>JANAVB010033620.1:17446928-17539428 GCA_029216955.1 Iris pallida
AGAAATTGTAACTTGTTTGTATTTGAATTTTTATATATTTTATATCTGGAAAAATCTGAGAAAAATTGAGTTAAATTCTATGTTAATTTAGAAAATTTAATATAATTTTTCTAGGATGTTACTTAGAATATTTGACATTTTCTAAAAATTGAAAAACGAACTCATTTTTAGGATACTTATGTTTACTGATTTTAATAAATATCTATGTGAGTTTGTAAATCCAAAAAATTAGTATAAATTTCTATAATTGACAAGGTTGAGTTTAGATCTTTGCCTTGTAATTATTAGGGTAATATAACTATTTTAATAATTGTTAGATTGAAGTGCACAGATAGAATTATTAATTAATAATTGTTTTTAAGTCATGACTTTGATTTTTGGGTATTTCTAGTATTTAAAAGTTGACCTACCTTAGAGTAGAAGACCTAGAGGTTGGTTTAGATACCATATCACCTCACGTTGGATTCCATGCTAATTTCACTTAGCTAAGTATCCAAATGCGCGTGTCACTCTATAGTGTTAGTCTTATTTATAACTTAGAATAGCTGAGATAGTGCATATTTGTGACAGTGCCAGGACACTAACATCTATAACATTTCCTTCACTACCCTTGCTTTGCTGAGGCAAATGCATCTACAAACTTTATTTACTGTATATAATGAACGTGTATAACCATGTTAAATACCGATTGCCTAAACTGCAAGTCATATCTCTCTATGTTTCATATACTTTACACTGCTCTCAAATTCCACCATGTTTTCTGCTATTCTCGTATCTCTCACATGTTTAGAACTGGGTTATGGGAAACTCATAGATGGGTACGTGATCATGCCCCCTCTACCGTACTCGAGCAAAGTTTTATTTTATATGTTACTACTGCAACTGCACCGTAGGCCTTTTTCTCAAAGCGAATTTGTGCGTATGTACATCTACTCGCATATCACTTACGAAAGTACATTTTATTTACATGTGCCCCTGTATATTGTACACCTATTGACGATCATGTACCTGCTACAGTTTTAAATATTATATATACATCTGTCTCTATGACATGTGTATCCTTGCCATGATAGATTGTGATATGCCATGATTCCTGTTTATACACTCCAGTTCATTTCATGCTTCTTATATTTAGTTTGTTAGAATCAGTACTTGCTCCCGTCTTCACAGGATAACGTTGTAGGTATACTTACGGAGGAGGAGTTGCTATGTGATTCCTATTATGGAGTTGCCGTCGAGGATCAGACTTTACCTTACGAAGATGTACCTACAGGAAAACTCGTCTAGTTTGTATAGTTGCTCGGGACTTTTGAGAGTAGTCATGTTGTTAGACTACGTATTTTGATTTTGGACCTGTATCCAGTTTTATGTCCTGGCTATGTATTGACTATGTATTTTGATTTTGGACCTGTATCCAGTTTTATGTCCTGGCTATGTATTTGGAACATATTTTTTATACGAGATGATTTTGTGTTTGGAACATTATTCTGACTCAATCTTACATATAGAACTGTTAGCACACTTTGATTATATATTGTTTATCTTTAGAATAGCTTACTACGCTTTATCTCTAGCGTAGGCTGGACATGACTTAGCCCGGCCCAACAATTTGGGTAGCGGATCGTGACACTTCCGCTCCATTCTCCCCAAATTTATTTCCAAAGTCCAACCCTAGTTCTTGGAGCTCATTCATGGCGACTGGCAAAGTCATCACCCGCCACCAGTGACTAGGCTGCGTTCTCCTCCGGCGACTACTCCGATCGAGCAAGACATCTGCAGATCTCGACGAGAGGCGACAATAGTTGGGCGCTACTTCCAGGCGGCGTTCGACACCTTTTCGACGTTCGTATTTCCGACGATGACACGATTGGTTCTCGATAAACTCGTCCTCCTCGTCAGATCCATGCATTGAGCTTCTGCACACTGCAGTACACTCCAGATCAACTTCCCCGACGGCGACGTGCAGAGGAATCTCGTCAGCGACTTCTCCCTCTGTCGACTGATCCAATTTATGGTGAGTTCTTAGATCGAGCCTTCCTATTTCCTTCGGAAGTTAGGTTCGATCGTCTGATTCCAATTTTTGATTCGGATCTGGAATGGCATTTCGTGATCGATGGTGTTTGTGGTTGGAAATTCGACCAGGAGGAGGATGCTTTGATATGATATGATATGAGTGTTGGGCAGGATCGGGATCGAGGGGGAGATTTTTCTCGTGTCCTAGTGTTTTTGTTCGTGTCCAATGACTGTGGTCGTGTCCAGTTTGAGTCGTGTCAGGTATGGAGTATCGCAGGAAGGTAGACTGGAAAGCCTGTATCTATGGGTTGCTTCTGCGCGTTTGGTGGGACATTCAATTTTGAATGTTATGTTAGACACTTGATTTCAAATGCTATACTGAACATTTGATTTTGAATGTTCTGTTGAACATTCAGTTGGAATGGTTTTTGAAACTTTGGTTTTTATTATGCTCTGCTAAGCTTATGATGGGGATTGCTGAGCTTTTGAGGGAATTATTTTGGTCTGTGAAGAAGTTTTTGGTATGCTTTTACTTGGGTTATATAAAGTATTACTAGACTCTTGGTTCTACATGCACTTGTTAGACTCTAGTTTTGTATAGGACTTGCTAGGCTTGGTTGTTCCTAGGCCTATGTTCTGTACACAATTCAGTTGACTTTGAGTTATGGATGGATGTGAGAATAGACTCATGTGTCTTTTACTAAGCTTGGGTTATGGTTGAGGAGTTAAGGTGTTATTAAGTTGTTGGACTTTGCTAGATATTACTTGTTGCAGGATTTGCTGAACAATATACTCAGGCTCTGTTTGCATAGCCAAGCTCTGTGCAGTTGAGCTGCATATGTTAGAAGCCAGTAGTAGTGTTTGGGTTGGGCTTGAGTTGTAAGTCAGTTGTTATTTGATTTAGTTGAGTGTAGGTTTTAACACAACCTTTGGGACTGTGGGGTCCAAGCCTGTTTTGTTATTAAATTTATTTTTAGTTATAAATTAACTGTGGGCTTCGGGAACAGATTTTTAGAACTTATCGGACTGGGGTAAGGATCGTACTATCATTGTTATTATTTATAGCTTCCTAAAATAATTTAGTAATAGATTTAGCAAATATTTTCTTGTTAAGTTATTAATTGTTTTAATATGTTGTTAGCTTAAAGATGTCAATTTTAGCTATAATAGTACAAACTCTACTATAAAAATTATCTTGCTACTGTATAGTATTAAACTAATATTATTTTACTTAAAATGTTTTATACAGTTATAATATAGTTATTGTTGTTTACAAATCTCTTGATGTAGAACTTAGTTTTACTAAAACTATTTACTGCTAGCATTTATACCTATTTTGCTATAGAGTATTTTTAGCTTGCTAGTATTTGCATATGTATGCAAGTGATAGATTAAATTAATTATTATTTAGAGCTTACCCAACTTGTACTTATTCTAGGAGACCCAGAGATTTCTATCTTCTCTATTACCGATCACCCGGAGCAAGGCAAGTACACCAACTCGAACTCTTTGCTCTGTATTTTTACCTTGCTTCATATTCTCATATTGGACACGTTATACACATGATTGTTCATTGTTTCTGGTTCTGATACTCATCCTGTTATCGTTCTTTACTTGTACATTGGAGAGGAAAAATACTACAGATATGTGACCAAACCTAAACGATAGCTAGGCATTGTTTAATAGCTAAGGTCTCACATCATGCACGTGGGACTCTAAGCCATACCATTATTCATATACCCTGTACCTTGTGCTACACCCAGCCGATCTCATACTATGGTAGTTATTTCAAATGCAAATTGTACTGATAGTCTAGTTCATTATTCCAGTTCTGGTACTATAGTTTCATTGTTCTAATTCTAGTACTACAGTTTCATATCCCAGTTCTTGTACCATAGTTCATATTGTAGTTCATTATTCATGCATTTTAGTTTACTTTGTACTTGTCGGGGTTGTACTTTGCTCTTTTTCAGACAGGATACGTTGCAGGTATACTTGAGGATTGTTATACCACCTTTATGGGCCAGAGCCCGAAGCCAAGATGGAGTTGTGTTTCAGGATGGACTTAGGATTTGCAGAGTTCTAGTTTAGCTCATTTCCTAGTTTTGTTTTATAGATTTTACCTGTATTTTGTATTGAGATTCCAGAGTTTCACTACCAAAATATGTTGTTTTAGCGACGGCCACATCCGTCGACCATCCGTCGCTAATACGGATTAGCGACGGATCACTGACGGATATTGATCGAAACAATCCGTCGGCAATCAGCTCGTCGCTAAAAAACGTCCGTCGTTACGTAGTCGTCACTCGACGGAATAGCGACAGCTTTCCGTCATCAGTATTTGTTGGATTAGCGACGACTTACCGACGTTCTTTCATCGAATTCAAGTATTAGATATTGAATTATAAAGACTCTTACCGATGGACAGTCCGTCGGTAAACCCTCTTTATCGTGTATCAGAGGTTATCGTTCCGTTGCTATTTCGTCGCTTTTTGTCGCTAACCTCGTGACGGCTTAGCGACGGACTAGTGGCGGATAATCCGTCGACCGGGTTCTGAATATGCATGACCTTCCCAGAACCATAGCGACAGATATTTCGTCGCTAATCCGTCGGAGTAAGTCGCCAAACCGTCGCAAATTAGCCGCTACACATGGCGACGGAATATCCGTCGCCAAATGAAAACCGACGAGAGATCGACGGCATGTCCGTCGCTAATGTTCTGTGCACCTTTCATACCATCAGAACCTTGCCGACGGATGTTCCGTCGAAAAGCAGTCGCAATGTAAGATATTATGTCGGTTATCCGTTGGCCATCCGTCGCTAACTGGAAAATATTAGGATCCTCCAGTTGGCGACGGATTTTCCGTCGAAATTTAGTCGGTAACTGATGTTATCCATCGCTAACCCGTCACTAGTCCATCGCTAACTGAGATATTTTTAAAAAAAATTGTAGAGCTTTCCCTGTTCACACAACATCCGAATATCGGACCAATATATAATCATAATATACAATCACATAGACCAATACATAATCCAATATAAATCACACGCGAATATAATGCACACCAATTATCCAAAAATCACATAGACCAATATATAATCACAAATATGCATCACCCAAACCAATATAAAATACACACCAATTATCCAAAAATCATAAACTAATATCTGTCGTAATAATATCCGAAATTCCCACAAATATTCAAAATTTAAAACTATTCTAATACAATACTTCAAGGAGGAGGAGGAGTTCGATTGTTCGGTGGTGGCACTCCCACCTGCAACGATGATAATACTGGTCCACTATGTACGACGGCAATCCGTCGAAGACATTATCCGAAAGTCGACGTAGCTGCTCTGGCGACATGAGGTCAAGGAGTAATTTCACAGTCGGATCCGGTACCAGAGGGGCATCAGGGTTGAAAGAAAGATGACCGACGAAAGAAGGACCGGCACTAGTAGCCGACGGACCGCCACCAGTAGAAGACGGACCGGCACCAGCAGCAGACGGACCGGCAGCAGCAGACGGAGGCAGAAAGTACGTAGCAATTTGCTCCTTCAAGGACGACACCGCCTCGTGCAGCTGCGCAAGCTACGACCTCACATCATCGTCTGCCGCGGCCGTGGGAGAAGACAGTGTCGGTGGAAATCTCTGAGTCGCTATGTGCAACGGACCTAAGGAGCCGACTCCGTACAGGCGCCCTTTCTTAAAGCCTCCGACGGTATCTACGAACAAGTCGTTGCAAGCGGCCATAGAAGAGGGCGTCCGGACGGGCATCGTTTCACCGATATCCTCGGCAGCAGATGACTAAGCCCGACTAAGGGCCTCACGATACGCAGCCTATCAAATGAATGTGTTTATACTATAAGATTTACCTAAGTTGTAATCTAAATCCTATGTTTCACTAAGTTATAGTGTGAATCCTAAGTTTACCTTAGTTATAGTCAGAATACTTTTAATTCTAACGTAAATCTCATAAACATAAGTGCTTACATTAGTCTCCTTGGCCCTCTCGTCGACGAAGCTCCCGTCCTTCCGCCTCTTGTGCGTATGCTGGAACACATCGGGCATGGTGACCAATTCTGGCGCCCTTCCCTCCTTCACCGTCGGTTGGGTCTGCATATGAAATTTCCGTAGAATTTAATTAACTCCGTATATTAATAATACCGAATCGATAGTGAAATAAATTTGCGGTATCTCATCAGATCTGCAAGCGTCGCTGCATAGGGCCTCGATCCTCCAGTATGAAGCGCCGCGGCCCGTCGATACGCCTTCGCCTTCTCCGATTTCTACTTGTACGCAGGAGTATCCATCATATCCAAGAGCTCCTCATAATAGTCCTGCCGAATCCAATTCGACCTCGTCTGCCCCATTTTAAGGTCATGAATCATATCCCGTATCTTCTTCGAGGCAGCGCTTCTGTAGGTCCTGTAACGCCCCAGTCCCAAAATATGTAGGACTAGGAACGTAGACATGCCAGCCGTATAATAAATATACGTAAGCTGTAAAATGCAGTAGAACCATAACTAATCTTATCCACACAAAATAAATGAATAAAAGATATCATATAATGATAATAAATTGTCTTGATACAATATGTTGGGCGGAGACAAATCCACTACCAACAAGTAAAAGAAAAATACATGAGAAAAGAAATAATTTTTGGCGGGCGAAGTGAAGACGATCCAAGCGCAATCATCCTCGAAAAAATAGAGATGGTCATGGCTTAGAGCTAGAGCACCTGCGAAAGACAAGAGCACACACCTGGAAAGATAACCAGGTCCTCAGAGGGACATAACAAGACACACAATATCATGCCATATAAACTGAATAAATATTGCTCAAATACATAAGTCAATTGAATTATAACATAGTCCAATACGCACCTATTGAACGAGCGTACCATCTCCCCAACTAAACAAGGACAGGAGATGGTAAACTAATTCACGGTGACGTATCTTTCCATGCTATGAATCCAATATGGTATCCGGACCCCAACAAGGTTCAATACCTTCTCATCGGAGTAGTAAGCCACACTTACAACCAAACAAGGACAAGATGAGGCAAACTAGTCCGCGATAAGTTATTGTTCTAAGCCACGGTCAGATACAAGTACCCAAACCAAAAGTACTCGTACCTAACGGATAAGGTAGCCTAACCGTTCTAAGTAAAATGTAGTTCAGAACAATCCTTCCTATGCATGGGCCCTGGTTAAATAGGATCGACATGGTCCCTACTTGGGGCACCAGAGGCCCCATCAATAAGAGCATGACGTTCTGCAGAACGTCAATGGCCGTCAGTAATCATGGGTCATCAACCCCGTACCAGCGGAGCTTCCGGGTCACAAGGAAAAGTGCATCGAAGCCCATACGCTAAGGAATTGTCCTCTCCGCCCAATGCCTACTGTGTTGTATCCACAACACAAAACCACTATAACCGCTAAGTCAAACTAGCATGCAACCTCTATTAGCGGTCATTCCTACCGCACGCCTTATACGCACCGGTGGCCAGCCAGTCACGCATGTCCGTGTTCTACATGCGACACAACTTCGTGGTACAACGTGTCAAGGCCAATGAATGCAACCCACAAGGTGGTCCCTTAAATCTAGGTTTAATGTATAAAAAATAATACATAGCAGGAAATATAAATAAAAGTAAGTTATAACAGGTTATGCCATGTATCACAGTTTATTTTGCATAAAGAAAATAAATAATGCATGAAATATGAGCTAAATAAATAAATAACAAATGGCAAGGTGTCTTGCTTGGTAGGACGCCTGGTGTACTGCAATGCTCAATGTAGCACGAACTACGACTTTGGGTAACAACCACACAAGGGGACCTCGGTTGGCAGCATGGATGGTTCCATCGAGTCCAGGACGGTCAAATTAGTTAGGGTCGATAGGAGGAAGGACATAATTTGCAAAGGGATAGGAAAAGAACGATTGGTCATGAATAATCTTAGATAAATAAAAATAAAAATAATTTTTTTTATATAAGTAAATATAAATAACTATTTTTAAAATGTCTTTTATATTTAAAAACTATATTTCTATTAGTAAAGCAATTTTGATAAATTCCTGAGAGTCACGAATTCATTTCTTTATAGCAAAATTATAATTTGCTTAGTAGTAAATACTTACAACCATATTTAATAACATTAAAATAACGTAAATATATTTTAGGCTTCGAAATCCAGTTTGAAAATAATATAGGGCCAAGTCTAATACAATTTTACAAGGTAATTTTGGAAAGTTAATAAGTAAGTATTTATTTGGAAACAAACATAATAATACCAATGATAATTAAAATAATAATAAATTCATGATAAATACTAGTACTAATAATACTAGTAATTTATAATTTATAGGCCCAATACTTATTTACAAAAGCCAACTAAAATCTAATTAAATAATCCAACTGAAATAAAATTAAAATTAAAATAACACTAAAAAAATATATAAAAAAATATAAGATCGGCCCAAGCTAAACGAGCTGAGCTAGCTCCGTTCCTAAGAAGGAACCATAGAAAGAGAGAGAGATTGAGAAAGAGGGAAGAGCGGGCGGATCGAGAGGTCGACCGGAGGGGGTTTCGGCGGAGGAGATGGGTTGCGCGCGGTGGAGGGTGGATCGGGGTCGCCGGCGGCGGAAGGAGCGGAGACGCGCTGGACTAGTGAGGACGGGTGGAGAAGAAGGGTTTCACGGAGGAGCTTAGCCGGGGCTCGTCAGTGGTCGAGTTCGACCGGGGCTCCGGTCAGCGGAGAAGTGGGGCGGCGCTGCGTGCAGAAAGAGGCGGAGAGGCTGTTCGTGAGAGCGGCGGGACCGGTAGAGGAGGAAAAAAGGGGCGGAGCGGGTGACGGCGGTGGTGTCGGGAGGCGTCGGGTTTCAGCGAGGCGGAGGGGATCGAAGTACGGCGGAGGGAATCGGCAGTCAGCGGAGAGGAGAGAAAGGGGCGACGGTGGCGGGAAGAGGGCCCGGGTCGACGACGGTAGAGGGAATACGCGCGGTTGGCGCTCGCGGCGTTTGCTGGCCGCGACGGAGGGCTCGACGTCGGATCTGCGACAGAGTGCGGTGGCGCGCTCGGACATGGGGAGACCGGCAGCGCTCCGTTCAGTAGACGATCATGGTGGTCGATGGCGAGGTATGTGGGTGTGTTTGCTTCCTTGATTTGGGTTTTGGGCTGCTGGTGGTTGTGTTCGGCTAAAGCAGTGGTGGTGGTTTCGGCAATGGTGGTGTCGGGGATTATTTGGTCTCGGTGGTGGTGATGATGTGGTGGTCGCCGAATTTTCTATGTGGGCTGGTCTTGACGGGGGCTGTGGTATCGGTGGGGCGGCTCGGTATGGGCCGACGGTGGTGCTGGTGGTGGGTGACCGGAGTTGGCGTGATGGTGTGGGCTGGTTGCGGCGACGATGATGGTGACGGTGCTGGCAGTTGGTGGGTGGCTGTAGGTGTTCTGCGGGTTGGTGGTCGTGGTGGTGACGGGCGGAACGACGAGGTTGGCCGGATTTATTGGCCGAAGGGGCGGTGGCGGTGGTTCTGGTAATGGTGGTCGTGTGTTCTCTAGAGTTAGATTTGTGGAGTCGGGGGGAATAGGTATTTGGTCGGGGTAGCGAGGAGGCGGTGGTCGGGACAGATAGGGTTAGGAATTCGTTTGCGTCGGGGTGTGTCCGACACGGAGTGGTAGAAATTGTATATGTAAAAGATTAGAATAAGATTGGAAAGACACTGACACGGTGCACGCACTTGTGGTAGAAATTTAGAGAATAGAAATATATGGATGAGTACCTGCCTATTTATAGGATGTGTGAATTTCCAATTGAATAAAAATTAGAAGTAGTTTAAACCCCGAAATAGATAATTCGTAATTTAATTTAAAATCAATCAAATTCAAATCCAAATACAAATCCAATTTAAATCTAATTAAATTTTTAGTTTAAAAATCAAACGGGATAAATCAAATTTCAAATATTTAACTATTTAAATAAATCCAAAATTTTAAATCAAGATTTAAATCGCCACAAAGATTTCAAAATATGTTTTCCAAAAATACTATAATAATAATTTTGAAAATACATTATTATTTATTTAAAAATAAGCTAATAATTAATTATGGGATATGTATGCAAAATTATTTATACGAAATTTTGCTTTTCTAGTATACAATGAAAAATAATTTATTATTAATAAATGTTAGAAAGAAAAGGCTTAAAATAACAAACTTAGAAATTTTGTATAATGGAAAAAAATAATTATTTATATATTACTTCGAAAATAGAAAACGTTTTTCTAAAAATATGTACGCTCGCACATATTTGCTCTCATCGAGCAATAAAGAAAAATAAAATCTTGTGCGTGACGTACAATACGTTATTGAGACGTACAAATACAAGAAAATTAATCGGTACCAAATTTATATAAAAAAATTTGTAGAAATTTAGGGGTTTTACATCCTACCCAACTTAAAAGAATTTTGTCCTCGAAATTAAAAAATTAGTAGGGGGTGAGAAGACATAAGGGTATCGATGGGGAACAATCAATAACAAAATTATGCCGTAAGAAATTGTGATCTAGATCATAGAAAAATAATATGGTATGGTCATAATCAATAGGATGGCTAGAGGAAGTTCTAGTAATACGCCTTCGTCCTTCTAAAATAGGTGAAGGCGAAAGCAATAAGGAGTTCAAAAGGCGATATTATCGAGTACGAATACGTGGTTCAAGGACGACGAAAAAAAATTCAAAAAGAATTTCCAAGCCAGTCGTGGATAGGATTCTAGAGGCCAAGTTTAATCTTGTCCCATCCACGTAGAACAATAGATAAATGCGAACCAAAGAGCACTAGGTTGATCAGACCATCATGCACCGGTTCTGAGTAGACAATTTGTTAGTAGGAGCCAATTAACATATGTCTTGAACAAGCTCGATAAAAGAATAAGCTTGCAAAAACTAGGCTACATTAGCATCATTAGTCTAGATAGTACAAATATAGGCACGTGAGTTTAAGATTGAAATAAAGAACCAATATGAATAGTCCATGAGTCATAAGGATCTAAGTCTTATTTATTCCTATACCGTCATTTTATGGTTTTATTGACCAAGGCTTGGTTGACCAAATGGATTAAATTTCTCTAGTCTCTATGGTCTAGATAGTACTATTGGTATTTCCTTAATGGTCAAGGGTGTGTCAAGTCGTGGGGTATTCTACCCAACTTTAAGAATTAAGCTAAGGATGTTTGGGATATCTAACTAGTAGGGTCAATCTCTAGCAAGCACGAAGGGAAGATAAGAATAAGGATGGAAGGAATCAAGTAGGATGCAATTGATGAGTCAAACGGTATATAAAATCTAGGAAAAAGGTCAAGTATGTGGATGAGATCCTAGACTTCTAATCCTATTCGCAGGCTTACTTGGTACGATAAAGTAACCAAACAATTTATCTTGACCAGCATGAGCCACCATAAAAACATGTAACGCCCCAGTCACAAAATACGTAGGACTAGGAACGTAGACATGCCAGCCGTATAATAATTATACGTAAGCTTTAAAATATAGTAGAACCATAACTAATCTCATCCACACAAAATAAATGAATAAAATATATCATATAATGATAATAAATTGTCTTGATACAATATGTTGGGCGGAGACAAATCCACTACCAACAAGTAAAAAAAAAATACATGAGAAAAGAAATGAATTTTGGCGGGCGAAGCGAAGACGATCCAAGCGCAATCATCCTCGAAGAAATAGAGATGGTCACGGCTAAGAGCTAGAGCACCTGCGTAAGACAAGAGCACACACCTGGAGAGATAACCAGGTCCTCAAAGGGACGTAACAAGACGCATAATATTATGCCATATAAACTGAATAAATATTGCTCAAATAAATAAGTCAATTGAATTATACCATAGTCCAATACGCACCTATTGAACGAGCGTACCATCCCTCCAACCAAACAAGGACAGGAGATGGTAAACTAATTCACGGTGACGTATCTTTCCATGCTATGAATCCAATATGGTATCCGGACCCCAACAAGGTTCAATACCTTCTCATCGGAGTAGTAAGCCACACCTACAACCAAACAAGGACAAGATGTGGCAAACTAATCCGCGACAAGTTATTGTTCCAAGCCACGGTCAGATACAAGTACCCAAACCAAAAGTACTCGTACCTAACGGATAAGATAGCCTAACCGTTCTAAGTGAAATGTAGTTAAGAACAATCCTTCCTACGCATGGGCCCTGGCTAAATAGGATCGGCATGGTCCCCCTTGGGGCACCAGAGGCCCCATCAATAAGAGCATGACGTTCCACAGAACGTCAGTGGCCGTCAGTAATCATGGGTCATCAACCCCGTATCTCTAGTGGAGCTTCCGGATCACAAGGGAAAGTGCATCGAAGCCCATACGCTAAAGAATTGTCCTCCCCGCCCAATGTCTACTGTGTTGTATCCACAACACAAAACCACTATAACCGCTAAGTCAAACTAGCATGCAACCTTTATTAGCGATTATTCCTACCACATGGCTTATACGTACCGATGGCCAGCCAGTCACGCATGTCCGTGTTCTACATGTGACACACAACTTTGTGCTACAACGTGTCAAGGCCAATGAATGCAACACACAAGGTGGTCCATTAAATCTAGGTTTAATGTGTAAAAAATAATACATAGCAGAAAATATAAATGAACAGTAAGTTATAACAGGTTATGCCATGTATCGTAGTTTATTTTGCATAAAGAAAATAAATAATGCATGAAATATGAGCTAAATAAATAAACAGCAAATGGCAAGGTGTCTTGCCTGGTAGGATGCCTGGTGTACTGCAATGCTCAATGTGGCACGAACTGCAACTTTGTATAACAACCACACAAGAGGACCTCGGTTGGCAGCACGGATGGTTCCATCGAGTCTAGGACGGTCAAATTAGTTAAGGTCGATAGGAGGAAGGACAAAATTTGTAAAGGGATAGGAAAAGAACGATTGGTCATGAATAATCTTAGATAAATAAAAATAAAAATAAATTTTTTTATATAAGTAAATATAAATAACTATTTTAAAAATATCTTTTATATTTAAAAACTATATTTTTATTAGTAAAGCAATTTTGATAAATTCCTGAGAGTCACAAAATTCATTTCTTTATAGCAAAACTATAATTTGCTTAGTAGTAAATACTTACAACCATATTTAATAACATAAAAATAATGTAAATATATTTTAGGCTTCGAAATCCAGTTTGAAAATAATGTATGGCCAAGTCTAATACAATTTTACAAGGTAATTTTGGAAAGTTAATTAATAAGTATTTATTTAGAAACAAACATAATAATACCAATGATAATTAAATTAATAATAAATTCATGATAAATACTAATACTAATAACACTAGTAATTTATAATTTATAGGCCCAACACTTATTTACAAAAGCCAACTAAAATCTAATTAAATAATCCAACTGAAATAAAATTAAAATTAAAATTAAAATAACACTAAAATAAAATATATAAAAGAAACGTAAGACCAGCCCAAGCTAAACGAGCCGAGCTAGCTTCGTTCCAAAGAAGGAACCATAGAAAGAAAGAGAGAGATTGAGAAAGAGGGAGGAGCGGGAGGATCGAGAGGTCAACCGGAGGGGGTTTCGGCGGAGGAGATGGGTTGCGCGTGGTGGAGGGTGGATCGGGGTCGCCGGCGGCGGAAGGAGCGGAGGCGCGCTGGGCTGGTGAGGACGGGCGAAGAAGAAGGGTTTCACGGAGGAGCTTGGCCCGGGCTCGTCAGTGGTCGAGTTCGACCGGGGCTCCCGTCGGCGGAGGAGTGTGGCGGCGCTGCGTGCGGAAAGAGGCGGAGAGGCTGTTCGTGAGAGCGGCGGGACCGAAGGAGGAGGGAAAAAGGGGCGGAGCGGGTGACGACGGTGGTATCGGGAGGGGTCGGGTTTCAGCGAGGTGGAGGGGATCGGAGTGCGACGGAGGGAATCGGTGGTCAGCGGAGAGGAGAGGAAGGGCGACGGCGGCGGGAAGAGGGCCCGGGTCGGCGGCGGTAGAGGGAAGAAGCGCGGTTGGCGCTCGCGGCGTTTGCTGGCCGCGGCGGAGGGCTCGACGTCGGATCTGCGGCAGAGTACGGTGGCGCGCTCGGACATGGGGGAGACCGACAGCGCTCCGCTCAGTAGGCGATCACGGTGGTCGATGACGAGGTATGTAGGTGTGTTTGCTTCTTTGATTTGGGTTTTGGGTTGCTGGTGGTTGTGTTCGGCTAAAACAGTGGTGGTGGTTTCGGTAATGGTGGTGTTGGGGATTATTTGGTCTCGGTGGTGGTGATGATGTGGTGGTCGCCAGATTTGCCATGTGGGCTGGTCTTGACGGGGGTTGTGGTATCGATGGGGCGGCTCGGTATGGGCCGACGTGGTGCTGGTGGTGGGTGATCGGAGTTGGCGTGATAGTGTGGGCTGGTTGCGGCGACGGTGATGGTGATGGTGCTGGCAGTTGGTGGGTGGCTGTAGGTGTTCTGCGGGTTGGTGGTCGTGGTGGTAATGGAAGGAACAACGGGGTTGGCCGGATTTGTTGGCCGAAGGGGCGGTGGCGGTGGTTCCGGTAATGGTGGTCGTGTGTTCTCTAGAATTAGATTTGTAGAGTCAGGAGGGAATAAGTATTTGGCCGGGGTAGTGAGGAGGCAGTGGTCGGGGCAGATAGGGTTAGGAATTCGTTTGCATTGGGGTGTGTCTGACACGGAGATGTTGAAATTGTATATGTAAAAGATTGGAATAAGATTGGAAAGACACTGACACGGTGCACGCACTTGTGGTGGAAATTTGGAGAATAGAAATATATGGATGAGTACCTGCCTATTTATAGGATGTGGAAATTCTCAATTGGATAAGAATTATGAGTTGTTTAAACCCCAAAATAGATAATTCGTAATTTAATTTAAAATCAATCAAATCCAAATCCAAATACAAATCCAGTTTAAATCTAATTAAATTTTTAGTTTAAAAATCAAATAGGATAAATCAAATTTCAAATATTTAACTATTTAAATAAATCCAAAATTTCAAATCAAGATTTAAATCGCCGTAAAGATTTCAAAATATGTTTTCCAAAAATATTATAATAATAATTTTGAAAATACATTATTATTTATTTAAAAATAAGCTAATAATTAATTATGGGATATGTATGCATAATTATTTATACGAAATTTTGCTTTTCTAGTATACAATAAAAAATAATTTATCATTAATAAATGTTAGAAAGGAAAGGCTTAAAATAACAAACTTAGAAATTTTGTATAATGGCAAAAATAGTTATTATATATATCACTTCGAAAATAGAAAACGTTTTTCTAAAAATATGTACGCTCGCACATATTGGCACTCGTCGAGTAATAAAGAAAAATAAAATCTTGCGCGTGACGTATAATACGTTATTGAGACGTACAAATACAAGAAAATTAATCGGTACCAAATTTATATAAAAAAAATCAGTAGAAATTTAGGGGTTTTACAGGTCCAGCGGATCGCGTCCTCGCGATGGGGGGGCCACCAGAACGTCGTCTAAAATACAAATTCAATTATCACGTAATTAAAAAATGGTTGATTAAAGAGTAACTAATAATTAACCACAAGATATAGAGATATATATACCCTCAACTCGTCAAGCCAGACGTACTTCATGTTTTGGGGCATTGACGAAAAGTTGAGGTAGGGGCCATGGAAGTTAGCCCTGATAATTTCTCCAAGAGACCTGGCAACATTAAACAAAAAAAACCTACAAAGAAGAAACAGCTAGATTATTAACTTGAATAAATGAAACAAATTTAATAAATTATCTTAAATTTACTTACGAGGACCCCGCGGGCCATAGCTCTCGTCGGAACTCACCTATCGGCCTCTCTGGTGTCGTCGGAGGATCCGCGGGTCCGCGCATGTACTCCCCAGTAACCGGATGGAATCGAGTATGGGGGTACTACGGGGCATACTGTGTAGTAACTGGTGGATTCGCTGGTGGGTCCGCTGGCGGAACGGATCCGCTAGCGGATGGAGACTAATGCCTCGATGAAGTTGTCGATCGACGGCTGGATGAGTCTGTGCCTGGGGTACTCTCCGGGTTGGGTTCGCTGGATGGGGTCACATCTCGGGGAGATTAAATGCGACCATGGCCACCAGCACCACCACGACCATGACTACGACGACCACCACCACCAGCACGATCACGGCCAGCCATCATGACCTGTAAATAGAACACATAAACATAATTAACAATATAGAAGTGTAAATGAATATAAAATTCTAAACTAAAACATACATACCACCAGCAGAAAGACGAGTGTCGTCGCGACAAAAATGACTATGAGTGCCATCTGCAAAAAGAAAATTATACAATAAGTAAATGATCGAACAAAAAAAGCATGAATTCACGTAATTGGAAGTATTTTTAATATACAATGATATTTAACCTAATCATCATCATCGTCTTATTTCTCGTCCTCAGCCTCGTCATCATCGTCATCCTCATCCTCATCCTTATCCTCATCGTCGATTTTATCTGTATCCTCATCCCCATCAAATTCTTCTTCTTCTTCTTCTTCTTCTGCCTCAATATTTGGGACAAGATGCCTCTTTCTCCCTTGGTTGATAGCTAAGTCTTGTGTATCAACCTCTTCCTCCCCTCTATTTTCCTCAACAATATCTTTAACATCCATTGTGTCCGACTATTGTCCCAAGTATTAGAACTTTTCGATCTAGTCCTCTTGGTATGCTGGGTCTCCAACGTTGAATGTATTTTTAGATTTAATCTTGCATACAACCCACCAGTCAAATCGATCTCTACGATGCCTTGGGTAGCTTGTATAGTAGACTTGAATAGCATGACTTGCTATCGCAAATGTATCGGACCCTCTATACCACCTGTGATGATTTATATCGACAAATTCAAATTGTTTATTGATTCTCCAACCGATATTTGGTGTCGTATCGAACCACTCACATTTGAACATCACAATATGCATATCATATGGGGCAGTATATTATAAATCTAAAATATCTCGAAGTACTCCATAATAGTCAAAGTCCGGCTCGTCGTCATAGATGGTGCCTCTTATGCAAATACCGGAATCTTTGGTACTGATGCCGTTATTGATAAATTCGACATTTATAGCATTCTGAGTTACCTTAAACCTGAAGCCATTAACGACATAGCCTGGCCAAGTCTTTGCTTGCTTCTTCGGTCCCAATGCCAGATAACGAACACTCTCATTTGTGAGTGTTGTTTTAGGCAATAAAACCTGTAAAAAAATATTTATAATTTAAATGTTTTAGATGCCAATATTTTAATGGTAGACGCATAACATATTATCTCAGTTACTTACGTATTTGCAAAATCGGAACGGAAATGTACAATCAACCTCTCTTTGAAGTCCCTCATCGGTAATATTAGGTGTCCTCATTTTGACTTCATCTCTAAATACACTGTTAGAGAGAATAAGAATAAGTATAGTCACTTACTTCTTCAAATTAGAGATTATAACAAGTACAAGTGTACTGACTTACTTCTCCAAATCTCTCACTTCTTGTATGTCATAGTTTAACACGACATATCGGTGAGCGGCATCATACTCATCGTCAGTCAACCACCATTTTTATAGCCCCAACAGGCTTGCCCCTTATATTGAATATACCTCCATCCACAACGTCCTCGTCATTCCTTTGAGGTCTATTTCGATTTATCTTAACATGAGTATTAAAATAAATGGAGAAGAAGTTTGACACCTCCTCGATAAGATATGCTTCGCATATCGAAGCCTCTATATGAGCCTTGTTGGCAACTTTCTTCTTTAGATGGTGTAGGTACCTGGAGAGACAAATTATCTTGAGAATTAAGAATGAATTTTAAAACCCACTGAAATTTAACTTAAATTATATCAATTTTTATGTACCTTTCAAATGGGTACATCCATCGATAATGAACAGATGCACCGACACGGGCTTCGTATGCTAGATGAATCGGTAGATGCTCCATGGTATCGAAGAAGCCCGAAGGAAATATTTTCTCCAACTTGAAAATTGTTAAGATAATCTTCTCCTCAAGTTCAACCATGTGTTGCACCGTCAACTTAGTTGAACAAATATCCCTGAAGAATGTAGATAGTTCGGCCAACGAAATCCATACAGCAGAAGGCAACAACTCTTTCAAAGCAATGGACAGTAATCTTTCCATAAACATGTGGCAGTCGTGACTCTTTATTCTCGTTAGCTTGCGTTCGTTGAGATCAACGCATCTAGACAAATTCGACACATAGCCATCGGAAAATCTTAAAGTAGATACCCACTTGCAGATTATTAATCTTTCTTCCTTGCTCAATGTGTATTATGCTATCGGCTTAGCTAATTGTCCACCAGCTCCCCTTTGTATCAAGTTTAGATAAGGATGCTTGCATATCTCGGCAATGTCTTGCCTTGCTTTTGGATTGTCCTTCGTCTTTTCTTTAATATCCATGACGGTATTGAAGACATTATCGAACACATTCTTTTCGATATGCATAACATCAAGATTATGCCTATAAGATTATCTTTCCAATAAGGCAAGTCCCAGAAGATACTCCGTTTGGTCCAGTTATGGCTTTGTCCGAACCCATCGACACGATTGTTCGATGGATCTTCTATTACAGTGGGCAAGTCCATTACATCTTTCCAAATATCGTATCCCGACAATCTGGCAGGCGAATGAAAAAAATTCTTTGTTTTGCAGCTCTGAATGCGTTCTTGTTCTTTCTCCAAGGATAACTCGCGGGCAGAAATTGACAGTGACAATGAAAGAAAGAAGTTTTTCCTCCATGCTTAAGGTGGAACGCCTTACTATTTTCTATGCATATCGAACAAGATATGGTGCCGTGAGTACTCCATCCCGACAGCATACCGTATGTGGAAAAATTATTAATTGTCCACATCAGTGAAGCTCTCATCTGAAAGTTCTGTTTCCTGGAAATATCATAGGTTGCGACGTTGATCTTCCATAGCTGTTTCAGCTCATCCACCAATGACTGTAAATATATGTCGATATTCTTTATCGAATTTTTGGAACCCGGTATTATAGCTGTCAAGAACATATAAGGAGTCTTCATACACATATATGGTGAAAGATTGTAAGGGGTAAGAATGACCGGCCAACAGGAGTATTGAGATCCCGACTGCCCGAAACGAGCGAAGCCATCAGAACATAGTGCCAGACGTACATTTCTTGGCTCTGCAGCAAAATCTGGATGACGCAAATCGAAATATTTCTACGTCTCTTCATCCGAAGGATGTGACAATTCTCCATCATCTATTGTGCATTGTTCGTTGTGCCACGTCATGTGTTCTGCTGTATTCTGAGATATATACATCCTCTGCAAGCGCTTCGTGATCGACAACTAATGTATATACTTGTAAGGACATCATTTTCTAGTTGACCTTCCTTTTTTCCTGACTGGCTTGTAACGATCCGTATTACAGAAGCTGTAACTTTCTATGTCCTCGTTCTCCTTGTAGTACAACATGTATCCGTTGCGACAATAATCTATTTTCTCATACCCCAGTCCCAGTTCTCGGACCATCATCTTTGACTTGTAGAAGTTTTTTGGAAGCTCTTTTGATTCCTTCGGTAACACCTCCTTGATTAGTTGTATAATCCGATCATAGCAAGCTTGTGGCAAGTTAAAATTGGACTTTATGTTCAACAACTGCATCGTCACTAATAGTACGGAATGAGTCTCACAACCAGGATATAGAGGAGTTTCTGCATTGTAATGACCATGGTTCATATTACGTATATTGGTATACGTATACGTATTTTGACTCGTATTGCATGACTCATTACTTGGTCTATTTAGCATTTTTCTATTGCTTGGTTTGGTTCGGTTTGGCTTAGTTTGGTTTTATTTATGAACCACTCCCTACCATCCCCCCTCACCATTTATTAATCCACTCTCTTCTCTCTCCTCATTATCACTTCAATAACTCTTTTTCTTCTTCATTTACTCCTCTCCACCTACACCCAAGAGCCCTAGGCAAGTGCAACTTGATTCATGATGGATCTCAAGTTTTATTATTCCATTCTCTTCTTTACATGATTATAAGCATCTTTAGAACTTGGAGTTTTTAATTTTTATGGATAGATTCTTCTAGATCTACGTTGTAACTTGGGGTTTTATAAGTTCATGGAGTTTTTCTTAGTTTTGATCTACTAAAACTTGTTATTTTTGAAAAATAATAGTTCCATGAGCAAGAGCACGGAATTTCATATGAATTTGGTTTTTGATTCACCTCATTTCGAGTTAAAATGAAGTTTTTATGGCCAAAACAAGTTTTCTGAATTTTTCATGTCGGCTGAATGTGAAATTTTATGCACGGAACCCTGTTTATGCATATTTTATGCAGGATAGTATCATGAATGTGAATTTTTATGCTGGAACCCTTCTCTTTGCGTATTTTACGTAAAATTGAATTTTTGGCATTAAAAGTGCACAGAATGACTGTTTTTGCCAAGTTTAGCTATTTTCTAGCCAGAATTTTGAAAAACTTAAAACATGAAAGTTTTAAATCTTTGTCTTGCCTTTCCGAATATCTTTGGAGCACCTCATCTAGAGTTCTTATTTGGAAGTTATGCCCCATCTCCCCTGAGCCACATGATTCCTCCATAGCTCTTGCACCCTGTTTATATTTAGTTATTGCATATATGCTTATACCAGGTTAAATGTTAATTTTAAATATGTTCCATGACACGATGGTGAACCTTTGTGGTGCACTTTTGACAAATGACATTGTATGATAGTGGCCCGTCGTGACACAATCTTGACAGTGAATTTGACATGATATATATCTCGAATGCTGTAGCAACGGCTAGCATGTCATAACAAAATTGAATGGCCTGGATACCGTGGGTGATCGTGTTTGTACAAAATGAACCGGTAATATTTTGCATCATGTCTAGGACAGGGATCCCAGAGTACCACGGTCAGGGGTACCTACTGTAAATGGCTAAGGCTAATAACTAGAATAATTCAGTAGTCATGAGAGATTTCCCAAGTTACAGGCGATCCCGTTATCCCGGCCACCATTGTTGGACTTGTAGCCTGCCGACGAGTAGGGCACATGTCTAAATTTACCGATATATAGAAAAGAACGAGACATTGCTTAATGAATCCAAGTCGCCTGGATAACCTGGATTAGCTGCAGGGCTTGTGGCTGGAGTAACATCTTATTGCATATGGCTAATAACTAAGGCTTGTGATAACCCTAGTTAGCTAATGTAGAAAGCCGTAGTCACTGATTGGCCGTGAGCGATTGTATGATGTAGATTCAGTGCTCGAATATTGCAAGCATAATCACATGATTGTCACTTTTTAACAATAAAGATCAGAGGCTAAGTTCTGTTCAGGCGAAGGGTTACAACCCCGGTTCTTGTTTAGTTTAAGGGTTGTAACCTGGATCCCGGAGCAGTTCTGTATCCTCTCTTCATTTATTGTCTTATTGCACTCCATGTCATGCTCGTCATGTTTCACTTTACCAACAAGATTTAGAGACGGAGTTCTATTCAGGTGAAGGGTTACAACCCCGGTCCTTGTTTGGTTTAAGGGTTGTGACCTGGCTACTTGAATGGTTCCCTTGTACTCTAATATGACTGTTGTTATTTTTTTATTATCAGGCTCTTTCATACTTACTTTTAATATTTGTTTCTGATATGCTGGTTTTAGTTCTTAAGTGAAGCCTCCTTTGTGGTACTTACTCTTTCTGGGATCTGACCCAGCTGGTTTTGTATAGCCAGATTTCGGAGCAGCTCCAGAAGATCTACCAACTTTCCAGCCCGATGGTGACCACCAGGCGTAACCAGGGCAACAAATGGGTTTATTTTTTTGGCTCTCCCACTCTATTGTAAAATTATTATTTTCAGGCGTTTAGCCGACGAGCACCTGTTAGCTCGTATTGCATACCTTATTTACTGTCTGCCTACGGGCTGTAACATGATTGACAAATCCTAGGGTTGATCATATATTACTGAACTCTTGCTAGTCCTCGCATGTTGTAACGACTAGCTTCATGATCAACTGAATATGTAATATATGGGACGTCTTACTATATTTGGTGATCTTACATCTTGTAACTTTACTTGCTTGCTTGAGATTGAGACATTTAGGCTTGTTGTTTACCATAGGAGACTGATGGATTGTAGTTAAACCCTAATGTATCTAGACAGCCGTGACCGTATAGCGAGGTGGGTTGCACTTCAATATATGTAGTTGGCTATGTTCGCCCCCGCTATCCAGTATTCTGGTTCTGGGGCGTGTCATAGTTTAAATGGTAGCCCATACAGGTCTTATAAATCAAGATATGTGAGGGTTTACTGATTAGATGTCTCCATCAGCACTCGCCCTTGATCTCTGCTCGTATCCTCTGAATCTCTGGAATCTTGATCTGATCACATGCTTGTATCTTTGATCTATCTTGGTCCTTCCTTATTGTTCCCTATGTCGTCTTCTTCAGCGGCATTGTTCCTGGTCCTACCGATCGGCAAGGCGGAGCACCTCCCGTGGACCAGCAGCAACAAGAGGATCAAGCCCGGTACTCAGGAGCAGCTTCCCGGGTCATGCCTCCCAGAGATCCAGAACCCCCGGTGCAGCCTGCCCAGCCTGCAAGGCAGGATGATGGAGCCTTGGTTTGAGTTATCAGGGAGTTGATTGCATCGTAGGACCGTCGAAGAGATGCCTTGTATCAGGCAGTGACAGATGCTCTGGACAGAGGTGGATATCATGGGAACAGTGCAGCGAACACCTTCAAGCGCCTGAACCCTCCATTTTTCGATGGCAGTGACGATGCTATCGCTGCTGATGCATGGCTTCAGGATATAGAGGTGATATTGGAGACAACAAAGACCCCAGTGGATGAGAAGGTGGTCGTAGTGCGCCTGCAGTTATTGGATCTCGCCCGTAGCTGGTGGACGGCGCAGGCTATTGGATTAGTGGCGCCTATTGCCTGGACAGTATTTCGTGAGAAATTCTGGACCAAGTACAACGATGCTGTAGCTCGGTACGATCTATAGACGAGGTTCACTAATTTGAAGCAGATGGGCAGGACGGTTGATGGATATGCGGCCGAGTTTTCTAGGCTTAGTCGGTTTGCTCCCACCTTGGTAGCGACCGAGTTCGATAAAGCCCAGCGGTTTTAGCAGGGACTCTACTGGAGATTTGCTGACGGTGGAGCAGTTTAAGCACTAGACTTTTGATGCAGTATTGAGGGCGGCCAGGAAGCATGAATATACCTCCCAGAGGATTGTGGATCGGACCGAAGGTCGAAAGCGATATCACGGCCAGATGAATCAATCATCAGCACCAGCCCTGGCAGCCAGGGCTTTGACCATTGGAGCTCCGAAAAGGACAGCTTCAGTTACGTCGGTTCAACATTCAACCCCGACGTATCCTCAGAAGAAGCAGAAGCAGTCTTCCACCATAGGCTGCTCTTATTGTGGGAAGCCTGGACATGTTATTTCAGAGTGTCGCAAGGCACGAGGGTTGTGTTTGCTTTGTGGAGCTCCGGACCATAAGGTAGGGTCCTGCCCGTTCAGGACCGACTTCGCACCAGCTATGACCAGTTCATCGGTTAGGGGACCAGCCCCAGTACCAGTCCAGCAGTAGTTTTCATCCCCGAGGCCATTACCGACGCAGACCCAAGCTTTTCAGCAGCAAAGGCCTCAGAAGTATGCCCAGGTGCAAGTTCAGAATCGGCAGAGAGGGATCCAGCAGAAGGGGCCGGCACCCAGAGAACAAGGACAAGTGTTGGCTTTAACCATGGGAGAAGAAGTAGTGGCACCAGGTGAGGTAGTGGCAGATACTATTCTCGTCAACACCTTTTCGGCTTCAGTGTTATTTGACTCTGGTGCATCGTATTTATTTATGTCTGCACAATTCATGACACGGATAGGACTGGAGCACGAGTCATTATCAGTAAGGCTCAATATACTTACTAGTAACGGTCTTGTGGGAGTAGATAGAGTGTTTTCCTCGTATCGGGTCGTAATTAGCGGTAGAGAGTTTCTTGCTAGGTTGATAGAATTCCCGATGGCCGATTATGATATGATCTTAGGGATGGATTGGTTGAGGGACCAGTATGCCAGGATAAATTGCCATATTGGCAGGGTTGTTTTTAGCATCCCAGGCGAGCCGGTGTTTTACTTTTCCTGAGGCAAAGTTGAACCTTCTCCTCCTGTATTGCTGATGGCAGTAGCAGCAGTGCAGTTACCCCGGATCGTCGAGGAGTTTCTAGATGTTTTCCCAGAAGAGCTTCCTGGAATGCCGCCAGAGTGAGAGATCGAGTTCACTATAGACTTGATCCCCGGGACCGCACCTGTGTCAGAGAGAGTCTATACGATGGCGCCATCAGAATTGGAGATATTGTATAAGATGATTGAAGAACTCCGGACCAAGGGATTCATTCGTGCAAGTGGATCACCTTGGGGAGCCCCGATGCTTCTTATGAAGAAAAGGATGGTACGTCTAGATTATGTGTTGATTATCGTACCTTGAACTCAGTGACAATCAAAAATAGATATCCTCTCCCGAGAATTGATGACTTGTTTGATCAACTCAAGGGGACAGCAGTATTCTCGAAGATAGATTTGCGGTCAGGGTACCACCAAATCAGAGTCAAAGAGCAAGACATCCCGGAGACGGCATTCAGATCTAGATATGGCCATTAGGAGTTCCTTGTTATACCATTTGGAGCAACCAATGCGCCGTCTGTATTCATGGACCTCATGAATCGCATCTTCATGCCTTATTTGGATCAGTTCGTGATTGTGTTCATAGACGATATCCTGGTCTACAACAAGAGTGAAGCAGAGCATGAGCAGCATCTCAGAGTTATCCTCGAGATTCTCGAGAGCACCAGTTGTATGCCAAGTTCAGTAAATGCGAGTTCTGGCTTGATCGCATTTCATACTTGGGTCATATCATCACCAGAGGAGGAGTAAAAGTGGATCCCCAGAAGATCGTGGCTATTAAGACGTGGCCGGTGCCTAGCACAGTTGCAGAAGTTCGCAGTTTTCTTGGATTGGCCGGCTACTACCGGCGATTTATTTCAGACTTTTCCCAAATTTTAGCACCATTGACGCAGTTAACCCGCAAGGATGTACAGTTTGCTTGGACAGCAGATTGTCAGGATTCTTTTGAGAAGCTGAAGCGAGGCTTGATAACGGCGCCCATTCTCAGACTTCCAGATGGGACCGGAGGATTTTTAGTGTATTTTGATGCTTCAGGCAGAGGTTTAGGATGTGTTTTGATGCAGCATGGGAAGGTAATAGCTTATGCGTCATGATAACTTCGTGATCATGAGAGGAATTACCCAACCTACGACTTGGAGCTGGCAGCCGTGGTGTTTGCACTAATGCTTTGGAGACACTACTTGTATGGAGATAGGGTAGAGATTTTCACCGATCACAAGAGCATAAAGTATGTGTTCACTCAGAAGGATCTTAACATGCATCAGAGGAGATGGCTAGAGCTGCTTATGGATTATGATGTCAACCTGCAGTATCATCCTGGGAAGGCCAATGTTATTGCAGATGCATTGAGCAGGAGAGCCGGAGTCTATTTTCCAATAGTACAACCAGAATTGTTAGCAGATCTTCAGAAGATGGGTATAGAAGTTGTCCTTCCTACCAGTGTGGCATTGGTGGCCAGCATGCAAGTTCAGTCCAGTATAGTTGAGAGGATCAAGATAGCTCAGTCATCAGATTCTAAGCTTCAGCGGCTTAGTATAGAATGTGTAGCAAGGCAAAGACCAAAATTATGTATCCATGGAGATGGTACACTTCGACATGGTAAGCGTCTTTGTGTACCTAGTGGAGATATCAGACAGGAAATCATGACCGAAGCTCACAGTTTTCAGTATTCGATTCATCCTGGTGGCACGAAGATGTACCGAGATATCCGTCAGCACTTTTGGTGGAATGGTATGAAGAGGAAAATAGCTCGGTTTGTCTCTCGGTGTTTGGTTTGCCAACAAGTCAAGGCTGAACATCAGAGGCCAGCTGGACTTCTTCAGCCCTTGCCAATTCTAAAATAAAAGTGGAAGCATATAACCATAGATTTCGTGACTGGATTACCTAGGTCCCCGGCCGGTAGAGATGCTATTTGGGTTATAGTTGATCGGCTCACGTAGGTGGCTCACTTTCTCCCATTCAGAGTTGGTCAGTCGACGGCTCATCGAGCAGAGATGTACCTCAGGCAGATCGTCCGACTTCACGGTGTACCAGTCAGTATCACCTCTGATAAAGATTCAAGATTTACGTCGCACTTTTGGTGTAGTCTGTAAGAGAATTTGGGAACTCACCTCCAGTTCAGCTCAGCTTATCACCCGCAAACAGATGGTCAGTCAGAGCGCACGATCCAGACTCTTGAGGATATGTTGAGATCTTGTACGCTCGACTTCGGTGGTTCGTGGGAAGATCACCTGCACCTGGTGGAGTTCTCGTACAACAATAGTTTCCAAGCCAGTATCCAGATGGCACCGTTCGAGGCACTGTATGGCAGGAAGTGAAGATCCCCACTTGCATGAGACGATATTGGAGAGAGGCAGATGCTTAGTCCAAAAATGATCACTCAGACAGTTGAGGTAGTCACGAGAGTTAGAGATCATCTTCGCATTGCACAAGATCGCCAACGCCATTGGGTCGATTCTCATCGGCGTCCCCTTGAATTTTCTGTCGGTGACCAAGTATTTCTTAGGATCTCGCCTAACCGTGGCATCATTCGTTTCGGCATACGGAGAAAGCTTAGTCCTAGGTATATAGGACCGTTCGATATCCTGGAATAAGTAGGAGACGTGTCTTATCGTCTCGCTCTTTCGCCGTCTCTGAGTGAGGTGCATGACGTGTTCCATGTATCCCAACTACGACGGTATATCCCGAACCCGAGCCATATTCTGGATCATTCAAAATTGGTTGTTGGTACCAACCTTTCGTATAAGGAAAGGCCCGTGTCCATATTGGACCGGAGAGAGAAGATACTCAAGAACAAGACTATCAAGTTAGTCTGAGTTGCTTGGGGTCATCACTCTTTGAGTGAGTCAACATGGGAGCGTGAGGATGATATTCGATCGTGATAACCCGACCTATTTGACTCGTAAGGTATAATGTCTTTCTTATGCCTTACGCTCTAAATTCCTCGCTTGAAATGAATGATTGAATGGTAGATTGCTTAAATATAACTTGTCCTTGCCTCTCTAGCCTCTTACTTAAATTCCGAGGACGGAATTCTTTTAAGGTAGGTAGAGTTGTAATGACCATGGTTCGTATTACGTATATTGGTATATGTGTACGTGTTTTGACTCGTATTGCATGACTCCTTGCTTGGTCTATTTGGTATTTTCTATTGCTTGGTTCGGTTCGATTTGGCTTGGTTTGGTTTTATTTATGAACCAATCCCTACCTACCCCCACCCTCACCATTTATTAATCCCACTCTCTTCTCTCTCCTCATTATCACTTCAATAACTCTTCTTCTTCTTCATTTACTCCTCTCCACCTACACCCAAGAGCCCTAGGCAAGTGCAACTTGCTTCTTGATGGATCTTAAGTTTTATTGTTCCATTTTCTTTACACGATTATAAGACTCTTTAGAACTTGGAGTTTTTTATTTTTATGGATAGGTTCTTCTAGATCTACGTTGTAACTTGGGGTTTTATAAGTTCATGGAGTTTTTCTTGGTTTTGATCTACTAAAACTTGTTATTTTTGAAAACTAATAGTTCCATGAGCAAGAGCACGGAATTTCGTATGAATTTGGTTTTTGATTCACCTCATTTCGAGTTAAAATGAAGTTTTTATGGCCAAAACATGTTTTCTAAATTTTTTATATCGGCTAAATGTGAAATTTTACGCAGGAAACCCTGTTTATGCGTATTTTACGCAGGATAGTATCCTGAATGTAAATTTTTATGCTGGAACCCTTCTCTTTTTCGTATTTTACGCAGAATTGAATTTTTGGCGTAAAAAGTACACATAATGACTGTTTTTGCCAAGTTTAGCTATTTTCTAGCCAGAATTTCGAAAAACATAAACATGAAAGTTATAGATCTTTGTCTTGCCTTTCCGAATATCCTTAGAGCACCTCATTTAGAGTTCGTATGTGGAAGTTATGCCCCGTCTCCCCTGAGCCGCATGATTCCTCCATAGCTCTTGCACCCTGTTTATATTTAGTTATTGCATATATGCTTATACCAGATTAACATGTTAATTTTAAATATGTTCCATGACACGATGGTGAACCTTTGTGGTGCACTTTTGACAAATGACATGGCATGATAGTGGCCCGTCGTGGCGCACTCTTGACAGTGAATTTGACATGATATATATCTCAAATGCTGTAGCAACGGCTAGCATGTCATAAAAAAATTGAATGGCCTGGACACCGTGGGTGATCGTGTTTGTACAAAATAAACCGGTAATATTTTGCATCATGTCTAGGACAGGGATCCCAGAGTACCACGGTCAGGGGTACCTACTGTAAATGGCTAAGGCTAATAACTAGAATAATTCAGTAGTCATGAGAGATTTCCCCAGTTACAGACGATCCCGTTATCCCGGCCACCATTGTTGGACTTGTAGACTGCCGACGAGTAGGACACATGTCTAAATTTACCGATATATGGAAAAGAATGAGGCATTGCTTAATGAATCCAAGTCGCCTGGATAACATGGATTAGCTGCAGGGCTTGTGGCTGAAGTAACATCTTATTGCATATGGCTAATAACTAAGGCTTGTGATAACCCTAGTTAGCTAATGTAGAAAGCCGTAGTCGCTGATTGGCCGTGAGCGATTGTATGGTGTAGATTCAATGCTCGAATATTGCAAGCATGATCGCATGATTATCACTTTTTAACAATAAAGATCAGAGGCTAAGTTCTGTTCAGGCGAAGGGTTACAACCCCGGTTCTTGTTTGGTTTAAGGGTTGTAACCTGGCTCCCGGAGCAGTTCTGTGTCCTCTCTTCGTTTATTGTCTTATTGCACCCCATGTCATGCTCGTCATGTTTCACTTTACCAACAAGATTTAGAGACGGAGGTCTATTCAGGTGAAGGGTTACAACCCCGGTCCTTGTTTGGTTTAAGGGTTGTGACCTGGCTACTTGAATGGTTCCCTCGTACTCTAATATGACTGTTGTTATTTTTTTATTATTAGGCTCTTTCATACTTACTTTTAATATTTGTTTCTGATATGCTGGTTTTAGTTCTTAAGTGAAGCCTCCTTTGTGGCACTTGCTCTTTCTGGGATCTGATCCAGCTGGTTTTGTATGACCAGATTTCGGAGCAGCTCCAGAGAATCTACCAACTTTCCAGCCCGATGGTGACCACCAGGCGTAACCAGGGCAACGGGTGGGTTTATTTTTTTGGCTATCCCACTCTATTATAAAATTATCGTTTTGAGGCGTTTAGCCGGCGAGCACCTGTTAGCTCGTATTGTATACGTTATTTACTGTCTGCCTACGGGCTGTAACATGATTGACAAATCCTAGGGTTGATCATATATTACTGAACTCTTGTTATTCCTCGCATGTTGTAACGACTAGCTTCATGATCAGCTGAATATGTAATTTATGGGATGCCTTACTATTGTATATTTGGCAATCTTACATCTTGTAACTTTACTTGCTTGCTTGAGATTGAGACATTTAGGCTTGTTATTGACCATAGGAGACTGATTGATTTTAGTTAAACCCTCATGTATCTAGACAACAGTGACCGTATAGCGAGGTGGGTTGCACTTCAATATACGTAGCTGGCTATGTTCGCCCCCGCTCTCCAGTATTCTGGTTCTGGGGTGTGACATGCATCCTGAAACATATCATAGAACTCCTTCGCCTCAGGAATAGGATATTCCGAATCAAAATTAGGCCCTGCCGCGTAGTACACCATATCTCGTGTAAGGTTCTGCAGGTCTCCATAATCAAAAGAGCATTCGTCGTCTTCGATGACAAATCCGTTGCAGCATTATCATCAAAAGCATAAGTAGCAGCATTCGCAACCTGTTTTTCTGCATATAGTTCACCTTGCGATGACCGCAGGACGTAATTACGTACGAAATCCTTACGGGTCGAATGATCTCTCACAGTCACCACTTCTTCGTAACGTCTATTGTGACATATACGACCTGGACACTTGATTTTTTTACCGTCCATGTACTGAGCTTTGCTTATGGCATACTTAAGAAACACTTCCACGCCTGCCTGAAAATCGTCACTCATACCTATTCTGCTCTCGTGTTGTCATTTGTACATCCATGTACAATCAACGAAATAACGATCCATCACAGATTGGATGTTAAAATCTGTATCGTAAGACAAACTAAACAGAATTAGTATATAATCATGTAACTGGTGGATCCGCTGGTATATAGGCTGTCACGACCCGCACCCTAGAGTAAGGGCAGGAGACGTGGGTACGTCCAGCCTATGTCGCAGTGTCGGCGGTAGAACGCTGTCCTAAGTCAACATACATCTAACAATATATCTCTAAACAGTTTATACTCCCCGAATGGGGGTGACACAGCAGTAAATAAACTCAATCACAATCTAAGGAAGAGATAGCACGATATGAAATAGAACTCAAGGAAAATAGATGATAAAGTAGTCTAAGATAATCCCAGCAAATATCCAGAGGTACATGGTCTCAGATACTGAATGAAAGAATATATACAACTAAGAAACTCAGACAGAATAAAGTCTAGCTAAATAGTCTCAAGACAACATAAGATAAGATAAGCCTAACTAAACTAGTCTAGGCAATGGGGTGATGTCCTCAGCTAGAGCTGGGTCCTCCTGAGGGTCCAGCTCGCAAGTGTCATCTAAGGTTGCCCCGTAGAAAGTATCCAGACAGGCCTCCTCCTCGTCCTCTGTAATATTTTCAACAGGTCCAGTCAGGACAAGAGCGAGTACAGTACATCTCAACAGTTCATAGCAGGTTAGAAAATATAATCATGCAGTAAAGTAAGATACAAGTACTGAAAGAAATGCTGTATGTAAACAGAGAGAGCTGTCATAGAAATATCTACTATAAATAGAGACTAACAGTGGCTAGTGAGTCAGAGTACAATATAGACATGTAAATGGCATAGGAGATTCTGATAAGACACTATGGAAGAGATTCTGATAAGATACTACTTGGGTATTAATCACATGTCTACTTCTACTCCCCCGTAACCCCAATCAATACACAAGGATCCAACCAGGTTATGTTATGATTCCATGCAAAGGCCCCCGTAGGGTGATACATGGATGTCCCATAAATGGGGATTCTAGGAGATTCTAGGATACCCAGTAAATGGGATAAGAGATTCTAGGAGACTCTGTGATCATAAGAGTATATGTCACAAGTGATCAAAGAACCAGTGAAGCATAGTGATACGCCATATAAGTGAAACGCACAGAACATGTAGTACCCGATGCTCCCTAAGGATAACATCTCAAGAAGGGATCCATATAGTACCAATCCGTGTGACCAACATGACAGTACAAGTAAAGTAATTTAATGCAGGAAATAATTCTAAGCAGGATATGAAATGATCAGAGAATGTACTCGGCTGGTATCTGAGTGTCCAATATGAAAGTACTGTCCGAGGAGTGGTGTCTGGCTCCTAATCAGAACAGCACAAGTCACAACAAGTCTAAAATGGTAAAATGAAGTTCTACTATGCACTCTACATGATTCTAGGTCAATCTAGGCCAAAGTCAACTCTTGGTCGACCTTGGTCAACCAAGAAGTCAAACCTAAGTCAACTATGGTCAAACTAGGTCAACCAAGTCTAAATTAGGTCAAACTAGTCTACATTAGTCTAATCAAGCCTAGCTTAGTACTCCTACACAATCACTAGGTCAAACCAACATCACACATACACAATTATTAAACACATATATCTATGTACCCTATCTATACATAATATATAATATATACACAACTTGGCATTTATGATATAATAGAGAGAGAGAGGGTGTATGTGTGTGTATGAGAGTAATAGTGTGTGTGTGTTAAAGAGTGAAGGATGTGTGTGTGGGTGAGGGAGACATATATGAGGGTGTGAGAGACAACATGACAGTTGTATATATAAAGAAAATCAGTGAGTGAGAGTGTGAACATGGTGTATGGCTATGTGACATGAGAGTGTTGTGTAGGTGACTTAAAAAATTTACAAAACAGTGTGTGGGGTGCATATGTGACTGTGAGTGAGTATTAAGGAGTGAGGGTGTCATAGATATATGAACAGTGTTATGGAAATATTGCAAAACTGTGAACTTAAAACATACAATGAAAACTGAATTCTATATAGTAAAACAGTGAAGAAAAAGAATGGGGTAAAATTCCAGTTTTCAGTCCATAGATTACCAACTCAGATTTCAGTCTTCAATTCTAACATCCCCAGGTTTCATACAACATAGGAAACCATTCCATGGTTCACAATAAAAACCCAAAATCAGTTCACAACAGTTTACAAATTGACAGTTTACAAACCTATAGTTCAATGCTCTAAATCAAAACCAAAACTCCACAAAACAACTCCAAAATTGACACATAACCAGATTACCTATAGGAGAACCAATATAGGAATTAAAACTAATATTTTAACAATAATAAACAGGTTAAAAATGATGACAAAGTTCGATTCGCAAAAACTGGAAATCCACGGGAATCATATGTATCAGAAATTAGGAAAATGGGGAAATTTAATAATTAAAACAATTAATGTATAACAATTGGTTGGTAATTAATATACTTATAGTGTTCGTGCCAGAGAAGGTGATTCGTGTCCACAAAAGTGGACACGAAGTGTCCAAACAGCAAGTGTCATCTACGGTTTAGACTGATAGGACAGTCTCGTACGGGCAGGACACAGAGTCGTGCAGGCAGGACACGACTCGATGAGTCATGCACTTGTGTCCCAGGGTCGAGTAGGACTAGGGCTAGGACACGGGCACTCTCGTTCGTGTCCTCGACGTGTCCAGCACGAATACGAGTAGCGTATCAGTGCTCGATTTCACGTGTACACTACACAGTGTAAAATCAGTGCGACACTGATATCTCTCTCGACACGCCACATGGACACGTGAGACTTGACACGTGGCGCGTCAGTCATTGCCCCATGGTGCGTGTCGAGTCTCGTGTCATATTAACGCGTGTCGTGTCCGCTACAGCCCCCCGAGTAGCAGGGGATAGAACTGGACTCAGTTCCAGCGTGTTCGTATCGCTCGTGTGGACACGACACGGCACGAAACACCCAAGTGTCAACACAAACATTCAAGAAAAACCCTAGATCTACAAACCTATTCAAATGGATTTCAAAAATATCACAAAAACTTTCTTTGTGGCATTTTCACAAACACTTACTGCGGGTTCATGATACGTGTCCAAAACGGACACGAAACCCATAAAACTCGACACGAAACCAATGCAGCCACTTAGGGGACTCCTAGGGCTTCCTGAATATGTAAAGAAATCGAAATTTTATTGAGAAATGAAAAAGTTACCTATAGTTGAACTTTCTAGAAAAACCCCCCTTTGTAAAGCTCTTCTCCTTGATATCCCAATCCAACAAATCAACAACAAACTGAAATAAAACTCCAGTAATAGCAAGTATAGGTATATTAAAACCTAATAGAAGAGATTTGAATGAAAAAGGACATGGAATGGAATTCTAGGGATTAAATGAAGTAGGAACAAACCTCTCCCTAAACTTGAGCTTTCCTAAAAAGAGGCAACCCTAAACTAAGAGAGTATTTATAGGGTGGTGTTCCCAATTTGGATAGGGTGGCCGGCCAAAAGAGTCTAGGGCTAGGGTTTTGTAATGTCTTGGGCTTTGGGCTAATCTACAAGGCTATGACTTAAATTAATTTATCAAAGGTTCTAAATCATAAGTCGTGACTTTTGACTTTCTAATTCCTATTGCTAACTAGAGTCTATTGACCAAACTAAGGGTTAGCTTAGGTTAGACTAGAGTCATATAACCTAACCAAGTCCATACTAACTAGGGTTAGCAACTAGGTTGGTCTACAAGGGTCAAAACTAGTCAAAATTAATCTAGTCCAAACAATTCCAAAATAATTCCTAAAATTTCCATAAATTCAAATAAATTCTAATAAATTTAAATTACCCCTAAAATGTCAAAAATATCCTCAAACTAGAAATATGGTAGTGACAAATCTACCCTCCTTAAAAGAATTTTGTCCTCAAAATTGAAAGGCGAAATACTACTGATGAGAAGGATAGAAAGTATACCTCACGGTCCAAAAAGATATGGGTAGCGCTCGCGCATCTCATCCTCCCGCTCCCAGGTAGACTCTCCTGGAGAATGATGCCTCCATGCGACGCATACCAAAGGTATCACCTGGTTCCTCATAACCTTCTCCCGTCGATCCAGAATCTCCACTGGCTGCTCTAGATAGCTGAGAGAAGGCCCAACCTCAATCTCTGAATGATCGAGCATATGGCTAGGGTCAGCCACATACCGTCTCAACTGTGATACATAGAATACATTGTGGACCCCCACTAGCACAGGCGACAAGTCTAGCCTGTATGCAACGTCACCGACTCTCCCGCTGATAACGAAAGGGCCGATGAAGCACGGGCTAAGCTTCCCGCCTCTACCAAAATGTATCGTACCACGAATAGAAGATATCCTCAAGAAAACCTGGTCTCCGACCTAATCACAAGCAATGTCTCAATTAATTATAATAAATAAACATGATCAAAAAAATCACAAACAAATAAACCTAAATCTAATCCTACTCTAATCTGTACCTCAAACTCCAACGGCCTCCGGTGGCTATCGGCCCAGTGCCGATGTCTGTCCTGCGCCACGCGAAGTCTGTCCCTGATGAGCTTCACCGTCTCGGCTGCGTCAACAACCATCTCTGGCCCCAGTAAAGCTCGCTCACCAACATCATTCCAAGATAAGTGTGTACGACACCTACGCCCGTACAAAGCCTCGAAAGGTGACATCTTAATGCTGGCCTGGAAACTATTATTGTAAGCAAACTCTACCAAATGAAGATGATCCTCGCAGGAACCTTCAAAGTCCAGGACGCACGTCCGTAGCATATCGTCAAGTGTCTGAATAGTCCGCTCCGACTGTCCGTCCGTCTGGGGGTGGTATGCAGTACTAAACTTGAGCTGAGTGCCCAAGCTGGTCTGCAAACTCCTCTAGAAATGGAAAGTAAAGCGATTATCACGATCTGAGACGATGCTGACTGGAACTCCGTGAATTCTGACTATCTGTCGCATATACATCTCTGCCAGTCTCTCTGTAGACGTACCCACCTTGAATGGCAAAAAGTGGGCCGACTTGGTCAACCTGTCAACGATGACCCAAATCGCGTCTTTTCCTCCTGGAGTACGCAGCAATCCTGAAACGAAGTCCATAGTGATATGCTCCCATTTCCACTCGGGAATGGGCAGCGGCTGCAACAATCTACCGGGCCTCTACATCTCTGTCTTGACCTGCTGACAGACCAAGCACCTAGCCATGAAGCGAGCCACCTCCCGCTTTATCCCTGACCACCAAACATGCTCCCTCAGATCTCGGTACATCTTGTTGGCACCCAGGTATATAGAGTACTAAAATCTGTGGGCCTCCTGCATAACCTGCTCCCTGAGATCTCCGCTGGGCACACATAACCTGGAACCGTGCCTCAAGGCACTATCCTCTGCAAGAGAAAACTCGCCCTCCAGCAATCCTGCTCAAACCTGCTCTCGGAGACACCGCAGAGCAACGTCCTCAAACTGTGCCGACTTGATCCTCTCCACCAAGTCTGACTGAATCTGCATACCCCATAACTGCATTTGCACTCCGGGCACGATCACCTCAATCCCAAGGCTCTCTAAGTCTACAAGCAAATATCGATCCATGGTCAAACACATGGCTGTCGGATACCTACTCAAGGCATCGGCAACCACGTTGGCCTTCCCTGGGTGATACTGAAGTAGGATGTCAAAGTTCTTCATCAACTCTAGCCATCTGCGATGTCTCATGTTTAACTCCTTCTGAGTGAACACATACTTTAAGCTCTTGTGATCTGTGAAGATCTCCACCCTCTCACCATACAGATAATGCTTCCACAACTTCAGAGCAAATATCACTGCTGCCAGCTCCAGGTCGTGGGTAGGGTAGTTCTTTTCATGGAGACATAATTTCCTAGAAGCATAGGCAATCACCTTCCCATGCTGCTGCAAGACGCAACCCAGCCCCTTCCCTGAAGCATCACTATAAATAGTAAAACCACCTGATCCTGAAGGCAATATAAGAATCAGAGCTGTCGTAAGCCGCTTCTTCAACTCATCAAAAGCTGCCTGACACTTCTTTGACCAAACATACTCAGCATCCTTCCGGGTCAACCGAGTCAACGGCTCTGCAACCCAGGAGAAATCCAACACAAATCTCCGATAATATCCTGCTAGCCCCAGGAAACTCCTGATCTCTGCAACTGAAGTCGGCGCTGCCCATGCCTCAACTGCTACAATCTTCTTGGGATCAACTGAGATACCATCTCCAGTCACCACATGCCCCAAGAAGTCCACCCGGTCCAAGAAGAACTCACACTTGGAGAGCTTCCCGTAAAGCTGCACCTTTCTGAGAGTCTCCAACACTATCCTCAAATGCTCCTCGTGCTCCTCCTCAGTCTTGGAATATATCAAGATGTCGTCAATGAACACCACCACAAACTGATCCAGATACTGATGGAACACCTTGTTCATAAGGGTCATAAATACTGCTGGTGTATTGGTTAGCCCAAACGGCATAACCAAAAACTCGAACTGCCCGTACCGCGTCCTGAAAGCGGTCTTGGGAAAATCCTCCCTCTTCACCTTCACCTGGTGATATCCCGACCTCAGATCAATCTTGGAAAATACCCGAGCTCGGCTCAACTGGTCCAAAAGATCGTCGATCCGTGGCAATGGGTATTTGTTCTTGATCGTGAGGTTGTTGAGTGCCCTATAGTCAATACACATCCATACTGACCCATCCTTCTTCGACACGAACAAAACTGGTGCTCCCCAAGGCGACGAACTCGAGCGGATGAAGCCCTTGTACTGTAGCACATCCACCTACTTCTTCAGCTCCACCAGCTCGTTGTTGTTTACCCGATAAACATGCTGAGAGATGGGCTCCGCTCCTAGAACCAAGTCTATCGAGAACTCAATGTCGCTGTCTGGTGGCAATCCCGGCAACTTCTCTAGGAAAACATCCATATAATCTGCTATCAAGGGGTGTGGAATCGCCTGGTCCTCGACCGAGACTCCATAGAAGACCCCGCTGTTCTGCTCTGCCTGACGTCTGGAGTACTCGAACTCTGGCTCCTCCGGCGCTCTGAAGAGAACTCTACCCCCTCTGCAATCAATGCTAGCATTGTGCCTGCTCAACCAATCCATGCCTAGTACTATATCATAGTTCGACAGTGGCATTACGAGCCGGCTCACCTCCAACTCACGGCCTCCCAAAACTACTCTCCGACCCTTATAAACATCACTCACGAGGATAATGCCACCCCCGGTCGTGATCTTATAAGTCCTAGGCAACGACTCAGCTACGATACCGTGTCTAATCGCAAAAGATACTGATATGAAGTTATGCGAAGCACTGGAATCGAATAATGCAAAAGCTGGACTGGAGTCGAGAAGAATCAAACCTGCGATCAGCTCTCCGATGGCCTCTGTATCCTCTGCTGCCATGGCGAATCCTCGCCCCTGCTGGCCTCCCCTGGCCTGCTGCTGGTGCTCGACGAGCCTCTGCTGCTACGTCTGCAGGCTGGTCCCCTCTGCTGGCCTGCTGGAGCCCTGGCTCCTCCTCCCGGGCCTGCTCGTACTATGCGACACTCCCTCATCTGGTGGTCTGCTGAACCACACACCAGGCACTGGCCCAGCCTCGTCCGATACTCATTGAAGACATGCCCAGGCTTCTTGCAGTAGGCACAAGTAATACCCTGTCTCTGACCCTGCTGGTGCTGTCTCGACTGCTGCTGCTGATGAACAGGCCTCTGCTGGATCAACTGCGGCTGAAACTGCCTCATCTGCTGGTGCTGAAAGTGGGGCCTCTTGGCCTGGCCCCCGCTGCTGATGCCCTCAACTGGGTCTCGCCCTCTCTTGAGCCTAAGCTCAAGATCATTCTCTGCCAACAAGGCTCCCGTCAAGATCTCCTCGAATGTGGCATCCCGGTTGCCCTTGGTCAAGGACTTGACCTCCTTGACTAGACCCTTCCGGAACCTCTGGGCCTTCGTCGTCTCGCTCAAGCCCTCCATAAACCTGCCGAGGGGGCCGAACTCTCCAGCGTACTCCTCCACTGAATGGCTCCACTGGACTAGGCTCTCAAACTGCGACTCCAAGGCTCTGAGTGCTGAATTTGGGAAGAACTTCTTCTTGAAGAAGCCCTTGAACTGCTCCCAAGTCTGCCCAAGTACCCCCACCTTGGGGTCTGACTGATACCAGGTGCGAGCAAGATCTCGCATCCGGCTAGCTGCGGCCTCGATCTGAAGATCTGCTGGTATCCTGGCCAGGCGGAAGATCTCCTCTATATGTTTGATCCACTCATCGGCATATAGGATCCCCTCTGTCCCCAGAAAGTCTCTGGGGCTCATCTTCTGAAACTGCTCGATCCCCGGTGTCCTCGGCTGATGGACCACTGGTCGAGCTGTAACCGTCGTAATGGCCAGTTCCATGCCCCTGTCCTGTCGAGCCTGCTGTCAGTCCATGAACTGCTAGAAGTACGCGAACATCTGTGCTGCATCCACGTGTCCTGTAGGCGGCGGCTGCTGGAAAGGATCCTCTGGGATGACCGGGTCCTGCCTCTGAGCCGGTAGAAGCATACCCCCTGTTGCTACTGTCGAGGTCTCAATACGAGCAGAGGTGGCCGGAGTTGCAGTCCCCTGGCCCTGCTGTACTAGCTGGGAGGTAGCTGTCCCCTCCATAGCATTCCCATGAATGGTACGCTACGATCGAGTCTCTACCATCCTGAAGATAGACAAACAAGAGTATCAATTTCTGAGAAAGAAGCGAAATAACAAAGGCGGACAGTTAAAATTCAAAGGATCAGTTGACAATAAGGATTATATAGCAATAAAAGAATTTTTCCTAAAGTGATTGAGTACCTTAAAATTAATGTCCTATATCCTACTGCAGGCTGTAGTGATACTCTAGTTCGAATACCACTACACTTCTAGTCTAGACCTGCATGGGCCACCACTAAAAACGTGTCACGACCCGCACCCTAGAGTAAGGGCACGAGACGTGGGTACGTCCAGCCTACGCCGCAGTGTCGGCGGTAGAACGTTGTCCTAGGTCAACATACATCTAATAATATATCTCTAAACAGTTTATACTCCCCGAATGGGGGTGACATAGCAGTAAATAAACTCAATCATAATCTAAGGAAGAGATAGCACGATATGAAATAGAACTCAAAAAAATAGATGATAAAGTAGTCTAAGATAATCCCAGCAAATATCCAGAGGTACATGGTCTCAGATACTGAATGAAAGAATATATACAACTCAAAAACTCAGACAGAATAAAGTCTAGCTAAACAGTCTCAAGACAACATAAGATAAGATAAGCCTAATTAAACTAGTTTAGGCAATGGGGGTGATGTCCTCAGCTAGAGCTGGGTCCTCCTGAGGGTCCAGCTCGCAAGTGTCATCTAAGGCTGCCCCGTAGAAAGTATCCAGATAGGCCTCCTCCTCGTCCTCTGTAATATTTTCAACAGGTCCAGCCAGGACAGGAGCGAGTACAGTACATCTCAACAGTTCATAGCAGGTTCGAAAATATAATCATGCAGTAAAGTAAGATACAAGTACTGAAAGAAATATTGTATGTAAACAGATAGAGCTGTAATAGAAATATCTACTATAAATAGAGACTAACAGTGGCTAGTGAGTCAGAGTACAATATAGACATGTAAATGGCATAAGATATTCTGATAAGACACTATGGAAGAGATTCTGATAAGATACTACTTGGGTATTATTCACATGTCTACTTCTACTCTCCCGTACCCCCAATCAATACACAAGGATCCAACCAGGTTATGTTATGATTCCATACAAAGGCCCCCGTAGGGTGATACATGGATGTCCCATAAATAGGGATTCTAGGAGATTCTAGGATACCCAGTAAGTGGGATAAGAGATTCTAGAAGACTATGTGATCATAAGAGTATATGTCACAAGTGATCAAAGAACCAGTGAAGCATAGTAATACGCCATGTAAGTGAAACGCACAGAACATGTAGTACCCGATGCTCCCTAAGGATAATACCTCAAGAAGGGATCCATATAGTACCAATCCATGTGACCAACGTGACAGTACAAGTAAAATAATTTAATACAGGAAATAATTTTAAGCAGGATATAAAATGATCAGAGAATGTACTCGCCTGGTATCTGAGTATCCAATATGAAAGTACTGTCCGAGGAGTGGTGTCTGGCTCCTAATCAGAACAGCACAAGTCACAACAAGTCTAAAATGGTAAAATAAAGTTCTACTATGCACTCTATATGATTCTAGGTCAATCTAGGCCAAAGTCAACTCTTGGTCGACCTTGGTCAACCAAGAAGTCAAACCTAAGTCAACTATGGTCAAACTAGGTCAACCAAGTCTAAATTAGGTCAAACTAGTCAACATTAGTCTAATCAAGCCTAGCTTAGTACTCCTACACAATACTAGGTCAAACCAACATCACACATACACAATTATTAAACACATATATCTATGTACCCTATATATACATAATACATAATACATACACAACTTGGCATTTATGATATAATAGAGAGAGAGAGGGTGTATGTGTGTGTATGAGAGTAATAGTGTGTGTGTGTGTGTGTGTTAAAGAGTGAAGGATGTGTGTGTGGGTGAGGGAGACATACATGAGGGTGTGAGAGACAACATGACAGTTGTGTATATAAAAAAAATCAGTGAGTGAGAGTGTGAACATGGTGTATGGCTATGTGACATGAGAGTGTTGTGTAGGTGACTTGAGAAATGTATAAAATAGTGTGTGGGGAGTGTATGTGACTGTGAGTGAGTATTAAGGAGTGAGGGTGTCATAGATATATGAACAGTGTTATGGAAATATTGCAAAACAGTGAACTTAAAACATACAATGAAAACTGAATTCTATATAGTGAAACAGTAAAGAAAAAGAATGGGGTAAAATTTCAGTTTTCAGTCCATAGATTACCAACTCAGATTTCAGTCTTCAATTCTAACATTCCCAGGTTTCATACAACATAGGAAAACATTCCATGGTTCCAATAAAAACCCAAAATCAGTTCACAATAGTTTACAAATTGACAGTTTACAAACCTATTGTTCAAAGCTCTAAATCAAAACCAAAACTCCACAAACAACTCCAAAATTGACACACAAATAGATTACTTATAGGAGAACCAATATAGGAATTAAAACCAATATTTTAACAGGAATAAATAGGTTAAAAATGATGACAAAGTTCGATTCCCAAAAACTGGAAATCCACAGGAATCATATGTATCAAAAATTGGGAAAAATGAGAAAATTTGATAATTAATACAATTAATGTATAACAATTGGTTGATAATTAATATACTTATAGTGTTCATGCCAGAGAAGGTGATTCGTGTCCACAAAAGTGGACACGAAGTGTCCAAACAGCAAGTGTCATCTATAGTTTAGACTGATAGGACAGTCTCGTGCGGGCAGGACACGGAGTCGTGCAGGCAGGACACGACTCGATGAGTCATGCACTCGTGTCCCAGGGTCGAGTAGGACTAGGGCTAGGACATGGGCACCCTGGTTCGTGTCCTCGACGTGTCCAACACGAATACGAGTAGCATATCAGTGCTCGATTTTACGTGTGCACTGCACAGTATAAAATCAGTGCGACACTGATATCTCTCTCGGTACGCCACGTGGACACGTGAGACTTGACACATGGCGTGTCAGTCATTGCCCCATGGTGCGTGTCGAGTCTCGTGTCATATTAACGCGTGTCGTGTCCGCTACAGCCCCCGAGTAGCAGGGGACAGAACTGGACTCAGTTCCAGCATGTTCGTGTCCCTCGTGTGGACACGACACGGCACAAAACACCCAAGTGTCAACACAAACATTCAAGAGAAACCCTAGATCTACAAACCTATTCAAATGGATTTCAAAAATATCACAAAAAGTTTCTTTGTGGCATTTTCACAAACACTTACTGCGGGTTCATGATACGTGTCCAAAACGGACACGAAACCCATGAAACTCGACACGAAACCAATACAGCCACTTAGGGGACTCCTAGGGCTTCCTGAATATGTAAAGAAATCGAAATTTCATTGAGAAATGAAGAAGTTACCTATAGTTGAACTTTCTAGAAAAACCCCCCTTTGTAAAGCTCTTCTCCTTGATATCCCAATCCAACAAATCAACAACAAACTGAAATAAAACTCCTGTAATAGCAAGTATAGGTATATTAAAACCTAATGGAAGAGATTTGAATGAAAAAGGACATGGAATGGAATTCTAGGGATTAAATGAAGTAGGAACAAACCTCTCCCTAAACTTGAGCTTTCCTAAAAAGAGGCAACCCTAAACTAAGAGAGTATTTATAGGGTGGGGGTGGCTGGCCAAAAGAGTCTAGGGCTAGGATTTTGTAATGTCTTGGGCTTTGGGCCAATCTACAAGGCTATGACTTAAATTGATTTATCAAAGGTTCTAAATCATAAGTCATGACTTATGACTTTCTAATTCCTATTGCTAACTAGAGTCTATTGACCAAACTAAGGGTTAGCTTAGGTTAGACTAGAGTCATATAACCTAACCAAGTCCATACTAACTAGGGTTAGCTTCTAGGTTGGTCTACAAGGGTCAAAACTAGTCAAAATCAATCTAGTCCAAACAATTCCAAAATAATTCCTAAAATTCCCATAAATTCAAATAAATTCTAATAAATTTAAATTACCCCTAAAATGTCAAAAATACCTTCAAATTAGAAATGTGGTAGTGACATAGGCCGGATGTACTTAGTATCGACCGCATCAGATTAGTATCGGTCTATAGGTTTGGTATAGGCCGTATCAAATTGGTATTGGCCTTAGCGAATTGGTAGATACATATCCGATATGTATCGGCCGTATATCTAGGATTCGTATTGGCCTTATCGATTCGGTATTGGCCATATCTGATAGGTATCGGCCGTATCAGATATGTATATGCCGTATCGGATTAGCATGGTAGAAGGTTTAGTAACAACTGTACTTTGATTTCTCTCTTTTCGAGCTAGAATACCATTGTAAGAGAGTCACGAGAGAGTAAAAAATCTCCTACATATTGATGTTTACGAGAGTGATTGGCCAATTACAGTAACATACTTGCTGTATTTTCCATCAGGATAGGAGAGATTGAAAGCAATAACATATAAAGTTGTATTTCGGGAGAAGAACTCCTATAAACTCTTTGTTCACAAAACAAGCTATAGAGAATACAGAACAAGTATCGAGTTCATAACGTACTTTGCTAGAGAAGTATCTTAATGTTCTCGGTTATCTCAGGCTGATCTGACATAGAACAATAAGATACTTCTCTTGCGAAGTAGGTTATGAACTCGATACTTGTTTTGTATTCTCTATAGCTTGCTTTGTGAAAAAAGAGTTTATAGGAGTTCTTCTTCTGAAATATAACTCTGTATGTTATTGCCTTCAATCTCTCCTTTTATGATGGAAAATGCAACATGTATGTTACTATAATTGGCCAATCACTATCGTAAACATCAATATCTATGAGATTTTTTACTCTCTCGTGACTCTCTTGCAATGGTATTCTAGCTCGAGAAGAGAAAAATCTAAGTACAGTTGTTACTAAACCTTCCACCATGCTAATCTGGTACGACCGATACATATCCGATACGGCCGATATCTATCGGATATGGCCGATACTGAATCGATAAGGCCAATACAAATCCTAGCTATACGGCCAATACATATCGGATAGGACGATACCAATTCGCTAAGGTCAATACCATCCGATACGACCCATACCAAATCGATATACCGATACTAATCTGCTACGATCGATACTAAGTACATATGGTCGAGGAGGTGGATCCGCTACCGATAGTTCGATACCGATATTGATAGTCCGATACCAATAGTTCGATACTGATAGCGATAGTCCGATATCCGTCGCTACGTAATCGTAAATTTGTCCCACCACTTTTTCTAACATTTCCATCCAAATATTCGACGGTAATCCGTCGGTGATTTGTCGAAATTCCGTCGCTAATTTCGACGAAAAAAATCCATCGCTAAATAGCCGTAGTTAAAAATCCGTCGTTAAGATAAAAATCCGTCGCTAAATAGCCTATAGGTAAGCCTACCTATACCAATACAACACCAAACCTCTATGAAATCAAGCCTCATTTAATTACTAACTATCATACAACATATATATATATGTATATATATATATTTTATATATATATATATATATATATATTGTTTGCAAAAACAAAAGTTGTAGAACTTTATTGATACAAACTTTGTAAAAGATTACAATTTGAATTCTGGGAATGGTACAACTTTAGGAATCCAATCTAGATGACGATTGCTTTATCCCTTGGACGATGTGAAATCTGAAGACAAAGCCTCTGAAGTTGAAAACAACTCTGGAATTGAAGGCAAAAAGCCTCAAAAATTGAAGGCAAAAGCCTCGGAAGAATGCAGCAGCACTTGGGCAAGAACTCATGGACTCTCTGATCTCTCTATGATCTGATCTCCGATCTCTGATTCTTGATCCCCCTGAATGGAGACTTGAAACTCTATTTATAGAGTTCTGAGAAATAACTAACTTTTAGTTATTCTGGACTACGCATGATGGGTTGTGCAGCAGTTGGATTGTGCAACAATGGACTGCGCAGGGAGTTGTTGGATCATGGGCCAACTGTCTTGGACACATGGCATTATTTGATTGAAATACGCATGATCGTGCATAGACGGTTGCCACATAATGAGCAATTGATGGCATGAATGCCACATATATTTTGTTATTTGTGTTGATAGAAGGTGCACACTGAATTGCGCTAGCTTTGGATTGCGCAGACTCGGACTTCGCAGGAATAGATTGCGCTGCCAGCTGTCAACCGTTCTCGAGCGCTGTGCGGCGCAATAAACGAACAGCCTCCTCATTTTTTGTGCTGTCAGCTGTCAGGAAGATTTGATTGTGTCAGGTAATGATGATTTTTGCCACGTCAGCCTGCGCACTTGGGAGTGTGCGCAATCTAGCGTGCGCAATCTGAAGGATGCGCAATCTGATGTCTGTGCAATTCATCTGAAAGTTTGTATTTCTTGATTTTCTGACTTTGTTGATGTGTGCAACTTGATTTTTTAGGACCTACAAGACCCCCTTCAAAGTTTTCGAAAGTTGAATTTATTCAAAATTTTGAAATACTTTGAATTTTGAAATTGAAATCAATTTGCGCATGTAGTGAGCTGTCTGCGCAATCTGAGGGATTAGCCCCCCTTTTTTAGGCACAATCTAAGGCGGCCATTTCGTTTTGAAAAACTATAAATAGCTCTTCAATTCCTTCGAAGTGTTCTTTACTTGCTTTCTTCGTGCACTTGAGAGAAAAATTTCCGAGCTCTTTCTTCCTTTCTTCTCCGACGATCTCGATGGCTCCCCGACGATCCTCCGCCGCTGCTAAGGGCAAGGCCCCCGCCGAATCATCGACTAGGGCTGTGCGACGTGCTTCTCGTCACGAAACTGCTCATCCAGCGATGATAGGTAGATGACCTAATCAAAACTCTTTTTAGAGTTTTGATTTCACTGTTCCTTCAAAATCCATCTCTTTTTAGAGATGTGATCATACTGCACCACCCTCTTTTGGGTTCTAGTTGCACAAATCAGTTCATTCTTTATTTTTATGAAGGACGACTCTCTGTGCAATCGGTTGAACTGCGCTGACAACAGTCAGCACAACTTGCTGATTTGTGCGAGACTGTCAGCGCAAACTGATGACTGTTTGTTTGCACAATCTGATTATTGCGCAATTTGATATTGCGCAATCTGATGTTGCGCAGTCTGATGACAGAATTTTGACTTGATTTGTACTAAATTTTTGTCTTTTCTATCTGATGCAGTTAACACTAGAAAAGATCCCGGATATGAGGACTTTATAGGGACCCTTTCAGAGTCAGAATACAAAGAGGACCTATCTCATGTACACTATCCTCAATATGATCTGCCAACCTCCCGTCAGGCCATTTTGATATCCCAAGATAATGAGACACTGCAATGTTTGATGAATGGACAGCCTCTGGAGTCAGCAGACGCTGTCATTCATAAGAAGCCATTATTCCTGTTCGGCGATGCTTTTGAGAAAAGCTCTCAACCGAGACCAAGGATGGAAGAAAGGATTGTCCATCCAGTTCTGAGAGTTGATAAGCTCCATTTGAGAAGACTTTGCTTACAACGTAGGGACCTTCCCACTTCGCATCGAATTTGCCTTTACTCATGTGAGTCATATTCATAGGACGTCTGACCGTTAGAACAAGTTCTCCTTGCTGAAAGGCTCTGGCCTTAACTTTACGGTTGAAAGTCTTAGAAATGCGAGCTTGGTATAACTCAATATGTTGTTGAGCCATTAACCGCTTCCCATCAAGTGCTTCTAATTCTTGAAGTCGAAGAAGATCATTGTTCTCTGTAGTGAGCTCGTTAGCAATGGCAATCCTTAAAGAAGGAATTTGAAGTTCCAGAGGAAGAACAGCTTCACAGCTATATACCAAAGAGAAAGGTATAAAACCTGTAGGGTTGCGGACCGTAGTTCGGTAGGCCCATAGACATTCACCAAGCTTTTCACTCCAATTTCGTTTGTTAGTAGATACAAACTTTTTGAGGAGCTTGATAATAGTTTTGTTGAAGGCTTCAGCTAAACCATTAGCAGCAGGATTGTAGGCTGTCGAAGCGACATTGTCAATTCGGTGATCATCACAGAATCTTGTAAATTTTTGGCTGATGAATTGCGGTCCGTTGTCATGGATGATTCGTCGAGGAACACCAAATCGATAAATGACATGATGTTTAACGAAGTTAATGACACTGCTGGTCTTAACTTCAGTCAGAGGTATAGCTTCAGCCCACTTGGAAAAATAGTCCATTATAGCCAGTATGAATCGATGTCCTCTAGAAGAAGGAGGATTAATAGGACCTATGATGTCCATACCCCAAGCTTCGAAAGGCCAGGAAGCGGCTATCGGATGTAGAAATTCTGAAAGTTGATGAATGAAATCTGCATGGATTTGATAAGCTCGATATTTCCTTGCATATTCGATAGCATCTGATACCATAGAGGGCCAGTAGTAACCCATACGTCGGATACGATCTTGTAGTTTAGGACCGGGTTGATGTGCTCCGCAGACACCGTCATGAGCTTCATGCAGTACTTGTTTTGCTTCATCACCAGCAAGACAGCACAAAAGTAGGCCGTCATAAGTCCGTCGATAGAGAGTCTTAGTGGTTTGGTTGTAATAGAATCGTAAAGATCGTCGTCGAATACTTGTAGCCTCCTTAGGATCTTCGGGGAGTATGTCGTGAACCACGAAGTCGATGAAAGGAGTTCTCCAATCTTCATTAATAACATTAACTTCAGCAAGATTATTGAACTCGATGTTACGATTATTTTCGACACAAAACAATTCTCGATTAGAGATAACCACCACTTGTTGTCTTCTGATGGGAATGGCTAAGACTGCTGCAAGATTGGCCAAAGCATCTGCCTCAGTATTGCATGCTCGGCGTACATATTCAATGAAGAAAGCTTTGAATGATGTAGCCATGTTGATTACTGCTTCAAAGTAAGGTGTCAGATCTTGATGGCGGACTTCATAAGTTCCTCTAACCTGGTTGACAACCAGCTTAGAGTCACCGTAAACTTCAAGATATTCGATATTCAATTGCTTGGCTAATTGAAGACCGATGAGTAGAGCATTGTATTCTGCTACATTATTGGAGCAAGATTCATCTAGAGAGTAAGCTCTTTGGATAGTTGATCCGTCTGGAGAAACGAGAACAACTCCAACTCCTGCTATAATAGCACCATTAGGTCCGATTCTGGATGCTTCGTCAAAGAATAGACGCCAGGTTGGAAATTTTTCAGAGATCATGTTGACTTCCAACGTCTCGTCCAGAATTTCATCGTAAAGTTTGGACGTCTCTGGAACAGGATGAGCTGCTAAGAAATCTGCCAGTGCTTGACCTTTGACAGACTTTTGAGGAACATACACCATGTCATATTGGGCTAGCAGAATGGCCCATGTGGCCAGCCGAGAATTGAGTGTGCTTGGCTTCTTCATCAGTACCCGAAGAGGATTGACTCGGGATATAACATTGTCACGACCCGCACCCGGTTTTCGGATACGAGACGTGTCCAAGCCAGCCTACGTCGCAGAGTCGGCGGTAGAACGCTGTCAAGCCCGCAAGAAATAAATGCTCAAATATCACATTGCTGCTCATTCACATTTCTAAATTTATTACAACAGTTACAACATTTATATTTAAAGGAAAAAATACAAAGTTTTACAATTAATGAAATGATACAATGGCTATCTATTTCTAGGTTGTCTTCAGCATACCCAAGTTCTCCCAGTGCTAAGAGTGATCGTGGCTAAACCTGAAAAATGTTGGTTATCCAGTCAGGATTGGAACAAGTACACAAACCGACGGCAGTGCAAAACACAATAGAATTATCAAGACATGAAAATAGCATATGAGAAATAAAAACTGTAAGATAAAGTGATGTCATAGCACGATAGAGAAATAAACAAGGAAAAGCTAATAAAAGACATCTATCTAAGTGGTGTGAAATATCCTTTCGCCATGTGGACAGCTAGGGGGTAAAATCCGGCATACTGTACATGTCGTGTGCAGCAGCTATCGTTCAAGAATAGACTCATGGAATATTTTTGGGTAGTCCACATGTATACTAAGATATTTCCCCTCCCGACTACTCCGTGTGACGAGCGTGTCAACAAGCAGCAAGATATATGTATAGACATGAAATGAAAAGACTACTATGAATCGGAAAGCAATCAGAAAGTGCACTTGCCTGAGGTCCTTAGCTGGAGAAACCAAAATACCACACCACTCAATGAGCCACAATCAGTCAACACATGCAAAAGTCTCCGGATGCTGAAATAAATAGTACCAACGTTCTCAGAATAGTCAAATTAGCTAGGATTGCCTGTCCTTAAGTCCAATTCTGGACACAGAGGCAAAACGGTAATTTCAGGCAAAAACGATGTCCGCCGTTGGACCCGCTTTGCACCGAAAATTGTGCCAGAGTCAACGGTCTCTAAAGTCGTCAAACTACATGTCTACGGATCCAGTTTTCCGATACGAACCCAATCGTATGTCCAGAGTTGGATTTCGGCGGACCGTGCACAAAATCGCACGTTGAGTCCAGAATAGCCTGTTAGCCTAGGGTCGACATGAAGTAATCAAAATCTCGCAAAATAGGGACATATGACTAGTCAGGGTTAAGGTAGACTCGAAGGAACTATAATTATATATAATTATTTCTAGAAAATACCCTTATACTAGGAAACTATATTTAACTAAATATAATATTTTAGGTAACTATTTGAAAACCAAGAAAATAATGTATATGATAACTCATATTAAGAAATATCGTAACTACTACAATAATATAATTTACTAATGAATAACAATATTAATACTAGCAAACTAAGGGTGATAATAATATTAATAATATAAAAACTAATGGCAGCACTGTCTGTGTAATAACAAGGTCATTCATGTCTACTTATCCTGACTATATAAAATTATAAAAGTTAATAGTTAATAAATTAAATAATTAAATGGCTCACATGTCCATGAACCCAACCCAAATAATTATAACCCTCACTGACCTCTTTGTCCATTCCAAACAATCAAAGGAAACTAAAATAAAATAACTTAAAGTAATGCTACTTCTGTGGCCATTCCAAACAATCAAAATGAATCTAATGTAAAATATAATAGCTTAGGACTCTGCTACTTTCCCCTCTCTCTCTCTCACTCGATTTTCGTACAAAATCAAAATACAAGAAGAGGAAAGGAGGTTGCAGAAGCAGGAAAAGGAAAAGGGAAAGAAGAGAAGTGCTCACCACGGCTCGATGCCGGTCCAGCGGTGCGGTGCTGTGCCAGCGCTCGGCGCTGAAGGTGGCGCGGACGCGGAAGAGCTGCTCGCGGAGGAACCGACGAGGGTTCCGGGGAAGGGCGCAGGGGTGGCGCGGTGAAGACGGTGGTTCTGGCCACGCGCGCAGGGTCTTATCGGAAGCGGGGAGTCGGAATGGCGAGGCGAGTGCCAGGCGGTGGCGCGCACGGGACTCTGACGTTGCTAACTCGATGCACGGCTCAACTCCACAGCGTGCGAGTCGAGGAGGCGGCACAAGGGTTAGGGTTTTCTGTGCAAGGACTGAGCATCTTATAATCGGTCTAGTTTAATCCGACCCGCGATCATCATCGTAGCCTCTAAGAAGAAGAAGAATCTCCATTGGCGAGGAAGAGAGAGCGGAGTACTTCCAGTTACAGAAAACCAGAGAGCAACTAAACAGAACATAAGTAGTTCACTCGCCATTGCCTCCTCTTCTCTGCTCTCCACTGCTAACACGAGGCTGCAGTGACCGCCGCCTGCCATCGGCAGAGGGAGAGGAGGCGGCGGAAGAAACTAGGATTAGGGTTTTCGTCATTTGTTCCCTCGTGTATATATCTGTATATATATACTCATCTGTATTGGCCGATCGAATGAAAGCAGGGGCTTAGTTAGTTCTCGGGTTGGATTTGCTCAGGTTGAGCGCTACTGTTATGGAGAATCAGTTCTCCATGGTGGGCTGAGCTGAGCTCGAGCTTGGGCCAAGGAGGATGAATCACGGGGTGTTGGCCTGTTCGGTTTTGGAAGAATTAAAAGAGGGCCTTAGCTCCTCGACCATTGGCTGGGGGTGTGGACTGTAGGCCGGGATGGGAAGTTAGCAGTTGGCTTGTGAAGCTACTACTTCACTTTCTATGTCTGGGTTATTCATTCTTTCTTTCTATTTTCTTTTCATTAATCCCTTTTTTTTCTTATTTTAACTATATATGCATATACACGTATTAATATATATAATCTATATATATACACATATAATATATACGAATATTTATACAGACTTATACATATCCACAAATATTTATATATCGGCATATACATATATTCACACCCATACACAATATATATTTATAAATACACATATATACCTTGTATATAAATACCATATTCAATCTATAATATTTAAAATTAGTATAAAGTATACTTCCAAATAAAATATTAATATATTTATTTTTTTATATATACTATATCTATTTAAATGTGTACATATACCTATATACTCGTACACATACTTATATAATATATATCCATAAACCTAAATAAAACCCAATATTATACATTCCTAGGGTAAGGTCTATTTCTTACAAATATGAATATATATATTAAATCACATTTATTTGATAACCAAATAAATATAACCAATAATTATAATAATAATATTATAAATAACGACCTCAATAATAATGATAATAAAAATAATAATAGTAATAATAATAAAATTCAATAAAGTAAATAATAATAAAATATAAAAACAATCCGGGAAGGGGAGCTACAAATCTACCCACCTTAAAATAAATTCGTCCTCGAATTTCATATTTCCTAAAATTCAAAGTCTAGTATTCCCTTAATCTCCTCAAATTTAATTTCTCAAAATAGTTGTATCCTCCTTCTTGTCATTTTGTAACTCCGAAACTCAGAGGACTCCTACCCACCTTAGAGGCTAGGATATGGTGGCAATGTTCCTGTCACAGGACTGGCCGATGGTAGCTACACGGGTGTATACCACTTTGTATCTATCTATCTAACAATTGCGAGTTTTCGTCTTTCCAAATCAGTGAAAGACAAAACAAATAAGGAGTTCAAGAGAGGGGTCACCGAGTACGATTACGTGATTCAAAGGCGAAGGTATTATTTCAAGAGGGATTGTCAAAGTAGTCGCGGGTGAGATCCTAGATACATCTATACCTCATTCCACGTAAAGTAATTAAATAAAAGCGAACCAATTGCATCATGGTTGATCAGACCGTAATACAATGATTCTGATTTAGACAATATGTTAGCTAGACATATGTCTTGGATCAAGCTCGATAAAACAGTAAGCTTGCAAAACTAGGCTGTAATAGCAGCGTTGGTCAAGATAGTCAAAATATAAGTAGGCAAGATTTTTGGAAAGGGGACACAAGTTTGAATTTTGAGAGAATCAAAACCTTACCCGGTGTTATTGCCTATACAGTCAACCTATTATCTTCTATCCATAAGGCCTTGGTCGACTAATGGGTTATGGAATTCTAATTCCTATAGTCTGGATGAACCTGTTATTGTCAGTCAATTACCTTGTTAATAAAACACAAGGGCCACGGGTTGGGAGACATGCTACTCGACTTACAGAACTTACACTAGTATTGGTTTCGGATCTTAGGGTCATACAGGGCAGTCTCTATTCTCTATAATATCCTAAACTTGTAATCACATCTGAAATCGTTTTACCGAGAATTATGCCTTGCCCGTATACTCTGGCTACGGCAAACCCTTGGTTCTGTGATTCAGGGATGATAAGCTATCATGTACTCTACTTTATATTGTCACAAGGGTATCTAAGATCTAAAGAAGTCAACGAGAACCTAGTTTCTGGAATGTTCCATAGACTATGATTCTTCGAAACGATTTCAATTCTATGGGTTGTGTCTCGCCAGTGCGCTGCTGGCTGGCCATTGCAGTCGTAAAGTTTATTCTAACTATTTTCCTGAGACTTCAAGGATACCTAAGGGTCCAATCTATTTGACTAGGATAGATAGTGTAACATCTGCTTATAATTCTCATTCCTTAAGGTAAAAGGCTGGTCGAAAAGAAAGGTCTGAAGACAAATAAAATAATAACATCCTAATCTTGATTTCATAAATATTTCAAATGGTTTAGGGGAAAATCTCAAATAAATCTACTTCGAGATTCGTATATGATTAGCAGGATTAGAAATTATAAACCAGTTCCTTACGACAAAATAGAATTTAAGTAGGCAGTTCTAACTTATGCTATAAAATTTACATCTAATAAAGCAAAAGAAAGTTAAACATTTCATCAAGATCAAAGCCTTAATTCTAGATAAGCCTAACTAATCAAGTGAATGACAGACTATCATTGAAGCATATCATCGTATCAAAAGCAATTATGTATCTAGCAAGCTATCCAAAATCAATAATTCCTTATCTAAATTGCATGGCCTGCCTGGCAACCTTAACTACCCAACGGTCAATTTGAACAAGGGACTCCTAGTCCTAGTTATTCTCCTAAATTATTTTAATCCTATTTGTGAATGGGCATTTCTTGAGGGCAGGCTCGCAATAGTACGACTAACGTACCATCACGAGTTCGCATGGTTTGTGAAAACTGACCTGCGTGGGCCACCACAAAAACTTGTCACGACCCGCACCCGGTTTTCGGATACGAGACGTGTCCAAGCCAGCCTACGCCGCAGAGTCGGCGGTAGAACGCTGTCAAGCCCGCAAGAAATAAATGCTCAAATATCACATTGCTGCTCATTCACATTTCTAAATTTATTACAACAGTTATAACATTTATATTTAAAGGAAAAAATACAAAGTTTTACAATTAATGAAATGATACAATGGCTATCTATTTCTAGGTTGTCTTCAGCATACCCAAGTTCTCCCAGTGCTAAGAGTGATCGCGGCTAAACCTGAAAAATATTGGTTATCCAGTCAGGATTGGAACAAGTACACAAACCGACGGCAGTGCAAAATACAATAGAATTATCAAGATATGAAAATAGCATATGAGAAATGAAAACTGTAAGATAAAGTGATGTCATAGCACGATAGAGAAATAAACAAGGAAAAGCTAATAAAAGACATCTATCTAAGTGGTGTGAAATATCCTTTCGCCATGTGGACGGCTAGGGGGTAAAATCCGGCATACTGCACATGTCGTGTGCAGCAGCTATCGTTCAAGAATAGACTCATGAGATATTTCTGGGTAGTCCACATGTATATTAAGATATTTTCCCTCCCGACTACTCCGTGTGACGAGCGTGTCAACAAGCAGCAAGATATATGTATAGACATGAAATGAAAAGACTACTATGAATCGGAAAGCAATCAGAAAGTGCACTTGCCTGAGGTCCTTAGCTGGAGAAACCAAAATACCATACCACTCAATGAGCCACAATCAGTCAACACATGCAGAAGTCTCCGGATGCTGAAATAAATAGTACCAACATTCTCAGAATAGTCAAATTAGCTAGGATTGCCTGTCCTTAAGTCCAATTCTGGACACAGGGGCAAAACGATAATTTCGAGCAAAAACGATGTCCGCCGTTGGACCCGCTTTGCACCGAAAATCGTGCCAGAGTCAACGGTCTCTAAAGTCGTCAAACTACATGTCTACGGATCCAGTTTTTCGATACGAACCCAACCGTATGTCCAGAGTTGGATTCCGGCGGACCGTGCACAAAATCGCACGTTGAGTCCAGAATAGCCTGTTAGCCTAGGGTCGACATGAAGTAATCAAAATCTCGCAAAATAGGGACATATGACTAGTCAGGGTTAAGGTAGACTCGAAGGAACTATAATTATATATAATTATTTCTAGAAAATACCCTTATACTAGGAAACTATATTTAACTAAATAAAATATTTTAGGTAACTATTTGAAAACCAAGAAAATAATGTATATGATAACTCATATTAAGAAATATCGTAACTACTACAATAATATAATTTACTAATGAATAACAATATTAATACTAGCAAACTAAGGGTGATAATAATATTAATAATATAAAAACTAATGGCAGCATTGTCTGTGTAATAACAAGGTCATTCATGTCTACTTATCCTGACTATATAAAATTATAAAAGTTAATAGTTAATAAATTAAATAATTAAATGGCTCACATGTCCATGAACCCAACCCAAATAATTATAACCCTCACTGACCTCTTCGTCCATTCCAAACAATCAAAGGAAACTAAAATAAAATAACTTAAAGTACTGCTACTTCTGTGGCTATTCCAAACAATCAAAAAGAATCTAATGTAAAATATAATAGCTTAGGACTCTGCTACTTTCCCCTCTCTCTCTCACTCGATTTCCGTACAAAATCAAAATACAAGAAGAGGAAAGAAGGTTGCAGAAGCAGGGAAAGAAGAGAAGTGCTCACCACGGCTCGATGCCGGTCCAGCGGTGCGGCGCTGTGCCAGCGCTCGGCGCTGAAGGTGGCGCGAACGCGGAAGAGCTGCTCGCGGAGGAGCCGGCGAGGGTTCCGGGGAAGGGCGCAGGGGTGGCGCGGTGAAGACGGTGGTTCTGGCCACGCGCGCAGGGTCTTGTCGGAAGCGGGGAGTCGGAATGGCGAGGCGAGTGCCAGGAGGTGGCGCGCACGGGACTCTGACGTTGCTAACTCGATGCACGGCTCAACTCCACAGCGTGCGAGTCGAGGAGGCGGCACAAGGGTTAGGGTTTTCTGTGCAAGGACTGAGCATCTTATAATCGGTCTAGTTTAATCCGACCCGCGATCATCATCGTAGCCTCTAAGAAGAAGAAGAATCTCTATTGGCGAGGAAGAGAGAGCGGAGTACTTCCAGTTACAGAAAACCAGAGAGCAACTAAACAGAACATAAGTAGTTCACTCGCCATTGCCTCCTCTTCTCTGCTCCCCACTGCTAACACGAGACTGCAGTGACCGCCGCCTGCCATCGGCAGAGGGAGAGAAGGCGGCGGAAGAAACTAGGATTAGGGTTTTCGTCATTTGTTCCCTCGTGTATATATCTGTATATATATACTCATCTGTATTGGCCGATCGAATGAAAGCAGGGGCTTAGTTAGTTCTCGGGTTAGATTTGCTCAGGTTGAGCGCTACTGTTATGGAGAATCAGTTCTCCATGGTGGGCTGAGCTGAGCTCGAGCTTGTGCCAAGGAGGATGAATCACGGGGTGTTGGCCTGTTCGGTTTTGGAAGAATTAAAAGAGGGCCTTAGCTCCTCGACCATTGGCTGGGGGTGTGGACTGTGGGCCGGGATGGGAAGTTAGCAGTTGGCTTGTGAAGCTACTGCTTCACTTTCTATGTCTGGGTTATTCATTCTTTCTTTCTATTTTCTTTTCATTAATCCCTTTTTTTTTCTTATTTTAACTATATATGCATATACACATATTAATATATATAATATATATATATACACATATAATATATACGAATATTTATACAGACTTATACATATCCACAAATATTTATATATCGGCATATACATATATTCACACCCATACACAATATATATTTATAAGTACACATATATACCTTGTATATAAATACCATATTCAATCTATAATATTTAAAATTAGTATAAAGTATACTTCCAAATAAAATATTAATATATTTATTTTTTTATATATACTATATCTATTTAAATGTGTACATATACCTATATACTCGTACACATACTTATATAATATATATACATAAACCTAAATAAAACCCAATATTATACATTCCTAGGGTAAGGTCTATTTCTTACAAATATGAATATATATATTAAATCACATTTATTTGATAACCAAATAAATATAACCAATAATTATAATAATAATATTATAAAATAACGACCTCAATAATAATGATAATAAAAATAATAATAGTAATAATAATAAAATTCAATAAAGTAAATAATAATAAAATATAAAAACAATCCGGGAAGGGGAGCTACAAACATGAATAGTTTGACCGATGATATAATGCATTGTCTTTTGAACGACGAACATAAGGGCTAGACATTCTTTTTCAACCGGACTATAACGGTGTTCAGCACCAATCATAGTAGGACTGAGATAGTAGATAGCTTGTTCATGACCTTCTTTATTCTTTTGGGCGAGTAAAGTACCCAATGAATGGTCCATAGCACGGACGTACATTAAGAATGGAATACCCGAGATTGGTGGCACCAAGACTGGTGGGTTCATGAGATATCGTTTGATGTCATCGAATGCTTGTTGATATTCTTCAGTCCAGATAAAAGATACACCCTTCTTCATTAGTTGAGTGAATGGTCTGCAGCGTCTAGATAAGTTTGAAATGAATCTCCTGATGTACGCAAGTCGACCTTGGAATCCTCGTAGCTCTTTTAGGTTGCGTGGAGGACGCATCACTTGAATGGCTTTGATTTTCTCGGGATCCACGTGTATACCCTTAGAGGTAATGACGAAGCCGAGAAACTTACCACTAGAGACACCCAAGAATGACTTGGTGGGATTCATCTTGAGCTGATGTTGGCGCATGAGATTGAAGATAGTTCTCAAATCTTGGATGTAATCTTTTTTCAAACGACTTTTGACAGCGATATCATCAACATAACATTCGACTGTTTTACGAAGATGTTCTTTAAAAATGGTACTCATAGCCCGTTGGTAAGTTACACCAGCGTTCTTGAGACCAAATGGCATCACTGTATAACAATAGACTCCCCGAGGAGTACGGAAGGATGTGTGTTTTTCATCTTCAGGATTCATCTTGATTTGATTGTATCCAGAGAATCCATCCATAAAAGATATTCGCTCGAACCCACAGGTATTTTCAATTATGACGTCCGTAATAGGGAGAGGAAATTCATCTTTTGGACATGCTTCGTTAAGATCCCGAAAATCAATACAGACTCGAACCTTGTCGGTTTTCTTCAGGACTGGAACAACGTTGGCTACCCAATCAGGATATTGTTCTTCTCGAATAAAGCCACAAGCAATAAGCTTCTTGACTTCATCATCAATTGCGTCCATCATTTTAGGCTTGAATCACCGTTGCTGTTGTTTGACTGGCTTAGCATTAGGCAGAATGTTCAGTTTGTGAGTAGCAATTTTGGGATCTAAACCTGGCATGTCTTCATAACTCCAAGCAAAGACATCATTGTATTCTTTAATGAGAAGAATCAACTCTTGCTTATCTGTTTCTGGAAGATTCTTGCTAATAAAGATTGGACGAGGTGACCCGCTTTCTCCTACATCGACTTGAACTAGTTGAACTTCAGTAGGAGGTTCTCTTTGTTCAAATTGGAGTACCCACTGATTATCCATCTGTTGAGCCCAAGGATCTGTTTTAGGATTTTCTTCAACATCCTCATCGTAGCCTTCCGGAAGTTCAACGGAGACCATATTAGAAGATACGATCACACGATGGACTTCACCGATGCTAGTGTCAGAATCCCATGATCTGGAATCGGAAGAATTAGAACGTTCTTCACGATCGGAGTCGGAGACTGCTGGGGATAACATCGAAGGAGAAGCATATCCGAGACCTCCTTTGGTCTTGCTGTAATACATATCAGATTTTTCTTTTGGAACAGCCGTACGAATAGGAGTTCGTCTACCCTTACCGTAGTTGAGGCCAATTTTAAAGTCATAACCCATCTTACGAATAATGTCTTTTGATTGTTGACTATAACGACGGAGTTGTAGATGTCCTGTATCGTTAAGCTTGCTATCATCCGTATAGCTGAATTGTTGTTCTGGTCCTTTACTAAAAAGTATTGGACTTTCACCTTTCTTTCGAGTAGGGACAATACGGTAAGAGTCATCTGGATCTTCAAATGAGACTTTCGTTTTGAAGAGATTGTGCAACTCCCATTGTAAATGAGTTGAAGCTATCTATCATATCCAAATAGCATTTAGTATGATAAATAACATCAGTATACTGGAAAGTAGATGCTTTTTTATTGATTTGTACATCTGTATTTACAGCAAGACCTTTAGCCTTAGTAGGCTTGGTCAAATTGATTACAATAGGGGGAGAAGAAGAACGTGGAGGAGGATTGGCTTTGTTACGACGGAGGTCGATAACAAGTGGCTCAGAGGAGGTGAGCTCCCTTTTATCCTTGTTGTGAGTTAAATCAACAACAAGAGGCTCAGAAGAAGTGAGCTGTTTTTTGTCCTTGTTACGACGTAAGTCGATAACAAGTGGCTCAGAAGAGGTGAGCTCCCTTTTATCTTGATCACCATCAACTGATTTCTTTTGGACTGGCAAGTGAATAGCCAGTGGTTTAGAAGATTGAGGATGAGAAACACGCCCTTTGACAGGTATGATGAGAGTGTCATTGGGTGCTGCTTCTTGGTCTTCTTCAGTATCCATTGCCAATACCACTTTCATAAATTCCTCCTTGTACATACGAGCGTCGTTGCAATATGCTTCGACACCCTTGAAAGGATATAGATCTGCAACTTCCTTATAAACTTGTCCTTTGTCATCAACATATTTAAAGCATTGATGAAGAGTTGATGGAACAATGTTATGTTCATGGAGGAAAGGTCTTCCCAGAAGAGCGTTGTAAGAACAACCATGATTGTCGATGATATAAAAGGTCACCTTTGTGCGAAGATTGCCTATTTGGAGTTTTAAGCGGATCTTACCCAAAGTTTCACTCCTTCCTTGGTTGAATCCCAAGATAGTGGTGATTGTGCTTGACAGACTATGCACTGGTATCTTCAATGCGTCTAGCATCGTCTTTGGCATGATACTGAGAGCAGACCCTGGATCTATCAGGATATGATCGACTTTCATCGAATCGACATACCCTGTATAGTAGAGAGGACGATCATGTTTATTATCCTCCAGCAGCATATCATCCTGAGTGAAAGTGATATTTGGAATCAACTCTAATACGCTATGACAATGACGACAAGAGACCGGTTCTGCTTCCGACTTTTTGAGAAGAGTTAGGCAAGTTTCAGCCTGCATCAAGGCTTCACTTAGAGTTTCTCGGGTCTCTTTGGAAAGGCGCAAGAGCTCGAAGATTGATAGCCTAGCCGGTGTATTGGCTAGTTGAGCCAATATATCAAAGTTGTACGGCTTCTCAAGTCCTGTAGGAGATGATTTCTTCAAGGGCTTATCAAAGCGGACTTGTTGCTTGCCTTTGTCAGCAACCACCGATTTGGGAGGAATATGTACTACAACTGGTGAAGATGTAGAAGGGATCTCTTCAGGGGAAGCAGGTTGTGCTGGAGCAGGTTCAGAAGAAGAGGCAGGATCCTCTTGAGCTTCAGAATGATCTTTCAAATAGGCTTTCCCTGATCTGGTGTCTAGCAGAATTTCTTCGTCAACTATAGGGTCAAAAGACACCATGTTGCAAGTCTTTGTCTTGCCTTTAGAACGACCTTTCTTCTTGGAAAAAGAGGGCACTTCGAATTCCTGAGCGAGATCGGGATGAATCCACATAATTTCGTCGTTGTCAAGAGACAGGGGGACAAGACCTTCATTTGGTGGAGGAGGAAGATTCTCAATCTTTAAAGTAGCCTTGGGAATGGAAAAGACACCGTGTTGTACCATCTGCGGAGGAAAGTCACCAAACTAGACCGAAACCATGTTTGCAGTCACGGTCTTCTCATCTTGTTGCAGAGTAACGACACCAGCATTGACAAGCTCTTGAATTTTGCCTTTAAGTACGTAACATGCTCGAGTAGGGTGTCCAATGAACCTGTGGTAGACATAATATTTAGGATGATCTGTCTTACCGACTTCATCAGGTTTCTTTGGGTCTGGAAGCTGAATCTTGTTGCTTTTGAGTAAGCAATCAAAAATGCTTGCAGTGTCATTCTCGTCGAAAGAATATTCTAATTTCGGACGAGGTTCTCTTGGTGGAGGTGCAGAAGGAGTAGGAGTGGATGTAGACGGAGCCACATTGACAGCCAAAGATTTTTTATTCTTATTCAGATTGCTATTCAAAGTCTCTTTTGCTTTGCGGTTCTTCTGGCGGTTGCCACCACCTGATGTCTGGTGTTCATCTCGATCAGGGTTAGACATTTATACCCCCAATTGCTTGAACTTTTCAGCACTCACTTCCGCAGCTTTGGCATTGACAATAAATGAAGGCCAATCTTGGAACTGGGTAGATCCTATCCACATACTGATGATAGGCAAAAGATTTGCCTTACAAGTATCAATAGTGACAGCAGCTGGAGTCCCGGGAGGCATCTTCAAGGCTTCACGGCAGAACCGTTCGATGAAACTCTCAGCAGTTTCATTATGTTTCTGTTTGATTTTGTTGAGAGCCGACATAGTCATGTCGTTGAATCCTTCATAAAACCGTTCCAGGAAGATTTGTTTGAGACCTGAGAAAGAAGTGATACAACCATTGGGCAAACTTCTGTACCAGTCATATGCTACGCCGGCTAAACAACCGACAAACATTCTGGTAAGAAGAGCGTCATTTGGCTGGAGTTGAACGGTCATTACCTTAAAATGATTGATGAACTGACTAGGAGAAGTACTGCCATCAAACAAAGAGATCGTCGAGATCTTGTACTTCGGTGGGAACGGGACTTCTTTCCATTCAACTGGATATGGCTGCTTGATCCCCAATCTTTGCAAGTTGTCTTTCTCTTTGAAAGCTTCGAACAGGGTTCGCAAGAGTTTGACAGCTTCATTGGCGTCTTCAAACGACGAAGAAGGAGCAGGTTGAGTTAGAGTAGTAGGAGGAGGAACAATATTATAAGCACTGCCCCCAGCTCCTGACTGACTAGGTGTAGTTTGAACTTGTACTTGTACAGGAGGCATTTGAGGAGAAACTACCCCCAGCCCAGTATTGGCAGGTACTGAAGATGCTATGATCTCTGGATTTACAGTAGTAGGTACAGTCGTTGGTATGGCGTGTTGTGCCACTATGATAGAATGCATACTAGCAACCATTTCAGCCATGGTTTTTAGCTTGTCTTCTAGTGCAGCGATTCTTTGTTCTTGATTTGCAGAAGTTGAAGCATCTGGATCTTCATTGACAACATAAGCTGTCACTTCTCTTGGTACTGTGGAAGACACTGTCTGTTCAGAGCTTTCATTGTATGCATCATAGTCGGAGAAAGAATCGTCTCCTGACTGAAAAGTAGGAAGATAACCTGAAGGGTTTTGAGGAAGATTCCTTTGACCGATTGTATCTCGGCTTCGAGAACGGGTATGTCAAAACACTCCTTCAGAAGATTCTTGGAGTAATTCTAAATACCGTTGGCTTGGTTTACGAGGTTTGCCATGCTTAGAGCACCTTCTACCTCCAGTGTCTCGGGAAGTCATGTTAACAGAAGCATACAAGACTTCATCTTCTTCTAACATAGCTTCAGATTTAGCAAAAGTCAGACGATCGAAGATAGATCGTTATGTTGTTTGACAACAACATTGGATGATGACTTTGTGGTTGAATGATGATCAGATGGTTGAACCGGAGGTGTTAAAACATTGTCTCATTTTTGTCTGAGATGTTCTCGGAGATCGGAAACAACAACAGGATGAGAAAAACTCTGAGGGATCTGTTCTTTGATAATGTTCGGAACATGATTTCAATTCTTCAAATGTTTAGTCCCTTGAGTGTACAGGGAAGTGCTCACTTCATTGGCATAAGTGTCGGGATTTTTAATCCTGGAGATTTATTTTTGATGATGTTTGGTCTTCGGCATTGGCTGTTTGCGTTTCACCGAAGTGGGTCTGTTAAGATAAGTTCTGAGATCAGCAAATTCACCCCCAGGAGTTTCTGTCTGAGACACCAGCAGTTTTTTCTGCCTGGAACGGGAAATTTTGAGAGTTGGGAGGTCCTGTAATTCTGCTACCGGGGTAGACAGAATACCTCTTTGGTCAGTACAAGTTCTCTTGTCATAAAGGAAAGAAGAATCCTTGTTTGAAAGAGTTCTAGTACTGATTGGTGTCGAGGCACGTTCAGATTGATCTTCTTCGGTAAAAACTGAAGAAGATTGAGAAAAGACCAAAGGGCTTTTTCGTTTGTTTCATGAAGAAGGGTTAGCTAAAGAGCGTTTCCCTCTATTGTCTTCCAAGTCATGGGACAAGGAAGTTTGAGAAAAGACCAACGGACCTTTTCCTTTGTTTGAAGAGGAAGAGGAATAGCCAAAGGACTACCACCAGTAGATTGCACAAGAGCAACAGTGTGTTTTGTACATCAGGAGTTCTTGCTACAGAGTATTTTCCCTTGTGAAGAGGAGCAACAGTGTGTTTGGCAAGAGGAGCAGAGCCTTTTCCCTTGTTATGGGAAGAAGAGAGTTTAGCCAAAAGGCTGTCACTCTTGGATTGTGCAGGAGCAGTTTGCGCATGAATGGATGGCGCACTGGTTTTGGTCACAGAAACTGTGATTTGTACATCAGGAGTTCTTGCTACAGAGTGCTTAGGGTGGACTCTGGATGCTGGAGCATTGGACTGCACAGACAGATTGGCAGCCAATTGCGCCAGGGGCATAGGAGTCTTGTACTTGGCTAAGGCAGCATATGAAGTCTTCTGTGTACTGGCAATAGTAGATTGCGCAGCAATAGCAGAGACAGATTATGCAGCAGGCTTGATGACAAAAGCTTTGGACTGTGCAGCAGTCTTGCTAACAGACTGCGCAAAAGTCTTACTGGCAGCATCAATAGACTGTGCAGTAGTCTTTGGGACCCACACTGGGCGCACTTGCTTGTGGCAGAAGTTGTTGCAGTGCGAGAAGTGGTCTTGGAGTTGTTCATAGCCTCGTAGGCTGTCTGGTTGATCTTCACAACCAGTGTCTTCTGCGTCTTTTCGATAGACGCTACGTCACATTGAGTTGTCACTTCCTCGTCGGAGGAGAAAGTCGTCCCCAGCAGAGTCGCCATTTTGTTTGCAAAAATAAAAGTTGTAGAACTTTATTGATACAAACTTTGTAAAAGATTACAATTTGAATTCTGGGAATGGTACAACTTTAAAAATCCAATCTAGATGACGATTGCTTTATCCCTTGGATGATGTGAACTCTGAAGACGAAGCCTCTGAAGTTGAAAACAACTATGGAATTGAAGGCAAAAAGCCTCGGAAATTGAAGGCAAAAGCCTCGGAAGAATGCAGCAGCACTTGGGCAAGAACTCCTGGACTCTCTGATCTCCGATCTCTGATTCTTGATCCCCCTGAATGGAGACTTGAAACTCTATTTATAGAGTTATGAGAAATAACTAACTTTTAGTTATTCTGGACTGCGCATGATGGGTTGTGTAGCAGTTGGATTGCGCAACAATGGACTTCGCAGGCAGTTGTTGGATCATGGGCCAACTGTCTTGGACACATGGCACCATTTGATTGAAATACGCATGATCGTGCATAGACGGTTGCCACATAATAAGCAATTGATGGCATGAATGCCACGTGTATTTTGTCATTTGTGTTGATAGAACGCGCACACTGAATTGCGCTGGCTTTGGATTGCGCAGACTCGGACTGCGCAGGAATAGATTGCGCTGCCAGCTGTCAACCGTTCTTGAGCGCTGTGCGGCGCAATAAACGAACAGTCTCCTCGTTCTTCGTGCTGTCAGCTGTCAAGAAGATTTGATTGTGGCAGGTAATGATGATTTTTGCCACGGCAGCCTGCGCGCTTGGGAGTGTGCGCAATCTAGCGTGCGCAATCTGAAGGATGCACAATCTGATGTCTGCGCAATTCATCTGAAAGTTTGTATTTCTTGATTTTCTGACTTTGTTGATGTGTGCAACTTAATTTTTTTAGTATATATATATATATATATATATATATATATATATATATATATATATATATATATATATATATATATATATATACAAAAAAAAAATATATATATATATATATATATATATGTACATTATTCATGTATTCATGCATTCATGTGTGCCTATATTACAAATACACTAGCTTACCTACATGCATACATAGGTACTTGCATATCATATTCATATCACTCATTATATTGCATTTACACCTTTATAACATACATGATTGCATACTTGGATTGATACATTGCATTCATATTTTACTACATTGCATTATCTAACATGCATACCTATATTGCAGTATATCAATATATATATTTATATATATATTTTTTTCAATATATATATATATATATATATATATATATATATATATATATATATTACAGCGATAGAGAGAGGGTGATGAGTGCCATAGCTGTGTGTGTGTATCATATTTCACTTCACAATGACTTCGTCTCCACATCATCAATTGTGAATAGAAATATTTATAAAAAAATGAAGGTATGTTTATCCATTTAGTATTTTTATTAATATTTTTATTTCACACAAAAGTTACATTATTTATATTATAGTATGTTTGTCATTCCTAATTTTTCTTTCTTTTTATAGACATTTGTGCAAATAATAAAGAAGGAGCCTAATACAATGCTAACTGACGAAGATCCATGGCTACCAGAATCGATGCGAAAGAGTTGCCCACAACAAAGCATAGTTTTTTCATTTGGCATATCATCGCAAAATTTAGTGGTTTGTTTATATTACAAGTGGTGTGATGATTTTTATAAGTTATATAGGTTAAACACAATTGAAGAATTTGAGCATGAGTGGCCTCGGGTGATTTCAAAGTATAACTTACATAATAACAAACATGTTAATGGTTTATACAAAATCAAGCAATTTTGGGTATTGGCTTATCTTCGAGGCTACTCCTTTGGTGGAATGACAACCACTAGCCGTTCGGAAAGTATTAGTGCATTTGTTAAGCGATTCATCGGTTCGCACATATGCCTAAGGCAATTTTTTAAACATGTGAGTTTCAAAACTTAGATGATTTTACTTCTTAAATTTATTTATTCTTTTATATTTGCTATGAAATTTACTTCTAAATTTAACTTGTAGGTTGATCTTGCTATAGAAACTATCGAGCATGCATAAACATATGATATGATGTTGGATAAATATAGAAATGCAAATTTGAAAACAATGTCACCCACAACCCCCGCCCCCGCAGCCCCCGACGCCCCGCAGCCCACGACGCCCCCGCCGCCCCAGAAGCCCTCGACGCCTCCGTTGCCCCCGACGCCTCCGCCGCCCCCGCAGCCCCCGACGCCCCCGCTGCTCCCCCCGCCACCCATAACCCCCGACCACCGCAAGAAAGAGAGAGAGAGAGAGAGAGGATTACCTAGAGAGAGAGAGAGTCGCCGGAGAGAACGTCGATCGCCTATGAGAGAGAGAGCCGCGGGAGAGAGAGAGAGGAGAGAGGGTGAAATTTGGGGGGGATGAAAAATTCCCCCCGTCGTTTCAATTTAAGTCAGGGTCGTACATTTAGCGACGAACTTGCGACGGATATTAGCCGTCGCTAGTCCGACGCTTATACTAACATAACATCCGACGGATATTCCGTCGCCACGTAGTCGTAAATTTGTTCCGCCATTTTTTCCAACATTTCCTGCCAATAATCGACTACGTAGCGACGGTTCTAAATCCGTCACTATTTCTCCGACGCCTTAACGACGGACTGGCGACCTTTTCTCACCATTAAAATAAAAATAAAAAATAATCGGCTTACCGTCCATAATCCGTCGATGATTTGTCGAAAGTCCGTCGCTAATTACGACGGATAAAATCCGTCGCTAAACAGCCGTCGCTAATTGACTGTATTTTGGTAGTATTTTATATTTTATCGGATTTGTCTCCGGATGATATTTTATTGACTTGTGGATTTTAATGATCTGTTCCGGTACTGTTTATAGTAGATGTGATGTTTATTTACCTTGTGACTTGGAGTTTTTCTTAGAATTGTACAGCTTACTGCGTTGCGTCTTCCAACGTAGGCTGAGCGTGTCCGACTCGTATCCGATTATTCGGAAGCGGGTCATAACACACCGTAACAAGAGGCTCGGCGTCTTTGTAGTGCTGCCTACTACTCTTCATTATATTGCATTAGGTCCATTTGCCTATGTGCGGTGCTACGCCATTGTGACTTGGCCTGAAGTCTTACTCTCACTAGGTACCTCATGTGGTGTCACCCTACTATAGCATGGAGTACAACGCTCCTTTGTAGTGCTATGCCATCCGTGCTTCCTATAAAGCACGTCGGACATCCCAAATGTTCGAGAACTCATTAAGGCTTCCAAGCCATCATCTCATAGGACATTGTTCTCTACAAAGAACAAACAGTAGACAACAGTCGTTCTGGGTCCACAACCCCGCAATGTCCAATAGGACTGCCCATTGATAGTAGTTCTGGGTCCATAACCCCGTAATATTTCAAAGGAAAGTCTACTTATCAGTAGTTCTGGGTCCATAATCTTACAATATCCAAAAGGGTTGCCCACTGTACATGATATTATTCTCGTCTATGGTCCTCCCTTGATCCAAAAGCTAGATGCCTGATAGATTTCTCTTTGAACCAATCAGCATAAAACTTTATGGTAGGATTACAGAGACAATATCAGAGGTCCATCAAGTCCATTTTCTTGCCAGCTTTCCACTAGTTGGCGCTTGAGGCTAATGAATGAATCTGTCAGATTCTTTGACTCTGAATACCAACCGCTATAATTAATGATCCACACTTGATGGGTTCATCCAGTGTCATGTGCCCTAGTTGCACAGTTCTCTTCTTATCATTAAAGAGATCATCTGATGCCACTGCTATAGGCACCTGGTTGTCGCAATATATCAACATCACCCGGATTTATGCACCAACCATAGGAGATCGTGCTTGATTGTCGCAATCCATCGGCATCACCCGGATTTGCGTACCAAACATAGAAAGATCATTTTTGAGTTCCTGAAACCATTCTGCTTCATACCCGAAGCAAGTCTGCTTCATTCGCTGCAGCTAAAATAACTCAGACTCCATGGTGAGATAAAGGTCTGCTTCTTCGAGTTCCTCGATATAGCAGAACAACCCATGGATCTGCTTTTTCGCCCTTCTCTATATAGCAGCACTACCCATGTAGAATATGTAGGTTCTTCTTTCTCTCCTTCTGAGCACCAACTGGCATCACTGAAGCCTTTTATCCCTGTAGGGTAACCGCTGTAGTGCATCCTTCTGAGTCCCTGAGAGATATTCCATTACTCACTTCACATCTTTCCGAAGATCAACACTTGGATTGTCCGTGAATCGACTTGTCAAGCCTATATGAAAAGCTATATCAGATCTGGTGGTACTTTTAGCCTATATCAAACTCCAAATGATGCTCGAGTACACCGTCTGACGCTTCTCCAGGATCTGGCTTCAGCTTTTGATCACACCTATAAGGAGTATCGATCCTTGGAAGATCCTGATATCCATAGCATGTGAGCAATTTTTTATGAAGTGAGCTTGTGATAAAGCAAGCACAACTTCCGTTTAGATTATTTAAATCTCCAGGATGACATCTGTATCTTCCATGTCCTTCATACTGAATCTGGACGTGAGAAACATCTTTGTTCTAGTGACACATCCTATCCACATAGAGACAAATAATGAATCATCTATCATCAGCGAACTTCGTGTAATAGTCTCGCTGACCCTGTAGCCTTTTGACATAATAATCTGGTCAAACTTTTCGAGCAACAGATTGGGAGTGTACTTCATATTGTATATATAATTCACCAACTTGCAGACCTTTTCTTTACGACCTTGAACGACAAATCCATCTGGCTGTTATATGTAAATCTCTTCTATCATTTCTCTATCCAAAAATATTGTCGAGACATCCATCTGATCATAGAACAGCTTATGAATAGCAGCCACGGCCATCGTCATCCTGATAGTTGACATCTTAGCACTAGAGCATATGTTTCAACCTCATCTATATTATGTTCTTGAGCAAACCCTTCTGTCAACCAACCTAGCCTCGAACTCATCATCAGTTACTTCGGCTTTTATCTTCTTCTTCTCGAAGATCCAATAGGTTTAGCTCCTTTAGGCAGATTAATTAACACCCACTTGTAAGTGGATGTAATGGAGTCAATCTTACCATTGACTCACTTTCTCTAGAATATCGTGTCTGATCTTCATCGTCTCATCAACCAACATGATATAGGTGAAAAGTCATCTCCAAAGTCTTTTGGCATTCTCACTTGCTTTTCTAACTACTTAGTAAATACTGGTTCAAGTATTGTCTCATCAACGACAACCACCTTCTGGACTACTACTTCTTTTTGAAGTACTTTGCTTCTTTGGTACCAATAATGTTCTTCGGAACATTCGTAAAAAAATGTTTTTATCCCTAGCAAACTTGTCTTCAAAGAATTTTGCGTCGCGAGACTATATAAAAGGATCTCCGAGCGTAGCTTTCAATAGCTTATCCAAAAATGCGGTCTTCTTGGTCTTCGTCCCTGGATTTTAAATCTTGACATCTAGAAGTTTTACGTACACCAGACACCCCACACTTAAATGATATTCAAGTCAGGTCTAATCTTGAAACAATGTTTATGAGAAGCAATGATAAATGTGGCAAACGGTACTTTACTTGAAAATAATATAGCCGTAAGCACATCTATCCTCAGAAGTGTATTGGAAGACCCGCAATAAAGATATCATTATCTCTGACTGCGCACTGATCTTCCTCTCTGAAACTCAATGGATGAGAGATACTACGTAGCTCGTTTCATAGCCAATTCCATGTTCACAACAGAACGATACTCCAAGAAATAATATTCTCCGCCTCAACCACTTCTGAGTCTCTTAAGCTGTCGACCGGCTAGACGTTCAGCTTCAACCGTGAAGTCCCTGAACTTCTCGAACGTTCCGTCCTTCGAGAAATAATTCAACCCGACCTCAGTAGAGAATTGATAAAAGCCGCAAATGTCTTAGTGTACCAACTCCAGAAGATCTGTACTTTGTTTCAATTGCTTGAGCAGTTTTTTGACAGTCTTTATCTCTGCACAGACTTCATATCCCTCCACCTCCTAACCCCGACATTCTAGATATAAGGTTTAGACTAGACATCTTGAGTATGCTATTACATAGCACATGCCCTAGTCCAATTGTCACAACTCAATTAAGAAACTGCATCATCAACAGAAGTCTGAACATTCGCTCGATAATGAACATCTTTCAAAGCATGTTCCTAGCCAAGAATCCAACATCTTGCCAGCATGAATGTCCATCTTCAAGTCCGTATCGAATAACATACTTTCTGTCATGTCCTCGAAAACAATAAGTACGTGCTACATGTACACCAGTGTCAGCGACTTTCCGATAGGCCAAGACTATGATCCCGATTCCCAGATCTTTTGCTATCATTATATTCACCATCGAGACCTTCATCACAGCTAGGCTCGTCAAATATGAACAGTTCCTTTCACGTGTGGCTAGATGCACCAGTGTCCATCCACTAGTCAGCTACCATACTAGATAACTCAACCTGTACATACATAGTAACCAAGTTAAGTAATCAAAACAACCAAGTTTAACTTTACCTCGCTATATTAGTTTTGTAATTCTCCTTCAGATGGCCCTTCAAGCCACAGTCGTAACTAATTCCACCAAGATAGAACTATCTTCAGCTAGGGTTATTACACTCCAAGAGAATTTTCGTGCTTTATATAGTCGAAACCATACCATATTGGAGCAAAACCTATATTGCACCAATCAATACGCATCATCCGGCTGTCCTATGCATCTCCGAGTGGACCCATGCGCCAAGATATGCAATACCCTACGAGCATATGCAGATAGCTACATCTGATCCGGATCTTGCTTTGAGATTGTTATTCTCGAAACAGATCTAAATGGAAGAACAAACAAAATTTTAGAGATGTACCTACAAATAAATTTCCTCTATGTTCTGTTATAGCAACTTTCAGACGCAGAGATCCACTTGCAAATAAATTTGCTCTCTGTTCTTACTGTTTAGGATTTAAGAGAATACTTGCAAATGAATTTGCTCTCCTAATTTTCTTAAGCTGGGACTTCGGAGATTCCTGCAAACGATTGTGCTCTCCAGAAGTACCTGAACTGAGTTTCAACACTTTGGATATTCCTGCAAAAGAGTTCGATCTCGAAAAGTGCCTGAACTGAGTTTAATGATTTTGGAGACAAGTTTGCTCTCTAAAATATTATAACAACCCACCGAGAAGAAGAAAAGAATAATAATTAATAGCTATTATTCTTGTTGGGGTTGTGAAGACCACTATTACAAAGCAAGATTCGCTCACCCCCTTCTGCTTCCAAGAACCAGCAAGTTCGCAAAGAATTTTTGGAACGCTTGTTAGTCAAACTTTTGTGACTCAACGGACTATCCTGGAGTCAACGGACCCCTTTGCTATCTCATTTGGGCATCTTACAAGGAGGCCAGTGGGCTCTATTTATAGAGTGAGTGAGACTTCACCATTTCTCCTATCCGATGTGGGACTAAAATACCAATACTAAAAATTGAGTTTAATGTTTTAGACCATCCCACAATCACATAGTCGAGTGCTAGTCCACGCCTACCCCCGAACACACGTCCGTGCATGCACGAGGTATCCTGGAGTCCGTGTCCGAGTCTGAACGACAAAATCAACTTGCTTCCTTATTGGAATTAATCATTTTTTCTTTCTAGAAAAATACTCCCACATAGCATCCACTTGTGCCCCACCACACCTCATGTGCCTCAACACAAGCAAAACATTATATTGAAATACACCATTTGGTGTAGTCGATGTGGGACTATCTTTCCTAGTCTAAAGGAAAAACACCAACAGATTTCGGCTATTTAGTATATTGATTGTTAGTTCAAGAACAAAATTAATAATGTTGCCAACTTCAGATACATCTTATTTTAACTCAATAAATAGTATTGACCATATGTCCTAAAATATATTTCATTAGACAAGATTATTTCCATCTTTAACACTGAAGGAGAGTGCAGTGGGAAGAGTATAATTTAGGCCTAATATGTCAGTAGAAATGTTTATAGTTGCTTTCTGCTCTAATATCTATTGTTCCTAGCCGGGAAGATATCAGCCCATTTTCTCTCCTACAACCCCCCCATCTCAGAGGATCCAAAAGGAAGTACTGAATTGCTTCCTTTTCCATCATGGTAGTAAGTTGTGAAAGAAACATCTCTCCCCCCATGACAACTTTTCTAGATGACCTATGTAACAAGCAATCCTCTTATTCCTCCAAACAATAGACCACCTTCTACAGTCAGAGCACCACATGGGACTGCCTGGAACTTGAACAAAAAGGGGTACAGAGCACCACCACCCATATCAATGCCCTCCCACTGAGGCTTCCATTTCCTTCATGATTCACACACAGTTGATAATACATTTTCAAGTTGATACATCATGCATTCATTTCAAACTCTCAATTTCTATATTAATGCAGGATTCAGATTTGGTGATATATATATATATATATATATAATATATATATATTATATTATATATATATATATATATATATATATCGTCTTATGAAACCTTTTCTACGACTCGAACTTGTATCCTCCATGATAGGATACAAGCACAAAGTCTTACCAACGGTCCCAAGTGATATCATCTAATTTAAAACACACAAAGTTGTCGTAGATCTCAAACATAAAAAGCTTCTTCCTCCTCCATCTGAGTCATGCCATCTTTTAGAGACACTGTACCATCCAAACCAAACCAATTGGAGCCTTCTAACTTGTTCCTACGTAAGAATCTTGATAGAGAAGATGAAGGCTTGACCCAAAGGATTAACTAAAGACAATGACACTGACTGCAGTTCAGCCAATTGAATACAACCTTCAAACTACTCCCGCGGAGTTATCTCATTGTTTCTGTGTCAATCTACAGAACTTGCCTAATTCAGAGAGAGAGAGCATAAACTCTGGACATACTTTTAGGGAGGTTTGCAAGAACAATTTAGAACAGGATTAGTATAGAACGCTATGATTCCCATGTCCGTTGAGGATCTAGATCAATGTATATGCAATTTCAAGAAGTTGCACAACAGAAATTGTAATAAGCTTTAGTGATACTTGTACATTAATAGGGAAAACAACATATGCTCATAGTTGTAGTTTATTTGAGAATCTGAGAGTCTAGCTCTTTATCTAAATCTTCAATTATGTTTTAATCTAAAGTAATGTACACCCTCCACAGGTTCACTTATTACCACAAGTGTACCTAACTTCATCGAAATTAGTAAAATAACCCATCCAAATTTCTCTCAAAAGAATACCCAATCTTCAAAACCAACCCCCACTAGTTAATTAAGCACCAACCCCATGGCTGATGCACAACGCCAGGGTTACTATTAAAGTACAAGACAAGATAGCTAGAGAAGCATAAAATCACACCAAGAAGCTAGAAACAATTCAAAGTTGGTGACTCGAACAAATCTGAATAAATGATTTGAAATCTTCGTAACTCTAAAGTCTAAACTTCTAATTTGGATACTCATAAATCCTAGTTCTAGAGGAAATAACTGCAAACCGACTGACAAAAAAGAAATCAGACACAAGAATGCCGAAAGGTGGAAGAAGTGTATATATATATATATATATAATATATATATATATATATATATATATTATATATATATATATATTTGCGACATTACAAGCTCAAATAGTTTTCCACCTATATCTGTCTGTGACTGATCTCCACCCTTTTTTCTTGGTAATTATGCCTGCCAAATCTTTTGCTCCAGTGGCTTAGCAACTAATTCTCGTCCTACTTTGCGATCCTACAATTAACACGAAGAAAATAAGGAATCAAGTAACAAATATTTGAGCACATAGTGTCATGACACAGCTGTGGCTATAGTGAAGCCAGGAATTTGGCTAACTCATAGAGTTATGAACCAAGTGCCCCATGTTTATTTAGAGTATAGTACCTCGCGGATTAGAAAATCATCTGCTTCAAGCATATGGACCACGTGCCCCATCTTTGGACGCCTTTGTGAGTCTGGATCAACGCAGCGGAGGGCCATCAGAATGCCCGTTTTAGTGCCTTGGGAGAAGGCTCTTCGGGCATTTAGGGTCTATTACTTGCTCGGATCTCCGCTCTCCAACCAATGTTTTTAGCCAATCGACTAAATTTACCTAAAAAAAGAAAAAGGAATGTGAGAAATTAGACGAGTTACTCTCTCGCTAGGTTGGAGGAAGCCAGCCTCGTTGATAATAGGGCTACCTCTCCCTGTGGTCTCGAGTAATCGACTGGTGTTCTGCCAGATATAATCTCCATAATTAGTACTCCCAAGCTGTACACATCGCTTGTCTCGTTCAGCATTCCGGTGCTAGCATACTCTGGCGCCACATAGCTGGATCAAAGAAATAAAATGCAAACCGTCTATAACTAGCTCTATAAATGATCATACATATATAGCAAACATATATATGATTTTAGTTGTTTGATTGATGGAAGATGGATGACTAACCCAAACGTCCCCATAACACGAGTCGTTACATAAGTCCTCTCCGAGCACAAGAGCTTGGCGAGTCCAAAGTCCGATACCTTTGCGTTCCACTGCCGGTCGAGCAATATGTTACTAGATTTCACGTCTCGGTGAACAACCTTGGGTTCTAGTCCCTCATGGAGATAAGCTAATCTGTAACCAGTGATTTTACAGTTACAACTCTAACCCTATTTAAATTTTCTAAAGTGACAAGCCACAATTAAATATATGTAGCAATTATGCTACTGATACAAGTCAAAAAGTAATTAACTTGTCTTGTGAGTCTCCCCTATGTATATGCATACAAAAAGGTTTAATCCACAATTTCAAATGAAGAATATATCTAAAATATATGTGGTAGGCTAGAAAGTTTGATTATAAGGTATTTGGGTGAAATCTCATCTTCAGATTATTAAAAGAGATATGGTGGTTGGAAAATATTATAGCGAAGTGAGTGATGCAGAGCACCAAACTCCCCTAATTAGTCTGAAAAATATTACTACCTACGCTACACAATCAAAGGCCAAAAACTCCTGTAAACCTTAAAAACTACACAGTTCTCTCCTCCACTCCACTCCACGCTGATAACATATCTTAATTAATTTCATTAATTGTTCCTACAAAAAATGAATTAATTGAATTACCCTTTCGCGGTTGCGACAATTATGTCCATCCTCATGTCCCATGTCAACGGGCTGACTTGGCCGATGTCCCCGTGGAGCCACTGGTTGAGATTGCCATTGTCCACATACTCGTAAACAAGCATCCTTGTTTGAAAAAATCAAGAAGCGTGTATTAATTTGCTGTAATTTTGGCACATCTATATAGTAATGTACTGACATTATACCTGTGAGCTCCTTCAGCACAGTAGCCCAGCAGCCTGACCAGGTTCTTGTGCCTCACTCGTCCGATCGCCTCCACCTCCACCTTGAACTCCTTCTCTGCCTGCCCCCTAAATTTATACGTATATATAGATATATTTGCACATTAGTTAAAAACTGCGAAGCAGGTCAACAACACAAATATTCCAAAATACACTAAGAACATCACAAATTTAGTGCTGTGTCAGTGTCCCTATGTCTGTACAACACAAGTAAACAAGAAATCCTTCATGCATATATATACATTTTTAGTCCAAGGTAAATATATGTGGCTGGTTTGGACGGATAAGTGAGACACGTATCGTTATTTCGAAGAATCTGTGGGCGGTGTTATATTCGATTTTAATAATAATAATAAATCCGAGAACCTGTTGTTGAGGAGGTTTTGACGGCGACGACGGTCTTATTGGGCAAGACACCTCGGTAGACGATCCCATAGCCACCTTCTCCGACGACATTCTCGTTGGAGAAGCGGTCGGTGGCGATCTCCAGCTCCCTGAGAGTGTACCAGTTGCCCCAGCCGAGGTGCGAGACCTCGGGCACAGGGCCCCGGGGAGCCTCACCACTAGGAGGACCCGATGAAGAGGTCCTCATCGGCAACGGCATTGGAAGTTGGTGCTGCTCATGGTACTCGTTTTGCTTGACGATCTCGAGGATCTCCTTCGAGATGGGAGGGGTGGAGTCGTGGAAGAAGAGCTTGAGGGGTTTCCTGTGGGCTCTGGAGAAGGAAGGAGACGATACTGGAAGTAGAGTGGTGGAAGGCCGAGAAGGGAAGGGAGAGGAGGAGGAGGAGGAGGAACGTTCGCGGCGTGAAGTGAGACAGAGGGAGAGGAGGAAGACGAATATTACAATGGAGGCTCCCACGCATATGCCGATGACCACCCACAGTCTCAGTCCGAATATGGAGGTCTGCTTCGAGAGATGGCTGTCAACGAATGCTTCGTCCCAGAATGACATTCTTTTTTCTCTTCAAATATCTCTACCATATTACAATGTCACTTAAATAGTTTGAATGGACATAATAAGTAAACAAAGAAACAAGGAGAAGTGAATAACAAGTTTGGAATAGCCTTCTATACTTTCGCTTTCTTACCTTCTTAAAATAAAATTATTATTAACATAGGTCCAAAAAATATATATATAAAATAAAAAAATAAAAAAATAAAAATAATGTTAATGCTGATTTGAATTATAATTTTAATGTTAATTTTAATTTTAATGTTAATTTTAATTTTAGTTTTCATTTTAATATTAATGTTAATTTTAATTTTAATCTTGATTTTAATTTTAATTCAAAATTAACATTAAAATTAATATTAATATTAATATTAAACATGAAACATTAAAATTAATATTAAATTTAAATTTAATATTAACATTAATAAACGTTAAAATTTTGAATAATTAATTTCTTTGGTTAAAATTTGTCATATAATGCTATTTAACACGTAAGGTCAGCTGCCATATTAGATATCACATAATGATATTTAATAGGTCACGTCACCTGTCATATGAGAAGAAATAGTTTGGAACCACAATTTATAGGTGCAAATACCATTACTCGATAAATAAAAATGTCTATAAAAAATTCTTCAAGAAATACAATATCAAAACTGGAAACATGCGAAACTATTAGTGGGGATATAGCCATTGTTATTTCCGAAACAGATCGTTAGATGGAAATCTCGATCTCTTACAGAGAGAGATGAATGCTCGTTCTCTAATGAGAAACGAGGTTGAGAACTCGGTCTCTACGAGAACACGAGTTGAAATCACGGTCTCTAAAGAGAACCGGAGTTGATGAAGGCAACTTTGCTGGGGTGATGAAGATCATCGCTGCTCAAAGCAAGATTCGCCCTATTGCGGTCTGCTCCCATGAACAAGCAAGTTCGAAAGAACTTCTGGAACGTTCGATGTCACCTCCTTTCACGAACTTGAAGAACTCCAATGGACTCCAATGACAATGGCGTCACCGCTCTTCTCGTCTCTTAATTTCAGCGTAAGTTATCAATAAAAGTACTAAGAGAGCATTTATAGAGAATGGCAAAAATTCTAATCCAAATCCTGACCGTAACTGATAGCGAAAAGATAGCAGCGACTAATGGAAAGATTTGAAGGAAATAAATTCAAATCCCGCAAAAGATGGATTTGTTTAATTGACTCAATCTTTCCATAACCGCTCAAATCTTCCAATCAGCCACCTCATGAACCACCTGTGCCCTTTAGCCTACTCAATCCGTCAACCCGCGTACCTGTGCGTAGCTGTGCAGCAGCACAGACATGCAACAGCGCCGCAGCCCGCGTGCCTGTGCGTAGCTACAAAGTGGCACAGACGCGCAGCAGTGCAGCAGCCCGTGTGCCCGCACATAGCAGCACAGCCTCGTAACCCCGTGGCTCTTACGCAACCCCTGCGTGCACCTGTGCGGCCCCTGCGCAAGCACCTGCACATGCGACTCGCGTAGAAGACGAGCGCATGAGCGCATCAACTGTGCACAAGGTGCCATGCGTCGATATTTACACGCTAAGTACAAAGTGCGCCAACAAAGTGCCACTTTGCGCCCTTGAGCCCGAGTCCGAGTCCGAGTCGCTAAGCCCCTTTGGGGCTTAGCTCTATTAGGAAATAAATCTATGAGCATGACAAAAAGCATTAATGCTTCTTTGTTGGGTTAGCCTTCTTTCCACTAGAAAAATCCCTCCGTATGGCACCCATGTGCCTCTCCATACCTCATGTGATTTGTCACGCCCCAGAACCAGAATACTGGAGAGCGGGGGCAGACATAGTCAGCTACGTATAATGAAATAGAATCCATCTCACCATTCGGTCACGACTGTCTAGCTATGTGAGGGTTTATCTACAAGCCATCAGTCTCTTATGGTCAATAACAAGTCTAGTGTCTCAATCATAAACCAACTAATAATAGTTACAAGATGTCAGACCACCAAATACACAATAGTAAGGCGTCCCATACATTACATATTCGGAATGATCATGAAGCTAGTCGTTACAAAATGTGAGGACTAGCAAGAGTTTAGTCATACATGATCAACCCTAGGTTGCCAATCATGTTACAGCCCGTAGGCAGACAGTAAGTAAAATATACACGAGCTAACACTTGTTCGGCGGCTAAACGCCTCAAAAAGAATAATTTTACAATAGAGTGGGAAAGCAAAATAAACCCACTCGTTGCCCTGGTTACGCCTGGTGTTCACCATCGGGCTGGAAAATCGGTAGATCCCCTGGAGTTGCTCCGGTATCTGGCCATACAAAACCAGCTGGGTCAGATCCCAGAAAGAGCAAGTACCACAAAGGAGGCTACGAAATAAGAACAAAAGCCAGCATATCATAACATAAGAAATAGGAGAAAAGTACAAGTAATAAAGAGTACAACGGGACAATAAACGACTAGGGACGTGGAACCATTCCGGGAGCCATGTTACAACCCGTAAACCAAACAAGGACCGGGGTTTAACCCTTCGCCTGAATAGCACTTGTCTCTATCCATTTATTGTTAAAGATAAGTAGAACAATCATGTACAGGAGTACCAGGTACAGGGACTTAGACGAGACTTAGACCAGGCTAGACGTCATCCATTCACAAACGGCCAAACAATTACTGCGGCTTACTACTTAACTAACTAGGGTTATCACAAGCCTAATTACTAACAAGATGCAAATGAGAAATTCCAAGTCCGGTTACCTGTTTGTTACTACCTGAGTGATCCCAGCAAGAAAAGGAAAAGATAGCATGATATAGCAGACACACTGTAGTAAGATACATGTGTCCTAAGGTACCACACTCGACGGTGGGCTGGAAGTGCGCTCATCTCGACGGATAGCAACAAATCCTATGTATATATGTATATAAGGCCGGGACCAAAGGGGCAACAGGTAACTGGAAATTCTCCATGAACTATTTGATCAATCTAGTCATTACCCTAGCCAGATTCAGTATGAATCCCTGACCGTGGTACTCAGGGAGTCACGTCCTAGACATGATACGAGACAAAACAAGTGGATTGTACAAGGCGGCAAGAATAAACACCCACGGCATCAAGGAGGATTATACGAGTCAAGTTAGCCATCGCAACTACATCAAGTCAAGTCATGTTACAAGTTGCAAGTTACAAGTTACAAGTTACAAGTTATAAGTTAGGAGTGCGCCACCACGGGCCACTCTTGTACCAAGATTAATCATGAAGTACAGGTTAAAAGTCAAGGGTGCACCCCATCGGGTCACTATCAAGGAGATCAGAAAGTACTAAAATTATATTTCACAGAAATCACGAAAATCGTACTAGTCATAAGCAAAACACCGAAAATCGGGCCATGTTGTGTTAGGCCAAGACAGTCGTGTTGTGTGGAACAAGATCCCAAAACTCTAATCCACAAAAGAGAAGTCAAGTCCAAGAAATAAAACCAAATCATCATGGGCAAGTAGGTCGCGCAGGGGAATTAGATTGCGCAGGGGGAATGGACTGCGCAGGGAATAAACTGCGCAGGGGATGGACTGCGCAGGGAATAAACTGCGCAGGGGAGGGACTGCGCTGGGTCGGGTTGCGCCGAAGTTGGCTTGCGCTGGGAACGGGTTGCGCTGAAGTCAAGCGCGCTGGGGTGAGCTGCGCTAGGGTTGGATTGAGCTGGAGCTGAGCCGAGCAGAGAGCGAGCGGCGCAGCAGTCAAGTGCGCTAGGGTCGGCTTGCACAGGGAATGAACGGCGCAGCATTCAAGTGCTCCAAGGGGAGGAAGGCGCTGGGCTAAGAAGCGCCAGCGCAAGTCAGCCCAGCGCAAGGCGCTGGCCGAGGAGTGCGCAGTCTGGCCATGCGCTAAAGAGCGCAGGCCGAGGTCTTCTTCTCCAACTGGCCGAGAGGAAAACCCCAAGAACCCTAGATTTCAAATCTTCATAACTTGGCCAAATCAAAACGAAATTCGTATTTCCAAAGTTCTAACTTGTGCAAAATTGAATTCTCTTCCACATGGAAGCCTCAAAACAAGGAAAAATTTAAGTTTAATAGATCAAAACAAAGAAAACCGAAAATGGTTAAAACCTAGATCTAGAAAAATGGAAGCTCAAAATCACAAAATGCCAAGTTCTAATGTTGTTCACCATGGCCTAATCTAGCTAATGGACAAATAAAATTGGGTCCTTATGTGGTGGCAATGTGCACTTGCCTATGGTGTGGTGTTGTGTGGAGGAAGGAAGAAGAAGATGAAGAAATTAATGGAAGTTATGAGGAGAGAGAAAGTTGGTAGAGATTTTAATGAGGGTGGGTTGTAGTGGAATGAGGGTGGAGTATAGGTTAAGGTGTTCCATCACAATTAAAACCAAACTAAACCAACCCAATCCTTCTCCTATCCAAATAAAACCAAGCTCCACTAATCAGAGTTAATCCATGAACGATAAATGACAATTAAACCACAATGCTAAATAAGAAGATAAACCACAACTAACTAATCAAAAAAAATAAGAAATATGGGTCAGAAATACGAACACATATAAAATACGTATCACGAATTTTGGGGTACTACATCCTACCTGTAAGTCCCTGTTTTTCAAATTTCATTTTAATTAGTGTTAATTAATTTTTAAATGTCATTTTAGCCTTAAAATGATTATTAGGATTTTTAGAAATTTTTCTAGAATTTTTAAATAAATTTTAAATGAGTTTTAAATACTAAAATGTCAATTTTCAATTTTCTAAAATGTTTTAATATCATTCTGCAATTTTTTGAATTGTTTTTATATCAGTATACAATTTATTTAATTATTAATATATCAGTTTGTAATTATTAATTGTTTTAAACTGCGGAATGCAAATTATTATTTGCATTTATAAACTGTGGGGACTATTGTGTAATTTCCTAAACTTTGGGGACCTAAGTGCTAAATTCCTACCCACCCCCGACGACCAGCCCCCCCGACTGGCCGACGACCCCACCGACGCTGCCCCCGCCATTTCTGGCCAGCGTACAGCTCCCCCGACCGCCCTAACTAGCCTATTTAAACCCTCCTCTCTCCCCAGTCCTGACCCTAACCCTAAAACCCTACCACGACCGTCCACGCCACCGTCTCCTCCACTTTTCCCCTACCGGAACCCTAACTCCGGCTAAACCCCCAGCGCCGCCCCTACGACGAACGCCACCCCCTACCACCGCCACCAAAGGGTTCGTCGTGACAAGGCGAACGCATCGCCACCCGAGCGCCGTCGTCTCGACCGCTCCTCCGCCGTCCTCAGCTCTTGCAACCCCTCGACTAGCCGGACACGTACGTGTCAGTTTGCCTTTGTGTCTATTTGTGTCTCGATTTCACATGGGTGACTCGCCAGGACACGGTTGATCCTTTGGTAAGCTTGGACACACGAATCAACACTCGTACGTGTCGTGCATGGCACGGACACGTAGACACTCTGTCCCAAACTGTCAGGACACAGAGCGATATTTCAGGCTACTGTTATGTTAACCAAAACCGAAATAAAACTAAACCGAGCCCCACCCTAACAGCAAGCCCGCTCAGGCCCATTGGCCAGCGGGTGGGGCTCTAAGTCTTCACCCTCTAACAGAGGGCCGAGTTCGAGCCCTCTGTTTGTTTTCTTTTTTTGTTTCTTTTTCTTTCTTTCCTTTTCTTTTGTTATATATATATATATATATATATATATATATATATATATATATATATATATATATATATATATATTTTAGTTAGTAAATTTTTTATATATATATTTGTATTTATATACATATTTGTATATATGTATATATTTTCCTGTGTATATATATTATTATATATATTGTTATATATATGTATACGATATTTGTATATATATATATATATATATATATATATATATATATATATATATATATATATATACTTTAAAAAAAAAAAAAATATATATATATATATATATATACTTTATAATTAAGTATTTCCTTATATATATAGATATGTACTTTTAACATATGTACGTATATATTCTTTATGTGTAATTCTACCTTATTAAAATAATAATATTTATTTTGCACTTTTACTAATTTGTATTTTAGTGTATTTAAATTACTGCAACCATTTGGTGTCCAAGCCTAGCATGGGTTTTTGGGTCCAAATGTGTTTTCACACATTCAAGACCTGTACAAGTCATATTGGACTTGATTCATGGCCTTGGGTCCTGTATTTGAACTTTGGTTCAAATTATATACAAGGACAAAATACGCAGATAATTAATTATTTAATTTCAATTGTGTGCAATGCTGTTTTTGATTTTCTAAAAATACTTAAAGTACTATTAAAATTCTGGAAAAATAGTATTTAGATACTATGTTAAGTTAGCTAATTTAGTATAATTTTTATAGTATTTAAACTACAGTTTTGCCACTTGTTTGGCATATGGAACCAAAACTCATTTTCTGTATACTTAGGAAAACTGATTTTTATAAAATACTTGTACTGGTTAATAAATTCCAGAAAAATTATAATAAATTTCTATAATTAGAAAAGATCATTTTGGTACTTTATTTTATGTAAAATTAAGCTCTTTTGTCTATATCAAAAACTGTTGAAACACAATGATCATTTGATTTATTTATTGATTAATTATGACTTGTAGCTTTTTGTGTTATTTTGAGTTTTAGCCGTGTTGAACCCCACCCCTCACTAGTGTAAAGACCCTAGAAAGTTAGTTAAGTAGTGTGTCACCACATATTGGTCTCCTATGCTAAAATCATCATTTTGGCTAGGTACCCAGTCACAAGTCGTGTTTCACCAATAGTGCCTTAGCGTTTTAGCTTAGTGTAAAAACTAAATTATTGTATTTATTTCTATAGTGACGAGTTACCGGACATCCATAGCACTTTTATCGTAGCTTGTTTTGCTTTGCTAGAGGCAAGTACTTTCTACAAACTTTACATACTGCTATAACAATAAACTGTGATTTACCCACCATGTTAAATGCTGATCCTTGGGGTAGCAAGTTAGAACTTTACATGTTGTATTACTTTTAGTCTCCACCATGTTTATATAGTATCTCATATCTCTCACATGTTTAAATAACGGGTTAAGGGAAAACTGTTAGTATTGTACGTGAACATGACCCCCCTTCTCCGTATGTATTTACCGCGCTCGGTGACATTCTATCTGTGACCTTGCCGTATGTTCTGATATCGCGTTTGTGTATGGATATACACCGATGCCATTCGTGCACGTATGTGTATACCAGAAAACTTGATATGTACCACAGTACATCCTGTTCACCTATTGACCGATTCACGTACATGCTACAGTTTTAAACTTTTAAACTATATGTGGTTATTTATAAAATAACCAATTAAACCATGATATGCCATGATTCCAGTTTATTACATTCTTGTTCATGCTTCATATATTTAGTTTGCTAGAATCAGTACTTACTCTCGTCCTGACAGGATAACGTTGTAGGTGTCCTTACTGAGGAGGAGTTACTCTGCGACACATATTATGGAATTACTGCCGAGGACCCGGCTCTGCTTTACGAGGATGTTCCTGCGGAAAGACTCATCTAGTTTGCTTAGCTGTTTGGGATATCTAGTGTAGTCATGTATTAGGCTACATATTTTATAACTGGACATGTATCCAGTTTTACATTTTAGATCACTTATACTTTGGACTTATTTCTATATATGAGACGACTTTTGTGTTTGGAGCATTTATGACTTTTATTCACTTATAGAACTGTTAGCACATTTAGTTTTATCCTGTTGTCTTTAGAACAGCTTACTACGTTTTATCTCAAACGTAGGCTGGGCATGACTCGGCCTGGCCCAACAATTTGGGTAGCGGGTCGTGACATATTTTTAGTGGTGGCCCATGCAGGTCCTGACTAAATTGTTTGGTTACGTTATTGTACCAAGCATGCCTGCAATTAGGAACTTAAGGTAATTAGACAACATTAGGAATGACACTTAGAACACTTAGAGGAATGCTAGGATTGCAACATAGGAAATACGTCACAAGCTTGCTATTATAATTAGATTTTCTTGCTTATGATTGCTTACTTTAAACAAGTCCTTATAAGTCCTTTTTACTTTTTTATTAGATGGTGCTTACTCGTTCGTCCCAGTATGTTACACCTGAGAATGGTGCACTCCCTATCCAGTCAGCTGACCAGTTGACTGATACGCCCCCACCTCCACCTACCACACTCCCCCACTCCACAGATCCACAGACCCAGATGCCTCTACCACCTTCCACATCCCAGTCCCAGCAGGCCCTGATACTTCCACCACCCCCTATCATCATACCTATCTAGGCTTCCGTCACACTCGACGGGAACCAGCTGCTCACTATGATCAGGGGTTCCTAACAACCCATCAGGAGAAGACTGCCCTACTCCGCCAGAGCATGGAGCGTTCTGAGGAACGTCCCGTGGTCCCACCACCTGTAGAGCCACGACAGAGAGCGGGGACGATCAAGGACTTCATGGGTCTGAATCCCAAGGAGTTCTCAGGGACTGAGGGTATCGTAGTAGCAGATGACTGGCTAGATTCGGTAGAGAGGAAGCTCCTAGGAGTCAGGATGCCGGGTGACCTTCAGGTCGAGGCAGCGGGATTTCTGCTGATAGACCTAGCAGGAGTCTGGTTCCGGAATGAGCCGTTATTTATGAGAGGGAGAGCCACTTGGGATCAGTTCAAGACCCAGTTCAAGAAGAAATTCTTTTCGACCACTGCTAGATAGCCATGGGGCTACGATTCCAAAACATCCAGCAGGGGAACCATTCTGTGGACGAGTACGCGGCAGAGTTTAGTCGCCTGAGCCATTTTGCTCCTAGTCTGGTTGCAGATCCAAAGGACATGACCCGTAGGTTTTGCCATGGTCTAGTTCCAGACATTGGCATTCTTATAGTGGCGAACGGTACGACTGACTACTACCAGAGCCTAGAGTTGGCCCGGAGCATCGAGGAGCGTCTTCTGTCTAGCAAGAGGTCGGCTTCTGTACACCTCGAGGGACTGTCCAAGCGTCAGGCTTTCTAGCAGAGAGCACCGACGCCGCCCCAGCAGACTTACCGTCCCCCTACATCACATAATCAGACCCCGCCAGTTAGAGCCCCGGGACCCCGACATCAGCAGCAGTAGTCGAAGGGAGCTTTTTGTGTATACTGCAAGAGGCCAGGCCATGACTCTCTCGTCTGCAGGAAGAGGTTGGGTCAGTGTCTGGCTTGTGGGTCTCCCACCCATCAGCTTCGAGAGTGCCCGGTAGCGAAGACGAGAGGACCGCTTCCGACTCAGCAGCAGAGGTTTGGGAAGCATCTGCAGCAGCAGAAGGGACCTCAGGGGAGGGTTTATAGTCTAGCCCTCGAGCCGGAGCCGGAGCAGGTTTCGGAGCCAAATTACTTAGCTGACGTCATCACAGGTCATATTTATTTGCATACTTTTCTAGCTGTATGTTTGTTTGATTCTGGTGCATCTCATAGCTTCCTATCATTAGAGTTTATGCATAAACACCATCTAGTAGCTACACCTACTGCGAAGATTAGTAGAGTGATGACGGGAGGAGGACCAGTGCCTATTAGATCTATCTATAGATGTTCTATTTTTATAGCCGGAAGAGAGTTCAGGGGACGATTCTTTGTGATGCCACTCCCCGGTTATATATCATATTAGGGATGGACTGGCTTAGCTATGCCCATGCATCTATAGATTGTCATGAGGGTAGTATTTTGTTCAGTCCCCCAGGCACAGCACCATTCAGTGTCAGGAGGACAGGGCCGGAGATCAGCCTAGAGCCGAACTGTTGTGCGACAGTTGGGGACGTAGCACCGCCATACCCTATCATTAGGGAGTTTATGGATGTATTCCCAGAGGATCTTCCAGGGCTTCCGCCTGACAGAGATGTGGAGTTCACCATAGATTTAGTACCGGGTTCATCACCAGTATCCCGGGCTTGCTATAGAGTGAATCCCAAGGAGGCAGTAGAGATGAAAGAGCAGATTGATGACCTATTGAAAAAGGGTTTCATTCGATCCAGTGCTTCTCCATGGGGAGCACCAGTGCTCTTTGTGCCTAAGAAGGATGGTACAGTCCGGTTGTGCATTGACTACCAGGCCTTGAATGCCATCACCATCAAGAACAAATATCCTCTGCCCAGAATAGATGATTTGTTCGACCAGTTGAGCGGGGCGAAGGTGTTTTCCATGATAGACTTAAAATCCGGGTACCACCAGGTGAAGGTTAGGGCAGCAGACATCCAGAAGACGGCGTTCAACACGAAGTACGGGCAGTACGAGTTTCTGGTGATGCCATTTAGTCTCACAAATACGCCAGCTGTCTTTATGAACTTGATGAATAAGACATTTCACCAGTATCTGGATAAGTTCGTCGTAGTGTTTATCGACGACATCCTGATATACTCGAAGACGCCAGAGGAGCATGCAGAGCACTTGCGGATAGTTTTGGGGATTCTGAGGCGGAAGAGATTGTTTGCCAAATTACCGAAGTGCGAGTTCTTTTTAGACCAAGTGGAGTTTCTCGGCCATGTAGTCACTGGAGATGGAATCTCGGTGGATCCCAGGAAGATTGCTGCAGTTGAGACATGGAAGGCTCCGACGTTAGTTTCAGAGATCAGGAGCTTTCTGGGTTTAGCAGGCTATTATAGAAAGTTCATCCAGGACTTTGCTAGGATAGCTGAAACCATGACGAAGCTGACGCGGAAGGACGCAGAGTACATCAGGTCAGAGAACTGCCAGGCAGCATTTGAGGAGCTGAAGAGGAGGCTGACGACCGCTCCAGTTCTGACTTTACCTTCAGGTTCTGGAGGTTTCACCATATACAGTGATGCTTCTGGGAAAGGGCTAGGATGTGTCCTACAGCAGCATGAGAAAGTGGTTGCTTATGCATCTAGGCAATTGCGGACTCATGAGAGAAATTATCCTACCCATGATCTAGAGTTAGCTGCTGTGATCTTTGCACTCAAGTTATGGAAATATACTTATACGAAGAGCGTTGTAGAGATCTTTACTGACCACAAAAGCTTGAAGTATGTGTTCACACAGAAAGAGCTGAACAATGAGGCAAAGACGATGGTTGGAGTTGATGAAGACTTTAACATCGATTTACAGTATCACCCCGGGAAGGCAAATGTGGTGGCGGATGCGCTGAGCAGGCATCCGATGGCATTGTACCTGATGATGATCGGCATTTGTGGGAGGATCTGGAGAAGCTCGGTATCGAGCTAGTTCGGCCAGGATTAGTGGTCTAGATGATGGCGTTTGACATTCAGTTAGGTTTGATGGAGCAGATCAGGGAGGCACAGTCTACAGATGAGAGCCTCCGCAGACTTCGAGCCCAGGCGTTAGCTGGATTGCTGGATGACTTCACGATAGCAGAGGATGGATCCTTGAGGCATGGCAGCCGATTGTGCGTGCCGAAGGGAGAGCTGGTAGAGGCAGTCTTACAGGAGGTGCACCGATCGAGATATTCTATTCACCCTGGTGCTAACAAGATGTACCGTGACTTGCGGGAACATCTTTGGTGGCACGGGATGAAGAGGGATGTATCACGTTTCGTTTCGAGATGCCTAATTTGCCAGCAGGTCAAGGCGGAGCGCCAGAGGCCAGCTGGTTTGTTACAGCCGTTTCCCATTCCCGAGTGGAAGTGGGAACATATTACGATGGACTTTGTCTCAGGGCTTCCTCGTTCCCAAGGAGGAAATGATGCCATTTGGGTCATCGTAGACAGGCTGACGAAGTGTGCGCACTTCATACCCTTCAAGGTGGGGCTTTCCACCGAGAAGTTGGCGGAGCTATACATGCAGCAGATAGTTCACCTACACGGAGTGCCGGTGAGCATCGTGTCGGACAGAGACAGTAGATTCACATCCCACTACTGGAGGAGCTTGCAGGAGGAGTTGGGCAGTAGGCTCAAGTTCAGTACGACGTACCACCCGCAGACAGATGGGCAGTCCAAGAGGACGATACAGACACTGGAGGATATGCTGAGGACCTGCGTGCTAGACTTCAGAGGATCATGGGAGAGCCATCTGTACTTGGTAGAGTTTTCATACAACAACAGCTACCAAGCCAGTATCGGTATGTCTCCTTTCAAGGCGCTTTATGGACGACGATGCCGCATACTGCTCTTTTGGGATGATGTTGGAGACAGAGTTATGCTTGGGCCAGAGATGATCACGGATGCAGCAGAGAAAGTCGGGATGATCAGAGACAGACTCAGAGTAGCTCAGAATAGGCAAAAATACTGGGCTGATGCTAGTCGCAGGCCGATGGAGTTCGCAGACGGTGATATGGTGCTAGTGAAGATATCACCTACTAGAGGGACGATCCGGTTCGGACGAGGAGGGAAGCTGAGCCCCAGATACATCGGGCCGTTCGAGATACTTGGTAGGATTGGAGAGGTAGCTTACAGGGTTGCACTTCCACCCAACCTAGCAGGAGTTCACGATGTCTTTCACGTATCTCAGCTGAGGAGATATGTTCCAGACCCCAGTCATGTGCTAGATCACTCAGAGTTGGAGGTCGGACCGAGCCTTATAGTTTCTGAGCAGCCAGTGGAGATATTAGACAGGAGAGAGAAGAGGCTGAGGAACAAGGTTATACCCCTAGTACGAGTAGCTTGGGGCCGTCACTCCCCAGGTGAATCTACTTGGGAGAGGGAGTCGGACATGAGGGAGAGATACCCTTACTTGTTCGATCCAACCGCTGCGAGGGAACCACCCGTTCCCGCTTGATATCTTAGAGGTTAGTTTCGATCGCAGCCTTAGTCATTTTGTTGCATTGCTTGCTATGTTAGAATATTTTAGGGTCTTCAATCCTTGTGAATTTCGAGGACGAAATTTTTCAAGGAGGGAAGACTTGTAAGCCCCTGTTTTTCAAATTTCATTTTAATTAGTGTTAATTAATTTTTAAATGTCATTTTTAGCCTTAAAATGATTATTAGGGTTTTTAGGAATTTTTCTATAATTTTTAAATAAATTTTAAATGAGTTTTAAATACTAAAATATCAATTTGTAATTTTCTAAAATATTTTAATATCATTCTGCAATTTTTTGAATTATTTTTATATCAATATGCAATTTATTTAATTATTATTATATCAGTTTATAATTTATTAATTGTTTTAAACTGCGGAATACAAATTATTATTTGCATTTACAAACTGTGGGGACTATTGTGTAATTTCCCAAACTTTGGGGACCTAAGTGCTAAATTTCTACCCACCACCGACGACCAGCCCCCCCGACTGCCCGGCGACCCCACCGACGCTGCCCCCGCCATTTTCGGCCAGCGCACAGCTCCCCCGACCGCCCTAACTAGCCTATTTAAACCCCCCTCTCTCCCCAGTCCTGACCCTAACCCTAAAACCCTACCACGACCGTCCACGCCACCGTCTCCTCCACTTTTCCCCCACCGGAACCCTAACTCCGGCTAAACCCCCAGTGCCGCCCCTACGACGAACGCCACCCCCTACCACCGCCACCAAAGGGTTCGCCGTGACAAGGCGAACGCGTCTCCACCCGAGCGCCGTCGTCCCGACCGCTCCTCCGCCGTCCTCAGCTCTTGCAACCCCTCGACTAGCCGGACACATACGTGTCAGTTTGCCTTCGTGTCTATTTGTGTATCGATTTCACATGGGTGACTCGCCAGGACACGGGTGATCCTTTGGTAAGCTTGGACACACGAATCAACACTCGTACGTGTCGTGCATGGCACGAACACGTAGACTCTGTGTCCCAAACTGTCAGGACACAGAGCGATATTTAGGGCTACTGTTATGTTAACCAAAACCTAAATAAAACTAAACCGAGCCCCACCCTAACAGCATGCCCGTTCAGGCCCACTGGCCAGCGGGTGGTGCTCTAAGTCTTCACCCTCTAACAGAGGGCCGAGTTCGAGCCCTCTGTTTGTTTTTTTTTTTGTTTTTTCTTTCTTTTTTTTTTTGTTTATATGATATATATATATAGATTTTTTTTTTTTTTTTTTATTTTTTTTTTTATTTTGATTATAATATATATATAAATATTAATATAGATTTAGATATATATATTATATATATATAGATATATATATATATATATATATATATATATAGATATATATATATTTATAGTATGTAATATATATATATATAGATATTTTTATGTAAATATATATATATATATATATATATATTATATATAGAGATAAGATATAATAGATATATAATATATATTTATATTTATGTAAATATATATAAGATATATATATTTTTTATGTAAAATATATATATATATATTATATATATATAGATATATATATATATATAGATATATATATATATATATATATATATATATATATATAGATATATATATAGTATTTGTATATATATATATACTGTATAAATGCAGTATTATATATATATATATATATATATATATATATATATATATATATATATATATTTATAGTTAGTAAATTTTTTATATATATATTTGTATTTATATACATATTTGTATATATGTATATATTTTCATGTGTATATATATTATTATATATATTGTTATATATATGTATACAATATTTGTATATATAATAGTAAGGCGTCCCATACATTACATTATTATATATCAGTCTCTTATGGTCAATAACAAGCCTAGTGTCTCAATCATAAACCAACTAATAATAGTTACAAGATGTCAGACCACCAAATACACAATAGTAAGGCGTCCCATACATTACATATTCGGAATGATCATGAAGCTAGTCGTTACAAAATATGAGGACTAGCAAAAGTTTAGTCATACATGATCAACCCTAGGTTGCCAATCATGTTACAGCCCGTAGGCAGACAGTAAGTAAAATGTACACGAGCTAACACATGCTCGGCGGCTAAACGCCTCAAAAAGAATAATTTTACAATAGAGTGGGAAAGCAAAATAAACCCACTCGTTGTCCTGGTTACGCCTGGTGTTCACCATCGGGCTGGAAAACCGGTAGATCCCCTGGAATTGCTCCTGTATCTGGCCATACAAAAACAGCTGGGTCAGATCCCAGAAAGAGCAAGTGCCACAAAGGAGGCCACAAAATAAGAACAAAAGCCAGCATATCAGAACATAAGAAATAGGAGAAAAGTACAAGTAATAAAGAGTACAACAGGATAATAACGACTAGGGATGTGGAACCATTCTGGGAGCCAGGTTACAACCCGTAAACCAAACAAGGACCGGGATTGTAACCCCGCCTGAATTGCACTTGTCTCTATCCATTTATTGTTAAAGATAAGTAGAACAATCATGTACAGGAGTACCAGGTACAGGGACTTAGACGAGACTTAGACCAGGCTAGACATCATCCATTCACAAACGGCCATGCAATTACTGCGGCTTACTACTTAACTAACTAGGGTTATCACAAGCCTAATTACTAATAAGATGCAAATGAGAAATTCCAAGTCCGGTTACCTGTTTGTTACTACCTGAGTGATCCTAGCAAGAAAAGAAAAAGATAGCATGATATAGCAGACACACTATAGTAAGATACATGTGTCCTAAGGTACCACACTCGACGGCAGGCTGGAAGTGCGCTCATCTCGACGGATAGCAACAAATTCCATGTATATATATATATATATAAGGCCGGGACCAAAGGGACAACAGGTAACTGGAAAATTCTCCATGAACTATTTGATCAATCTAGTCATTACCCTAGCCAGATTCAGTATGAATTCCTGACCGTGGTACTTAGGGAGTCACGTCCTAGACATGATACGAGACAAGACAAGTGGATTGCACAAGGCGGCAAGAATGAACACCCACGGCATCAAGGAGGATTATACGAGTCAAGTTAGCCATCGCAACGGCATCAAGTCAAGTCATGTTACAAGTTGCAAGTTACAAGTTACAAGTTATAAGTTACAAGTTACAAGTTACAAGTTAGGAGTGCGCTGCCACGGGCCACTATCAAGTTATCCAGTACTAAGATTAATCATAAGTACAGGTTAAAAGTCAAGGGTGCACCCCATCGGGTCACTATCAAGGAGATCAGAACGTACTAAAATCATATTTCACAGAAATCACAAAAATCGTACTAGTCATAAGCAAAACACCGAAAATCGTGCCAGGTCGTGTTGGACCAAGACAGTCGTGTTGTGTGGAACAAGATCCCAAAACTCTAATCCACAAAAGAGAAGTCAAGTCCAAGAAATAAAACTAAATCATCATGGGCAAGTAGGTCGCGCAGGGGAATCAGATTGCGCAGGGGGAATGGACTGCGCAGGGAATAAACTGCGCAGGAGATGGACTGCGCAGGGAATAAACTGCGCAGGGGAGGGACTATGCTGGGTCGGGTTGCACCGAAGTTGGCTTGTACTGGGAGCGGGTTGCGCTGAAGTC
>JANAVB010033620.1:17544428-17874460 GCA_029216955.1 Iris pallida
ATAATGCACACCAATTATCCAACAATCACGTAGACCAAATATATAATGCACACCAATTATTAAAGAATTACATAGACCAAATATGCACATACGAATTTAATCCACACCAATTATCGAAGAATCACAGACCAAACCAAATTAGTAGAAAATAAACATCATGAGTGCTGAAGAGTAACATAATATCCGGTGCTATAATCCGATTATAGCACAATTAATCCAAAGATCTCACAAATATTCCAAATTTTCTTAATACAATATTTTAAGAAGAAGGAGAAGGTCGACTGTCCGGTGGTGGTAATCCCAGCTGCGATCGACGAATATACTCCTCTACTAGGTACGACGGCAAGTCGTTGTAGACACTGCTCGAAAGTCGGTGTAGCTGCTCTGGCGATATCAGATCCAGGAGTGACGTCACAGTCGTAGACGGTACCACAGGGGCATCAGGGTTGAAAGAAAGATGACCCACAGAAGAAGGACCGACACCAGCAGTCGACGGACCAGTAGAAGACGGACCAACACCATCAGCAGACAGACCGGCAGCAGCAGACGGAGGCGGAAAGTACGTGGCAAATTGCTCCCGCAAGGACGACATCGCCTCGTGCAGCTGCGTAAGCTGTGACCTAACATCATCGTCTGCCGGAGCCACGGGAGGAGCGGTGTCGGTGGAAATCTCTGCGTCGCCATGTGCAACGGCCCTAGGGAGCCGACTCCGTACAGGAGCCCTTTCTTAAAGTCGTCGACGGTATCTACGAACAAGTCATTACGAGCGGCCAAAGAAGAGGGCGTCCGGGCGGGCTTCGTTTTATCGACATCCTCGGTGTCAGTTAACTGAGCCCGACTAAGGGCCTCACGATACGCAGCCTATCAAATGAATGTGTTTATATTATAAGATTTACCTAAGTTGTAATCTAAATCCTATGTTTCACTAAGTTAAGTGTGAATCCTAAGTTTACCTAAGTTATAATCCGAATACTTTTAATTCTAACGTAAATCTCATAAACATAAGTACTTACATCAGTCTCCTTGGCCCTATCCTCGACGAAGCTCCCGTCCTTCCGTCTTTTGTGCGTATGCTGGAACACGTCGTACATGGTGACCGATTCTGGTGCCCTTCCCTCCTTCATCGCCCGTTGGGCCTGCATACGAAATTTTCGTAGAACGTCGATAACTCCTTTATTTAATAATACCTAATTCGATAGTTAAATAAATTTACGGTAGCTCACCAGATCTGCAAGCGTCGCTGCGTGGGGCCTTGATCCCCCCGTATGAAGACCCACGGCCTGTCGGTTCGCCTTCGCCTTCTCCGATTTCTCCTTGTACGCAGGGGTATCCATCATACCTAAGAGGTCCTCATAATACTCCTGACGGATCCAATTCGGCCTCGTATGCCCCATTTTCAGGTCATGAATGATATCCCGTATCTTCTTCGAGGCAGCGCTTCTGTAGGTCCTGCGGATCGCATCCTTGCGATGGGGGGGCCACCAGTACGTCGTCTAACATAGAAATTCAATTATCACGTAATTTAAAAAATGGTTGATTAAAGAGTAACTAATAATTAACCAGAAGACATAGATATATACCCTCAACTCGTCGAGCCAAACGTACTTCATGTTTAGGGGCACCGACGAAAAGTTGAGGTAGGGACCGTGGAAGTCAGCCCTGATAATTTCTCCAAGAGCCCTGCCAACATTAAACGAAAAAACCTACAAAGAAGAAACGACTGGATTATTAACTTGAATAAATGAAAGAAATTTAATAAATTATCTTAAATTTACTTACGAGGTCCCCGCAGGCCATAGCTCTCGTCGGAACTCGCCTCTCGGCCTCTCTTCTGCCGTCGGAGGATCCGCGGGTCCGCCCATGTACTCTCCAGTAACCGGATGGAACCGAGTATGGGGGTACTCCAGGGCCCACTGTGCAGTAACTGGGGCATCCCCTGGTGGATCCGCTGCTGGTGGTTCCGATAGCGGAATGGATCCACTAGCAGATTCGGACTCATGCCTCGATGAAGTGGTCGATCGAGGGCGGGATGCGTCTGTGCCCGGGGTACTCTCCGGGTCGGGTTCGTTCGATGGGGTCACATCCCGAAAACTTTGAATACGACCACGACCACCAGCACCACTACGACCACGACCACGACCCGCACCACCACCACCACCACGACCACCACCAGCACCACGACCACGACCAGCCATCATGACCTGTAAATAGAACACATAAACATAATTAACAATATAAAAGTGTAAATAGATATAAAAAACTAAACTAAAATATACATACCACCAGTAGGGAGACGAGTGCCGCCACGACGAAAAAGACTAGGAGTGCCATCTGCAATAAGTAAATAATCGAATAAAAAAATATGAATTCACGTAATTGCTTTTATGAGGTCAAACTTAATTCACGTAATTGGAAGTATTTTTAATATACAATATTTAACCTAATCATCGTCTTCGTTCTCATCCTCGGCCTCGTCTTCATCATCATCCTCCTCATCCTCATCCTCATCCTTATCTTCATCGTCGATTTCATCTGTATCCTCATCCCCATCAAATTCTTCTTCTTCTTCTTCTTCTTCTTCTTCTTCTTCTTCTTCTTCTTCTTCTTCTTCTTCTTCTTCTTCTTCTGCCTTAATATTTAGGACAAGATGCCTCTTTCTCCCCTGGTTGACAGCTAAGTCTTGTGTATCAACCTCTTTCTTTCCTCTATTTTCCTCAACAATATCTTCAACATCCATTGTATCTGAGTGTTGTCCCAAGTATTGGGACTTTTCGATCTGGTCCTCTTGGTATGCTGGGTCTCTAACGTTGAATATATTTCTAGATTTAATCTTGCATACTGCCTACCAGTCAAATCGATCTCTACGACGCCTTGGGTAGCTTGTATAGTAGACTTGAACAGCCTGATTTGCTATTGCAAATGTATCGGACCCTCTATACCTCCTGCGATGATTTATATCGACGAATCCAAATTGTTTATCGATTCTCCAACCTATATTTGGTGTCGTATCGAACCACTCACATTTGAACAACACAATATGTATATCATATGGGCCAGTATATTATAAATCTACAATATCCTGAAGCACTCCATAATAGTCAAAGTTCGGCTCGTCGTCATAGATGGTGCCTCTTATGCAAACATCGAAATCCTTGGTACTGATGCTGTCATTGATAAATTCGACATTTATAGCATTCTGAGTTGACTTAAACCTGAAGCCATTAACGACATAGCCTGGCCAAGTCTTTATTTGCTTCTTCGGTCCCAATGCCAGATAACGAACACTCTCATGAGTGAGTGTTGTTTCAGGCAATAAAACCTGTAAACAAATATTTATAATTTAAATGTTTCAGATTATATATTTATAATCTCAATTATAATCACAGTTACTTATGTATTTGCGAAACTATAACGAAAATGTACAATCAACCTCTCTTTGAAGTCCCTCATCGGTAATATCGGGTGTCCTCATTTTGACTTCATCTCTAAATACACTATTAGAGAAAATAAGAATATATAAGTGTAGTCACTTACTTCATCAAATTCGAGATTATAACGAGTGCAAGTGTACTGACTTACTTCTCCAAATCTCTCACTTCTTGTATGTCACAGTTTAACAAGACATATCGGTGAGCGGCATCATACTCGTCGTCTGTCAACCATCGTCTTTTGCTAGCCCCAACAGGCTTGCCCCTTATATCGAATATTCCTCCATCCTCAACGTTCTCGTCATTCCTTTGAGGTCTATTTCGATTTGTCTTAACATGATTATCGAAATAAATGGAGCAGAAGTTTGACACCTCTTCGATAAGATATGCTTCGCATATCGAAGCCTCTATATGAGCTTTGTTGCCAACTTTCTTCTTTAGATGGTGTAGGTATCTAGAGAGACAAATTATCTTGAGAATTAAGAAAGAATTTTAAAACACACTAAAATTCAACTTAAATTATATCGATTTTTATGTACCTTTCAAATGGGTACATCCATCGATAATGAACAGATGCACCGACACGGGCTTCGTATGCTAGATGAATCGGTAGATGCTCTATGCTGTCGAAGAAGCCAGGAGGAAATATTTTCTCCAACTTGTAAATTGTTAAGATAATCTTCTCCTCAAGTTCAACCATGTGTTGCACAGTCAACTTAGTTGAACAAATATCCCTAAAAAATATTGATAGTTCGGCCAACGGAACCCATACAGCAGAAGGCAACAACTCTTTCAAAGCAATAGGCAGTAATCTTTCCATAAACACGTGGCAGTCATGAATCTTCACTCCCGTTAGCTTGCGTTCATTGAGATCAACGCATCTAGACAAATTCGACACATAGCCGTCGGGAAATCTTATAGTAGATACCTACTTGCAGATTATTAATCTATCTTCCTTGCTCAATGTGTATTGTGCTATCGGCTTACTTAATTGTCCAGCAGCTCCCCTTTGTATCAAGTTCAGATAAGGATGCTTGCATATCTCGGCAATGTCTTGTCTTGCTTTTGGATTGTCCTTCGTCAAGATTATGCCTTATAAGATTATCTTTCCAATAAGGTAAGTCCCAGAAGATACTCCGTTTGGTCCAGTTATGGGTTTATCCGAACCCATCGACACGATTGTTCGATGGATCTTCCATTACAGTGGGCAAGTTCTTTATATCTTCTCAAATATCGTATCCCGACAATATGACATACGGATGAGAAAATTCTTGTTTTCCAGCTCTGAATGCGTCCTTGTTCTTTCTCCAAGGATGACTCGCGGGCAGAAATTAACGATGACAATCAAAGAAAGAAGTTTTTCCTCCATGCTTAAGGCGGAACGCCTTACTATTTTGCATGCATATCGGACAAGACAGGGTGCCGTGAGTACTCCGTCCCGACAGCATACCGTATGCGGGAAAATCATTGATTGTCCACATCAGTGAAGCTCTCATCTGAAAGTTCTGTTTCCTAGAAATATCATAGGTCGTGACGCCGATCTCCTACAGCTGTTTCAGCTCATCCACCAACGGCTGTAAATATATATCGATATTCTTCATCAGATTTTTGGGATCCGGTATGATACCTGTCAAGAACATATAAGGAGTCTTCATACACATCCATGGTGGCAGATTGTAAGGGGTCAGAATGACCGGCCAGCAGGAGTATTGAGATCCCGACTGCCCGAAAGGGGTGAATCCATCAGAACATAGCCCCATGCATACATTTCTAGGCTCTGCAGCAAAATCTGGATGGCGAATATCGAAATATTTCTACGCCTCTCCATCCGAAGGATATGACAATTCTCCATCGTCCTTTGTGCGTTCTTCGTTGTGCCACGTCATGTGTTCTGCTGTATTCTGAGACATATACATCCTCTGCAAGCGCTTCGTGATCGACAAGTAATGCATATACTTGTAAGGACGTCGTTTTCTAGTTGACTTTCCTTTTCTTCTGACTTCCTTGTAACGATCCGCACTACAGAAGCTGCAACTTTCTACATCCTCGTTCTCCTTGTAGTACAACATGCATCCGTTGCGACAACAATCTATCTTGTCGTACCCAGTCCCAGTTGTCGGACCATCATCTTCGACTTGTAGAAGTTTTTTGGAAGCTCTTTTGATTCCTTCGGTAACACCTCCTTCATTAGTTGTGTAATCCGATCATAGCAAGTTTGTGGCAAGTTAAAATCGAACTTTATGTTCAACAACCGCATCGTCACTGACAGTACGGAATGTGGCTCACAACCAGGATATAAAGAAGTTTTAGCATCCTGAAACATATCATAGAACTCCTTCACCTCGGGATTAGGATCCTCCGGATCAAAATTAGGCCCTGCCGCGTCGTACACCATATCTCGTGCAAGGTTCTGTACGTCTCCATAATCAACGGAGCATTCGTCGTCATCGACGACAAAATCCGCTGCAGTATTATCATCAAAAGCATAAGTAGCAGCATTCGCAACCTGTCTTTTCGCATATAGTTCACCTTGCGATGACCACAGGCCATAATCACGTACGAAATCCTTACGGGTCAAATGATCTCTTACACTCACCACTTCTTCGTAACGTCTATTGCGACAATTACGACATGGACACTTGATTTTGTTACCGTCCATAAACTGAGCTTTGCTCATGGCATACTTAAGAAACACTTCCATGCCTGCCTGAAAATCGTCACTCACACATATTCTGCTCTCGTGTTGTCGTTTGTACATCCATGTACAATCAACGAAATAACGATCCATCACAGATTGGATGTAAATACTGTATAGTAAGACAAACTAAACAGAATTAGTATATAATCATGTAACTGGTGGATCCGCTGGTATTCTAGCTCGAGAAGAGAAAAATCTAAGTACAGTTGTTACTAATAGTTCGATACCGATAGCTTGATACCGAGTTCGATACCGATAGTTCGATACCGATACCGATAGTACGATACCGATACTGATAGTTCGATACCGATAGTGCGATACCGATACCGATAGTGCGATAGTATGATAGTCCGCTAGCGATACTGATAGTTCGATACCGATAGTCCGATAGTTCGATACCGATACCGATACCGATAGTCCGATACCGATTCTTCGATTGTCCACTAAGTCGAAATGATTCCTCTTAAGCGTCGAGCATGTTATAGACGGTTCAACTTGACGAGTTCTTAAATATTTTTGTGGTGTTGTATGCTTGAAGCAGCAAATCAAGTTTTAGAGTCATTATAGGTCAATTAATCAAACTGAGTCAATCTATCTATTTCTAAATTGTAAAAGTCCACTTCTAGGATATGGAAGCTATATTCTAAATATCTAGTCTAAAATTAACTTGGTTAGGATACTAGAGTGTCCTTACTATCTAGCAAGCACTACCTTAGTCTAGTCACACTAGCATTAATTACCTATAATTCCTACCATGTCTACACTCACACATTACACCCCAAGCCGTCCTGCATGCTAATAGGCATGGTAGGCCTGCCTTCATTCCTCACTCTCTAAAGCACACATATACATATATATGTATATCACAGTTAGATGTATAGATATATCACAGTTAGATGTATAGATATATACATCTATATTCAGTGACTTATGCAGATGAAGAACTCGCACTGTCCTTGACACAGTGAACATATACACCATGAACCCAAACTCCATATTCACATTTACTAATCCAAACACCACCAAACTAATGGATAACACCCAATATGGATAACACATTATTTAGCCAATATATAAACTCAGATGAATTTGAGAAGCAAAGCCCGCCGCCGCCCCCGACCAAAGCCCGCCGCCCCAAGCCCGCCGCCCAGCCCCCGACGCCCCCACCCCAAGCCCGCCGCCCAGCCCCAGAAGCCCCCACCCCAAGCCCGCCGCCCAGCGCCCGCCGCCCAGCGCCCGACGCCCCCGCCCCAAGCCCGCGGCCCAGCCCCCGACGCCCCCGCCCCAAGCCCGCCGCCCAGCCCCCGACGCCCCCGCCCCAAGCCCGCCGCCCAGCCCCCGACGCCCCCGCCCCAAGCCCACAGCCCAGCCCCCGACGCCCCCGCCCCAAGCTAGCCGCCCAGCCCCCGACGCCCCCGCCCTAAGCCCGCCGCCAAGCCCCCGACGCCACCGCCCCAAGACAGCCGCCCAGTCCCCGAATGTCCCCAAGCCCGTCGCCCTCGCTGCCCCGTAGTCGACACCGCGACAGAGAGAGAAAGAGAGATCGAGAGAGAGAAAGAGAGAGGGGATTACCTTCGGAAGAGAGAGAGGAGAGGACGCCGATGCCAATCACCGAAGCCGCGGGAGAGAGAGAGAGAGAGAGAGAAAGGAGAGAGAGTGAATTTGGGGGGAAGGCAAAAAGTTTCCCCTGCCGTTTCAATTTAAGTCTGGAACGTAAATTTAGCGACGGAATAGCGACGTCATACAATCCGTCGCCCGGTAGCCGCTATATTTGATACTTGCCGACTGAATATCCGTTGCTACGTAGTCGAAGAAATGTCCCGCCAATTCTCGACATAATTCCCGCCAAATAATCGACTATGTAGCGACGACTATCGATCCGTCGCTATATCTTCGACACCCTAGCGACGGATGTGCGACCTTTCCCCCCCTAAAATTAAAATAAAAAAATATAAAGGCGTGTGGTCGGTAATCCGTCGGCGAGCGGCCACGAAGCCGTCGCTAACGCCGACTGAAAATTTCTGTCGCTAATAGTCCGTCGCTAATTTACTGTATTTTGGTAGTGATATTCATTCATTCATTAATACATTAATTCCATCTATCCATAATTCTCATTCATTCACTCAAAATCAGCCCATTCATTCACCCTTCCAAACTTATCAATTCAGCCATGTTAATTCATCCATTCCTCCATCCATTCATGCATTCAATCTTCCATTCACCCATTCATCCATCCAATATCCATATTCAAATTAACATTCATACATACACTCATTATCAAATGCATATATCCATTCACCCTTCCATTTTTCATACACCAATACATATATCCATTCACCTATTCACCCTTCATTCATTCCACAAATTCCCATACTAAAATTAGTCCTAAAAACCCTTTGTGTTGTGTGTGTGTGTGTGAGAGTCTATGAGGGGTAATAGGAAATTAGCATGTTATAATATTAAAAGATGAGGCAATGTGAGGATAACCAGCATGTGTCATAAGATGGGTTAGATGAGCTCGGTACTAGGATTTTATGGTTGGTAATGGTTAGATAGGATAGTATCTAGCTACCCTAAAAAGCGTAGGCTAGTATCCTGAGATCTAGAGGGGTTTTCTTTGTAATGGGCAAGGTATCCGAAATACCTTATAAGGGTAAATGTTAGGATATTAGGTAACATAAGGTATTAGATTTCTGATTTCTATATGGGGTTAGAAATAGGTTGTCTTAGTAGGTAATGACTAGACAAGGGTAGTTTAGGCTAGTCTTGATCCTCGTTGACCAAAAGTTGACTTTTTGACCGAAAGTCAACTTCGAGTCAACGCTTAACCTAGAATCGACCCAAAACCAAACCAGAGTTGACCAGTTGACTAAAAATCAACTGTTAGTCAACATTTGACTAGTTTGACCTAGGGTTGACCCAGGGTTGACTCAGTGTTGACCAGAGTTGACCAGGGTTGACCAGTTGACCAAAAGTCAACTATAAGTCAACCTTTGACCCAGATTGACCTAGTTTGACTTGGATTGACTTCCTGTGACCTTGTTTGACCTTGGTTGTCCTAGTATGATCTAGTTTAGCTTGGTGTGACTTAGTTGGACATAGTTTTGACTTAGACTTGTATATCATGACTAGATTAGCTTTCTTTCATTATTAAACCATGTTTTGACTTGTAGTATCTCATCTTTAGGTCTGTGATTAATCTGAACATCTGTTCACCTTATCAGCTCAGGACCACAGGCGAGTACATTCACTGATAGCTTTTATTATCTTGATATCTGCTATATCCAACTCAGTTGTAGTGTCTTACTCGATTTCCAATCATGATAGTTCACGTGCTAGTATATGTTGGATCATGACATGGGATGTTGTTTCTAGATTTTCTTGGTATATTGGTATATTTTCTGTCTTATTTCCTATACTTATATAGACACCGATTCCTAAAGGGACTTGCTACTCTCTTATGGAATCCCGTATCATGACATGTCATGTCCAGATCCATTATACTATTTGGGGGTAGAAAATTATTAGGGGCTATGAGATCAAAGCCTCCTGCACTCTTATGTTTGTGCCACTCTCACCTCATGTAGGGTGTAGTAAGATTCCTCCTTGTGCTTGTTATCCAGGTTGGCCGGCATGACCCTTTCCAGAGATTTTCATGTGATTGTCGGGCCAAGTAGATAACTTGTCCTATAACATACCCAAAGCCGATCACATAATGCTCTAATAATTCAAGTCACATTTTTATATTTATTTATCATAGGAGACTAAGTTCTGTTCGGGAGAAGGGTTACAACCCCGGTCCTTATTTGGTTTACGGGTTGTAACTCGGCTTCCGAATAGTTCCCAAGTCATCCTAAATATATATATGTATATATTATCGTCCTATTCAGTACTCACATTCTGTTATATATTTTCTATAGATTTTGTCCAGTATTTCACATGTTTTACATGATCTTATGCTATACTTTGATTGGAGGCTAGGTTCTGTTCGGGAGAAGGGTTACAACCCCGGTCCTTGTTTGGTTTACGGGTTGTAACTCAACTTTCGAATGGCTCCCAAGTCTTCCCATATCTTTGTCTTATATTTCAATATACTGCCTCTTATAAAATTTGTCAATTCATATGGAACTGTTGTTAGTGTTTGTACTTGCTCATTTTCCTGACAGGATACCATTAACATATTATAGATGTTTCTGAGGCAGGCTGCTCGACCTACTATGGGTTCGAGACAGATGGAGACTTAGGCTAGGACTGTGGCCTGATAGTTGAGCCACTAGACTTTGTACTCCCAGAGTAGTTAGCTTAGTTAGGCTTGCCTGGACTGCGATCCAACTAGTACTTTTAGACTGCAGTAGCTTATATTTATATTTTGTGACTCTTTGATGTTGTTGTTTCTCTCTAGCTGTGTTGGATGTTGAACTCATTTTCTATTTTCACATCTATCATATTTCCTTTCCGTGCTATCTATCTTAGTTTTATCTTATGATTGAGACTGTATTGCTATGTCACCTCCATTCGGAGTTATATACTGTACAGGTACCCTTATACTATTTAGTGTAGTTTTGGTAGACGACCTATATAGCGTTCTACCGCCGATTCTGTGGTATAGGCTAGACGTAACCACGTGCTCGTACCCCTAATCAGGGTGCGAGTCGTGATACGTTTTTGTGGTGGCCCATGCAGGTCAGTGTAGCAAATAGTGCAATCTCGTAATGGTGCTCGACTTAGAGTACTAATTACGAGCCTGCGACTAGGACATTGGATCTAGAATATGATAGGACTTACTCAATCACATTTTAGGAAAATTCTGATCTTTTATTACTATGACAACTCTTTTTGCATTGAATTCAATTGTCCTTCCTTGATACTCCTTATCATGTGCCATATTGACTCCTTGTTTCAATCTATCCTCAGGATGGCAATTACCCGTTCTCAGGCAGCAAGACCTAGTGCAGTTCCAGACAGGTCCGATCCAGTAGGACCTCCACCTCCGGCTACGGGAGTAGCAGTCGAGAGAGTTGCCACCTCAGTTCCTGCCCTTCAGGCGGGAGTAGCAGCGACAGTTCTAGGAGGTCTTCCACCTCTAGCAGCGGGACCGTCTATAGTCATTCCTGAGACTCTTCCACTGCCTCCTTCGCTACCGACTGATGCACAGCAGATGATGGCCCTTCTGCAGCAGATGTTACAGACCCAGAGGGCCCAGGCCGAGGCACAGCAGCATCAGACTGACGCATCTCACCGCCAGACAGAGGTGTTACGGCAGAGCATAGAGAACTCCTACTGGCTGGCGATGACAGCAATAGAGAGGGTTGTACTGGATATAGTTCAGGGTGCCCCAGTTCAGTAGTAGGGACAGGACCAGAGGCAGACTACTCCGTACGGCTTCTGCGGAAAGCCAGGGCACAGTCGAGAGGCCTGTAGGAAGAGGCTGGGCGTGTGTCTATACTGTGGGGCTTCCGACCATCAGCTGAAGGATTGCCGCTTTCGTGGAGTCCGAGGAGGCCAGGACAGAGTACAACATGCACCAGCACGTGCCCACCAGCAGCAGGGTCAGGGCTAGAGATTGGTCATGCAGTACAGCTTCTGCTGGAAGCCGGGGCACACCCGGAAGATTTGTAGGATGAGGCTGGGAGTTTGTTTATTCTGTGGAGCTCCAGATCACCAGATGAAGAACTGTGCTGCTCGTGCAGCCAAACAGACAGGCCAGGACAGAGTACAGCAGGCTAGGGGAGGCCAGTAGGGGCGAGCTTTCGCCATGATAGTTGAGGACACGCAGGCAGAAGCAGGGAAGATTGCAGGTTCCAATCTTTCGATCTCATTTCCGCATTTGCCTCCTTATAAACTGTCTTGAAATTCGATTCCATCTGTTTCTTGATCGTTTGATGAAATTTTGTTCTTGTGATGTGATTTTCTTCTGAGATAAGTCGTATGGGCTAGGTCACCTCGATTATGAGATTTTAGAATCCTCTAGGGTCATGCTAGCAGGCATAGTGAGGACATATAGTCGAATTATGGACATATTTTTGGGTGTAGGAATTTAAGGTTTTCGCTGCCAAGCATGCGGCAATGCAAAAATTTTAAATACCATGATTCTTGAGGTATGTACCTTAGTCGAGAACTCTGTCCTTATCGTAGCCTTGCTCACTAGCATGACGGAGATTCTGAGCATCATAATTCTGGACAGACGCATATGATTATCGAACTGCATGATTTAGAGATTTTTGTTTGTGGGATGTTTGACCTATTAGGAGCACTACCACCTTAATTTTTAGGATGAATTCTTTTAAGGTGGATAGACTTGTAGCATAGTTTCTAATTGGGAGTAATTTTAAATTTTATAATTTTAGTCATTTAATTATTGTCATTTAATTCATGCTTTAATTTTGGAGATTTTAATCATTTTAAATTTTTAACTTGAGATTTTTGATGTTTTGCTAGTGAAACCGTAGAGACTGTTTGACCTAGAGCCTAACCAGGTGATTAGGATGTTTTCAGTGTCATTTCTGGCCAGGAGTATTTTGGTCATTGGACCTCTTTGATTTATTTTTCATATTATTGCATTGGTGATTGTTGATTTGACTTTTGATAGGTGTGATTTTGTGTTAGTTTCGTGTCCATGTCGGACACGTAACGGTTTTTATTTGCAAGTGTTGTTGTGCCTTAAGAGATTTTTATTTTGCTAAAAAATTTTTGGAAGCATTTGAGAGGGATTGTTTTCTATATGTATTTTTCTGTGATTGCTTTATTTTAATTTCGGTGACGAAATTTTTTAAGGTGGATAGATTTGTCATCCCCAGTTTTCAAAAATATGGATATTTTGGTCATTTTTCATTTTATTTGAAATTTATTTTATTAATTATGATATTATTTTGGGGTTATTTGAGTCGGGTTCGAATTTCAACTCAATCCGACTTGTAACGGGGACCCGGAGTAGTTTTGACTCTAGTGGGACCCACTCATTAGTTAGGTATGGCCCACATGACATTATTTTAGTTAGTGTGTTAGACTAATTATTCATGGATATGTTTGGTTTAATTAGAGACTTAAAACTAGACTAATTTAGCCTCAACCTAAAGCCTATTCCAAGTTTAAACCAATAGAAGCTAGTGGGGGGTAATCTAGACATTTGCAAATAGGGACACGTAGCCATAGGTGGCCGGCCATGAATAGGAGGGGTTGAGTCATCCTCTCATTTGTTATTATCGATAAATTTCTCTCTCTTGTTCTTTTCCAAATTTTGAGAGGAACCACCATTGATTTCATCTCCAAATCAATTCCTTCTTCCACCAAATCTTCTTCATTTCTTCTCTACTCCATGAAGAGAGGGTGCTAGCCAAGTTTGGGGAGTTTTAGAACTTGTTCGTGTCCATTTGGAGGTCTCTTCGTGTCGGTGTCGTATCGGAAGGAGTTTTATTAGATTTGATCAACCGGGAGGTATATTCTCTTCTCTATTTCATTCCTACATGCATTTAGAATTAATTTGAGCCCATAGGAATGATCCCCATGGTTGTATCTCCATTTGTGTTCATTTCGTGTCCATTTGGTGGTCGTAGGAGTGTCCTTTGTGTTGTGTTTTGTGTCCTAGTGGGAAACCCCCAATTTTGGACACACTTGTTTTTTGATATGTTGAGTGAATGATTTATTTGTGTTTTAATCTCAGATTTTAGATTTGTTAGGATGTGTTCTTCGTGGTACCATATTGCATCATATTTTATCTATATATGTATATATATCATTATATATATATATATATATATATATAAAAAAAAAAATATATATATATATATATATATATATATATATATATATATATATATATATATATATATATATATTTTATATATAAAATATATATATATATATATATATATATATATATATATATATATATATATATATATATATATATATATATATATATATATATATATATATATATATATTTTATGTGTCTCGATATATATATATATATATATATATATATATATATATATATATATATATATATATATATATATATATATATATATTTTTTTTTTATATATATATATTTTTACATAAATATATATATATATATATATATATATATATATATATATATATATATATATATATATATATATATATCGAGACACATAAAATATATATATATATATATATATTATATATATATATATATATATATATATATATATATATATATATATATATATATATATATATTTTATGTGTCTCGATATATATATATATATATATATATATATATATATATATATATATATATATATATATATATATATATATATATCGAGACACATACATATATATTTATATATATATATATGTGTGTGTGTGTGTGTGTGTGTGTGTGTGTGTGTGTGTCTAATATATGTATATATTTATGTGTCTTGTATATGTATATATATTGGTGGGTGTGTGTCTATTTTGTTTATTGGTGAGTTAGAGATTTGATATAGAGAGTGATATATATATAGAGAGAGTGAGAGGGTGATATAGAGAGAGTGATTGAGATAGTAGAGAGTGGAGAATGGGGGGGGGGGGTGCCACTGCTGAAAGCAGCAGCAGTACGGTCAGTATCAGTCCCCACAGGGGACTGATTTCGACCAGCAGTAGCAGCAATATGCTGCTAATTTCGAGCCCAGGTAACAGTCCCCACAGGGGACTGTTTAATAGCAGCAGTAGTAACAGTTTAGACTGCTACTTAGTAGTAGTGTTATGGGGGGGGGAGGGGGACAGCCCCATAGGCAGCCATGTATCCCTTCATCCATTTACATCCATTTTAGCCATTTATTCTTCCATACTTTCAGTCATAAATTTATCCATTCATTTATACAAATCAGCCCCCTATTCCTATTCAATTTAGCCCACACATTCACCTATTCATTTATGTATTCATATATATACTCATTCACCCTTCATTCAATATTCATTCATTCATTAATACATTAATTCCATCTATCCATAATTCCCATTCATTCACTCAAAATCAGCCCATTCATTCACCCTTCCAAATATATCAATTCAGCCATGTTAATTCATCCATTCCTCCATTTATTCATGCATTCAATCTTCTATTCACCCATTCATCCATCCAATATCCATATTCAAATCAACATTCATACATACACTCATTATCAAATGCATATGTCCATTCACCCTTCCATTTTTTATACACCAATACATATATCCATTCATCTATTCACCCTTCATTCATTCCACAAATTCCCATACTAAAATCAGTTCCAAAAACCCTTTGTGTTGTGTGTGTGAGAGAGTCTATGAGGGGTAATAGGAAATTAGCATGTTAGAATTTTAAAGGATAAGATAACGTGAGGATAACCAACATGTGTCATAAGATGGATTAGATGAGCTAGGTACTAGGATTTTATGGTTGGTAATGGTTAGATAGGATAGTATCTAGCTACCCTAAGAAGCCTAGGCTAGTATCCTGAGATCTAGAGGGGTTTCCTTTGTAATGGGCAAGGTATCGGGAATACCTTGTAAAGGTAAATGTTAGGATATTGGGTAACATAAGGTATTGGGTTTCTGATTTCTACATGGGGTTAGAAATATGTTGTCTTGGTAGGTAATGACTAGACGAGGGTAGTTTAGGCTAGTCTTAACCCCCGTTGTCCAAGAGTTGACTTTTTGACCGAAAGTCAACTTCGAGTCAATGCTTGACCTAGAATCGACCCAAAACCAAATCAGAGTTGACCAGCTGACTGAAAATCAACTGTTAGTCAACATTTGACTAGTTTGACCTAGGGTTGACCCAAGGTTGACTTAGTGTTGAACAGAGTTGACCAGGGTTGACCAGTTGACCAAAAGTCAACTGTAAGTCAACCTTTGACCCAGATTGACCTAGTTTGACTTGGATTGACTTCCTGTGACCTTTTTTGACCTTGGTTGTCCTAATATGACCTAGTTTAGCTTGGTGTGACTTAGTTTGACCTAGTTTTGACTTAGACTTGCATATCATGACTAGATTAGCTTCCTTTCATTATTAAACCATGTTTTGACTTGTAGTATCTCATCTTTAGGTCTGTGATTACTCTGAGCATCTGTTCACCTTATCAGCTCAGGACCACAGGCGAGTACATTCACTGATAGTTTTCATTGTCTTGATATCTGCTATATCCGATTAAGTTGTATTGTCTTACTCGATTTCCAGTCACGATAGTTCACGGGCTAGTATATGTTGGATCATGACATGGGATGTTGTTCCTAGATTTTCTTGGTATATTGGTATGTTTCCTGTCTTATTTCCTATACTTATTTAGACACTGATTCCTAAGGGGACTTGCTACCCTCTTATGGAATCTCGTGTCATAACGTGTCATGTCCAGATCCATTATACTATTCGGGGGTGGGGAATTATTAGGGGCTATGTGATCAAAGCCTCATGTCACTCTTATGTTTGTGCCACTCTCACCTCATGTTGGGTGTAGCAAGATTCCTCCATGTGCTTGTTATCCATGTTGGCTGGCATGACCCTTTCCAAAGATTTTCATGTGATTGTCGGGCCAAGTGGATAACCTGTCCTGTAACATACCCAAAGCCGATCACATAACGCTCTAATAATTTAAGTCATATTTTTATATTTATTTATCATAGGAGGCTAAGTTCTGTTCGGGAGAAGGGTTACAACCCCGGTCCTTGTTTGGTTTACGGGGTGTAACTCGACTTCCGAATAGTTCCCAAGTCCTATATATATATATAATGTCGTCCTATTCAGTACTCACATCTTGTTATATATTTCCTGTGGATTTTGTCCTGTATTTCACATGTTCTACATGCTCTTATGCTATACTTTGATTGGAACCTAGGTTCTGTTCGGGAAAAGGGTTACAACCCCGGTCCTTGTTTGGTTTACGGGTTGTAACTCGGCTTTCGAATGGCTCCCAAGTCATCCCTATCTTTGTCTTGTATTTTATTATATTGTCTCTTATAGAATTTGTCAATTCATATGGAACTACTGTTAGTGTTTGTACTTGCTCATTTTTCTGACAGGATACCGTTGACATATTACAGATATTTCTGAGGCAGGCTGCTCGACCTACTATGGGGTCGAGACAGATGGAGACTTAGGCCAGGACTGTGGCCTGATAGTTGAGCCACTAGACTTTGTACTCCCAGAGTAGTTAGCTTAGCTAGGCTTGCCTGGACTGCGATCCAGCTAGTACTTTTAGACTGTAGTAGCTTATATTTATATTTTGTGACTCTGTGATGTTGTTGTTTCTCTCTAGCCGTGTTGGATGTTGAACTTGTAGGAACGAAATCGTAAAGCAGAATACTCTAGAGAGGGGGGGGGGGGTGAATAGAGTAGACAGCGGAATATTGATAATTAAAAACTTGTTAGCAGTTAGATCACAGATATAATAATAATCACAAAAAGTAAACGACATAAATTAAAAGAGATCAGAAGGCAAACGCAAACACCGAGATTTATACTGGTTTCCCTCTTGTGAGGACTAGTCCAGTCGGAAGAACTCTAGCTTCCAGTTGAATCCACTATTGGAAAATCCTGCAAGTTTTCATACGAAGTCCTTGCAACTTCTACATACGCGAGCTTTGATACGAAAAACTCGAACAACTTCAATTGTGAAGAGTTGTATCTTCTATCAAGCCTCTGATTACAATCGCTCTGAAAACTTCTAGACCGTACCGTACTGGCAAATCGACTAGAGGATTGTAACTGGCTTGGGATTTGAAAATGAAAGCTTTTAAGAACTCTTTGGAAGAATGTAAGCTCAGGAAGAGAAGAGATTGAAAGTGAATTGGTGGTCTGAAATGATCGAAATACTTCTCTATTTATAGTTTTTCCAAAGACAAAACTCTGACAGAATTCGGGCAGAATTCGGACAGAACTCTTTGTAACAAACCGTAACTGAAGGATGGCCAAGTTCAAAAACCCAACGTTCACTAACGTTCCAAATGGCCGAACTCTGGCCGAACTCGGCCCGAATTCTCCTGGGGTTCTGCCAGTTCATTTTTGGAGAAAATAAATTTTGGCTTTTTGAAAAATCCTTCAGAAGCTTTTTGTAAAAAGAATATTTTTCAAAAACGTAGGTCATTTGTAAAAGAATAGGATGGTTTTGAAAAATATTTTTGGATAGCCTATTTGCCAATACGACTCGGTGTACAATGTATTCCTAGACTCAATAAAATAAAAAATTACATTGCTTAACAGGAAGTAAATTCTAAATGGCAAACGGCTTCAGTCTTGAACATTGTTGATATCCATTGTTGAGCAGTGTCCAAAACGTCGTAGGTAAATATCTGAGTTGACTTGCATTTATATCGAGACAGAGTTTGATCAATTATTAAAATCAGGTTTGACCATGACCAATGGGCCAACAATCTCCCCTATTTTGATAATTGACAAACCTTACCGATATAACATCTAAGCTTGGAATCAATTCAAAATAGTAATCAAAAAAATTGTTCATAACCTGTATTCACGAAAATATTAGATCTTATTTCTTCCCCGTTGTCACTTAGCAAAATAATTGCAAAAGAGAAAGCTCCCCCGCAATAAATGCATAAGTAACGAACAGTGAAGAAACACAATAAACATAGATAATCATAACAGGCATGGTAGAAACAGTAAGCATTGTAAGAGAAACAGATAGTCTATAGAACACAACACATGCATGGAATTGTCACAGGCAGTATTTAATAAAGTTATAAAATAAAAACTAAAACAAATAAAGTGCTGAATAATAGACTAAGATGCCAAAACTGAGGCATAAACAAAAACCATGTCTACATAATAAAGAAAAGTGCTGATAAAAAATATAAGAGTACTGATAAAATCTTGGAATATCAGAGCATTTCCAAGTAAACATAAAATAAAAGTAACAGTCTCAATAATCTAACATCTCAAAACTCATCATCATCATCATCAACATCATCAGCTGCAGCTCCAGCATGTCCAGAAGGACCAGCTCTAGAAGTACCAGCGCCAGAAGTGCGAGGAGTGGTGCCAGCGTAAAACTCACCGATATAGTCTCGAGGAGGGGCACGAGCAGTACGATACCAATCATAGGCGTTCTCTGGCTGGAACAGAGAGTGGACCACCTCGTCGTCAATGCGGTAGCCAGAAACAGAAGGGTCTCGAGGTAGAGAGCTAGCAGAATGACCCGTTTACGCAAACCTCAGTTCGGCGAAGGAGTTGGCAATCACCTGGAATCGAGTCACATCACGGAACTCGTGTTCCCTAGAGGTCTCAACATAAAAAAACTACAGATCTGATACGTGCTGATGGATACTCTCAAATGTCATAAGGTAAGAATGAGGAGGAACGGGTGCTGTGGGAGCTGTTGGAGTAGGTACAGGAGGAGTAGGTACAGGAGGTGGAGGAACAGATGCAATGCTGCGACGAGAGAGTTTGAGAAACTTGGGCTCGGGGTCGACAGCACAAGTAGATAGATCAATATCAAATCTCTGAAAAATGCGAGGAATAAGCATCGCATAAGATAGGTTGCGGTCTCTCCCGCGACATCTACCCATCATCTGGATGATGGTCTTAGGGGCAGAAAAAGAAATCCCCTTAAGAATATGATAAAGAGCAGAAAGCTCAAGTGCAGTGACATCATCTTTAGAAGTAAATTTTGGAAGTAAGGTAGAATAGATGATGCGATGTAATTCGTAGTTAAACAAGTTCAAGTTATTAGCCTTGAACTTTCTAGGAAGAACGCGTGCGGGCGCACAAAGTTAATTCTTAAAACTAACGAGTGTCGTGCCATCGGGGAAATCAAAATCAGTGATGTCATCGAGCGGGGCACCTTCGTTTGGGATACCAAGGATTTCTGCTAAGGTTTCATCAGTGAATTCGATATCAATTCCTCCGACACGTGTCCTCGCTGTAAAAGTGTCTAACACAAAATTATAATAGAATAATCTAATGGCATTAGTGGCAATGGGGAATTGTAAGGTGACAAAATATTGTAACCCTAATGCCTCAAAGTAAGGGCAGTGATCTGGAAAGGCAGTCCACTTAATCGGCAACCCGGTATAAATAGTACGCATGATAAAATCGGCGTACCACAATAAAGCTTGATCGAAAGTTTTAAAGTAAAACTCATCCGATGCACCATCGTCCGATTGGACCGGAGAAAAGAGGCAATCCGTATGCGGATCTGAAGACGATGCCTCTTCACTGGCATTGGTCTTCTTCCTCTTGAAGGGATTGAACTTATGCATTCTTTCCCAAATTTTCTAGAAACCCTAAGTATTGAAAAGTGGAAGAAAGAAGGGATTATACCTTCCAAGAATTGGATATGTTGTAGAGGATGACGATCTCCGCAAGAATCCAAAGTTTTGACGAAAAACTCCACAAGGATTGGAAGAACAATGAAGGAGAAGAAGCTAGGGTTTCGGAGGCGCGCTGCTGCTGTTATGAGGATGTGGGGAAGAATAAACAAGAAAGAAGCCTCGGGTTGGTGCTGGTATATATATATACCCAGTCGAACTCTGGCCAAATTCGGACAGAACTCGGGCCGAATTCGCCAAGGGTTGCCTGGCTATATATATTAAAAAATAAATCAAATGAGGCCACATTCTTTTTCATTAAATCATTTCAAATGCTTAATTCAAAGTTTAGTAATTTTAAATCTCAAAATAATATAATTAATATTATTTTACAAATTAATATTCTTTACTCAGCATCTGTTTCAGATTAGCTGTAGGAGTACTGTCCCAGCTAACGGAGGTTCACCGGGAAACTCTTAAATACCGCTTCGCTTCGACCGTAGTCGTGGTGACAGACAGACTCTTTTTAGGCTTGTCTCGAAAACAGTTTATGAGTATCGAATAAATAATTAATAAAACAAAATTAATTAATATTATTGATATCTAAAATTCCTATTTCTCAACGTAAATAGTTGAAACGATCTTCCGCTAATGGTTTTGTGAGTATGTCAGCTAATTGATTCTGTGTGTCTATGTATACAAGGTCTATATCTCCATTTTGTTGATGATCTCTACGAAAATTATGTCGAATCTTGATATGTTTAGTACGAGAATGACATACAGGATTCTTAGTCAAATTAATAAAACTAGTGTTATCACAGAAAATGGGTATATATGAAAAATACAATCCATAGTCTTCTAAAGTTTGTTTCATCTACAAAATTTGTGTACAACAACGTCCTGCGGCGATATACTCAGCCTCGGTTGTTGATAATGCAACAGAATTTTGCTTTTTACTAAACCAAGAGACTAGAGCTTTTCCTAGGAAATGACATGTGTCGCTAGTACTTTTTTTATCTACTTTGCATCCAGCAAAATCAGCATCGGAATAACCAGTTAGGTCAAACGACGTGGTTTTGGGATACCATAAGCCGACAGAAGAAGTGCCTTTAAGGTATCGGAAGATACGCTTAACTGCGCACAAATGTGATTCTTTAGGATTAGCTTGAAAATGTGCACATAAGCAAACACTAAACATAATATCTGGTCGACTAGCAGTTAAATATAGTAAGCTACCGATCATACCTCGATACTTATGTATGTCGACAGGTTTGCCTTGTTCATCAATATCAAGCTTTGTTGAAGTCGCCATTGGAGTGCTAAGTGGTTTTGCTGCTTCCATGCCGAACTTCTTTAATAGATCCTTTGTGTACTTTGCTTGATTTATGAATGTCCCATTGTTGGTTTGTTTAATTTGCAGTCCGAGAAAGAATTTCAGCACTCCCATCATGCTCATCTCAAACTCATTCTGCATACACTTCGAAAATTCTTGACAAAGAGATTCATCAGTAGATCCAAAGATAATATCATCTACATAGACTTGAATCAAAAGAATATTATTATTCAAAGACTTTATAAATAAAGTAGTGTCAACCTTTCCCTTTGAAAAACCGTTATCAAGTAGAAAAGCGCTTAGACGATCGTACCAAGCACGAGGGGCTTGTTTCAAATCGTATAAAGCTTTTCTCAACTTGAAAACGTAATCAGGAAATTTGAAATCAGTAAAACCGGGTGGTTGAGCTACATAAACCTCTTCTTTTATAAAACTATTTAAAAATACGCTTTTGACATCCATTTGAAATAACTTAAAATTATGAAAACATGCAAATGCACATAACATGCGAATGGATTCTAATCTCGCAACTGGGGTATAAGTCTCATCGTAGTCGATACCTTCTTCCTGATTGTATCCTTGAGCTACGAGTCGAGCCTTATTATAAGTCACTAAACCATTCTCGTTCAGTTTATTACGGAATACCCATCGGTTGCCAATGATCGGATGATCAATAGGCTTGGGAACAAGTTCCCAAACTTGATTCCGTTCGATTTGGTTTAATTCTTCTTGCATAGCATCACTACATGCTTCATCAATATTTTTGGGTTCAAACTGCGAGACAAAAGCAACACAAGAAGCTATATCTTTATTGGAGGAACGAGTACTTATACCCTTGGTAATCTCACCAATTACCAAGTCCTTTGGATAACTAGCCAAAAATCTTATCTCTTTTGCTATAGTCTCAGGATTGCTAGTTCCGACTTCTTTGCTTGGAGGTTCATCTGATGCCTGATGTGATGGTTCTGTATCTTTGTGTGAAGGTTTTGTAGTGGCTGTACTTGGTACGATTATGTCTTCATTGTCATCATCGTCTAAGTATTGATTTAGCTCATCAAACTCGACGTTGATGGATTCTTCAATGATCATGGTTCTTTCGTTGAAGACTCTATATCCTTTGCTCTTTGCTGCATAACCTAAAAATATACCTTTATCGGCCTTTTCATCAAATTTACTCAAATTATCTTTGGTATTAAGAATAAAACATTTACAACCAAAGATTTTGAAATAAAAAACATTTGGTGTTCTATCAAACCATAATTTATAGGGATTCTTCTTCGATATAGGTCGAATTAGAACCCTATTGAGAATATAGTATGCTGTATTACAGCTTCAGCCCATAAATATCTAGGTAGACTAAACTGATTTAACATAACTCTAGCCATTTCAGATAGAGTTCTGTTCTTACGTTCCACAACTCCATTTTGTTGTGGAGTCCTAGGGCAAGAGAATTCATGCAGATAACCGTGTGTGTCACAAAATTGCTTGAATTCTGCATTCTCAAATTCGCCGCCATGATTACTACGAATACGAGTGATCATGGACCCTTTTTTATTCTGTACTTTCTTGCAAAAGGTGACGAATTCTGATAATGCATCATTCTTGCGTGCAAGAAAATAAACCCATGTATATCTAGAGAAGTCATCTATAATGACAAAAGCATATAACTTACCACCTAGACTAGCAATTCTACTGGGTCCAAATAAGTCCATATGCAACAATTGTAAAGGTCTAGTGGTACTTACAGCGTTCTTGGATTTGAATACGGATTTGGTAGCTTTATTCTTTTTACATTCACTACATACCGTATCCTTCTTGAAAGAAATATCTGGTAAGCTGCGTACAAACTTCTTCGTAGATAATCTTGAAATTGTATCCATATTTGTATGACCGAGTCTCATATGCCATAGTTGACTCTCAATACTTTTGGCCATCAAACATCTACCTGCTGTGTTAGCATCTTCTAACAAATAGAATACATATATATTGTCTTCTCTAATACCTTCAAATATAGTACTGCCAGTTGAACTATTAATAATAGTACATTTATCTTTTATGAAGTTAATGCTATAACCATGATTAGCTAAATGGCTTATGCTGAGCAGATTATGTTTTAACTCGATAACAAGACAAATATCTTTAATTACTGGATAGGGAGCCTTACCAATGTCACCGATACCGATTATGTACCCTTTCAAATTATTATCGAAGGAGACGTATCCTTCTTTATTTCTCTTCGACAGTGTTGCAATATGAAGCGTCACCGGTCATGTGCCGTGAGCAATCGCTGTCGAGGATCCATTTGCTCCTAGCATGTGAAGGGTGTCCCACCTATAAAACAATATGTAGATAAAACTTTTGGTATCCATTTCTTGTAGGGTCCTGACTGGTTAGTTTTCAGTATCCATGCATAAATATTTAAATCTACTAACTTTCTGATTCTACATGCAGAAGATATATGACCAATGAGGCCACAATAATGACATTTAGCATGTTGAGTGTTGACAGTAGTGTGAGGTGCATGATTGGTAGGTTTTGGTTTTCTAGTATAGAAGAATGCATGCCTATTAGTCTTCTTGGACATAGTCTTGGTATGGTTTGGTTTGACAGTGTTGGGCGTGTTCCGATGATTCGGTAATTGACACGTGTTAGAATAGGAAGCAGCAACTTCAGGCCGTTTTCCTAAACTAATTTCCAACTTTTTGGAAGTGTCATATAATCTAGTATAGTCAGATGTGAGTGATTCTAATCTGACCTGTGCACACTGGAGACTCTTTCTCTCCTTAGATAGGTCTTCCTTTAACTGGATAATAGTTTGGTTTTTTTCTTTGGATAGCTTAACAGTCTCGTGTAACAACAATTTAGTAGAAGAAAGCTCACCAGACTCATTTGAAGAGTCATTATCTCTAACCTGATCTAGTAGGTCGGTAAGTCTTCCTATTTCACCTTTGTACTCTTTGAGTACCTTCTTAGAGGTTTCATATTTACTATACAGTTTTCTGTAATCATCTAACAGTTCACTGAAAGCCTCTCCTAGTTGCTCAAAGGTAAAATTATCATAAGGATCAAATAGAGGATTAGTGATTACCTGATCACAAGCCATCAAGCACACATTTGTAGCGTCGTCTGATTATTCATCTTTTGAGTCGCTGGCTTCACTTTTATGCCATATGCTTGTGTTGGCGTACTTTCTTGATGTCGATTTCTTCAGGTAGCCTTTGTTATATTTGTTGTTTTTCTTTGATGATGATGCTGAGGGACAATCTTTCTTCATGTGTCCTTTCTTCTTGCATCCATAGCAAATAGGATCTTCCTCGTTGTTGTTGTTGTTGTCTTTGCTGTCCTTTGTTCTTCTGTTAAATCTTATGAACTTCTTGAACTTTCTTACCAGAAGAGCTTGATCTTCAGAGTCGGAGTCGCTGTCGTCGGAATCATCTTCGATGGTTCTTCTATGTTGAGCCTTGAGAGCGATCGTCTTCTCTGACTTTTCCTTTGGTGTAGCATCTTCAAAGTCTTGAAGTTCTAACTCGTGAGTGAGTAGCTTACCCATGAGTTTTTCTAGAGACATTGTTGAGAGGTCGTTTCCTTCAATGATTGTTGTAGCCTTTGGAATCCAGTTCTTTGTAAGGGCTCGTAGAAGTTTATGAATCTTCTTATGGTTACTGTAATCCTTGCCTAGTGAGGACAGAGGATTTATAATATCCAAGAATCTTGTAAACATCTGAGTGACTGATTCACTTGGCTTCATTTTGAACGCCTCATACTCCTGAGTAAGTTTGCCGATGTTTGACTCCTTGACTTATGTTGTTCCTTCGTGGGTTACTTAGAGAAGTTTCCATACTTTGTTTGATGTTGTGCAAGTAGATACCCTGTTGAATTCAGTTCTGTCTAAAGCACAAAATAAAGCATTAATAGCACGTGCGTCAAGACTGGCCTTTTTCTTTTCTTCTCTGTATATTTGTCATAGGGTTTTTCAGCTAAAATACTATTAACATAAATACGAGGTGGCTTTTTATAGCCATCAATAACCACAGACCATAAGTCAAAATTAAGAGATTTTAGAAAGAAACTCATACGTGTTTTTCAATAAGTGTAGTTTGTGCCGTCAAACAGTGGAGGTATGTTTGTGGCTTGGCCTTCACTTGCGAATTTTACAGTTATCATGTGTAATACTGTGATCTATATAAAAATTGAATATAACTGCAATTTTACCTTGCTTTACCTGTATAACCCGCTCTGATACCAATTGTAGGAACGAAATCGTAAAGCAGAATACTCTAGAGGGGGGTGAATAGAGTAGGCAGCAGAATATTGCTAATTAAAAACTTGTTAGCAGTTAGATCACAGATATAATAATAATTACAAAAAGTAAATGACAGAAATTAAAAGAGATCAGAAGGCAAACGCAAACACCAAAATTTATACTGGTTTCCCTCTTGTGAGGACTAGTCCAGTCGGAAGAACTCTAACTTCCAGTTGAATCCACTATTGGAAAATCCTGCAAGTTTTTATACGAAGTCCTTGCAACTTCTACAGACGCGAGCTTTGATATGAAAAACTCGACCAACTTCAATTGTGAAGAGTTGTATCTTCTATCCAGCCTCTGATTACAATCGCTATGAAAACTTCTAGACCGTACCGTACTGGCAAATCGACTAGAGGATTGTAACTGGCTTGGGATTTGAAAATGAAAGCTTTTAAGAACTCTTTGGAAGAATGTAAGCTCCAGAAAAAAAGAGATTGAAAGTGAATTGGTGGTCTGAAATGATCGAAATACTTCTCTATTTATAGTTTTTCCAAAGACAGAACTCTGACAGAATTCGGGCAGAATTCGGACAGAACTCTTTGTAACAAACCGTAACTGAAGGATGACCAAGTTCAAAAACCCAACGTTCACTAACGTTCCAAATGGCCGAACTCTGGCCGAACTCGGCCCGAGTTCTCCTGGGGTTCTGCCAGTTCATTTTTGGAGAAAATAAATTTTAGCTTTTTGAAAAATCCTTCAAAAGCATTTTGTAAAAAGAATATTTTTAAAAAACATAGGTCATTTGTAAAAGAATAGGATAGTTTTGAAAAACATTTTCGGATAGCCTATTTGCCAATACGACTCGGTGTATAATGTATTTCTAGACTCAATAAAATAAAAAATTATATTGCTTAACAGAAAGTACATTCTGAATGGCAAACGGCTTCAGTCTTGAACATTGTTGATATCCATTGTTGAGCAGTGTCCAAAACGTCGTAGGTAAACATCTGAGTTGACTTGCATTTATATCGAGATAGAGTTTGATCAATTATTAAAATCAGGTTTGACCATGACCAATGGGCCAACAGAACTCATTTTCTATTTTCATATCTATCATATTTTCTTTCCGTGCTATCTACCTTAGTTTTATCTTGTGATTGAGACTGTATTGCTATGTCACCTCCATTCGAAGTGTATACTGTACAGGTACCCTTATACTATTTAGTATAGTTTTTATAGATGACCTATACAGCGTTCTACCGCTAATTCTGCGACGTAGGCTGGACGTAACCACGTACTCGTGCCCCTAATCAGGATGCGGGTAGTGACAGAAGCCGAGGCTTTACCCTCACTAGGTACCTCATGTGGTGTCACCCTACCGTAGCATGGAGTACTACGCTCCTTTATAGTACTGTGCTACCCATGCTTTCTGTAAAGCATACAAGACATCCCAGCTGCCCAAAAACTCATTAAGGCTTCCAAGCCATCCTTCCACAAGACTTTGTTATTTATAAAGAACAATCAGTAGACAATAGTGGTTCTGGGTTAATAACCCCGTAACATCCCAAAGGATTGCCCACTACTCCTGATATTTTTCCAGTAAATGGTCATTCTTTAAACTAAAAGTTAGATGCCTAGTAGATTTTTCTTTGAACTATTAGCATAAAACTTTATAGTAGAATTACAAAGACACAATATCAGAGTATCTTCAAGCCCATCTTACATGTTGTGTCTTCAACCAGCTGGTGCTTGAGACCTTTGGTGAACGGATCTGTCAGATTCTCTAGACTCCGAACATCAACTACGACAATGACTCCCTTCTTTCTATTGAAGATGTCATTCGATGCCATCGCCTGGTTGTCGCAGTATATCGGCACCGTTGGTATCTGCGCACCAACCATTGAAAGATCATACATGAGCTCCCGAAGCCACTATGCTTCTGTAATACCCACTTTCTAAATGAGGGTAATTTTGAACTTTTATAAAAATTTGTTATTTAATAATATGATTTATGATTTTTAGAGAATTTTTAATTAATTTAATACTATTTAAAATTGGTGAATTGTAATTTTGATGTGTTAGCTAGTGAACCCTAGAACTGTTGAGCCTAGAGACTAACCATGACCATGGTGACCTAACAATGTAATTAGAATGACTAATTATAACTTTTTAGCCTAGGAGTATTTTGGTCATTTTGATATTTTTGTGAAATTGAATATTTTTTATTAACTAAATATTTGTGCTAATCTATTTGTTAGAGACTAACCTAGTTTTGACCTAACCTAGATTATTAGTCATGACCATAGAGGCTTAGGTTAGATGGTTAGAAACTTAATGGCTAAGTTAGAATAATATATAGATATTTGTTAGATTAGATATTTGTTAAAAACTAGATATTTCATTTGGTCCTTTAACTAGAAACCCTAACCCTAATCTCATGTGGGCAGCCCCTATAGCAGCCATATGGAGACCTAAACTTCCCTATATAATATCTCTTAAGAGCCACTTGCCTCTTATAGCGATCCCTCTTTGGAAACCCTAATAGTTCTTCTCCAATTTCTCACATTTAATCCAAATTACCTCTAAATTTAGCCTAGTATCTTGCATTGGAATTCCTTGCTATTGAAGAAGGTGTTGGAGGCTAGCTAGCAAAGTTGTGAAGCTCACTTGGCTATAACACATAGAGGAGGACATTTTCCTTTAGAGATATTCTTTGAGATTTGCTCCCAATAGGTAAATGCCCCTAAATACTATTAAATTTTTGTTCTTTCTTCATGATAGCATGCATCTAGGCACCATGGACCTGTAGATATAGTTTGGTAGGAATTGGTGTCCATTTGATACGTGTATCGGACACGTATCGGAGTACTAGTGAAGGTATTTGATGAAATGCTTGTGAGAAATTTTTATTTGTATTTTCTTAAACTAATTACATGTTTAGGTAGCCCTTCATATGTGTTTTGAATCCCCCAAGGACTAAGATCGAATTCGTATCTTTTTCGTGTCCAAAATGGGCACGGACACACAGCATGACACGTGCGTGCACTGTCCTGCTACCCGACCTAGTTTTCTTTGTGTCCATACCACGTGGACACGAACCACTTAACACAGAGGTGGGGACAACCACTGACAAGCCCCCCCTCAAGTTTCGTATCGACTGGATGCGTGTCGGACATGAAATTATGCGTGTACTGGTTTTGAACTGTCTGTGCACTGTTGGTTTTTCACGACTGATACGCCTTTGTATCTCATGACACAACATGATTGGACACGTATCAGGTTATTAGAGACACAGACCTATACTAGACCTAACCCTAGACACGAGCACGAGGTACCTCGTGTCGTATGTCGTGTCCTCTTGTGATCGACACCTCAACACGAGGATTATCCTTGCAGTTTCTGACACTCTATGCTTTTCAGTTTTTGGACACTTTGTGTCCGTTTGTTGGACACGAGGACACTCCCTCACATGTACACGAGCATGCACACACACTGTGCACTTGTTTTACTGTATAATTTAGAGTTGTTTGGTCATTGAAGTTTCGAAATATATGATTCTTATGTATCAATGTTTTTCAGTAACTGTTTTGTAATATTTCTAGGTTGGGAATGATTTCTTTTGAGAGTTAGATCTATAGTAGTTGTGTTTTTTTAGACCTTGATGGTTGTGGTTTTGGTGTTTTAAAACATTTGGGTTTTGTTTTAATTGAGCACTGTGAACTGTCTAATATCAGGTTTTGTAAAATTAATCTCAGATTTCCAAATTGTCAATTTTAGTTTTTGGTTAACATTTCGTTCAGGTCGACTGATTGTGGATGTGTGATTTCGAGTTGGTATTTTGTATTGGTTTTCAACTTGGTTCATTTCTGACACAGTTTTAACTGTGGTTTGAATAAGTTTGAGATGTAATCTCAGTCTTCATTAACAGTGAGTATGAACTGTGGTTCGATATGTTGAGATAAATCCCAGTTTTTTTATATGGTTTTATGATGTTCAGTTCAGTTGCTTATGGTTTCTATCTTACATTTTCATTTCGATTGTGTGTTGATTTTAGTTCAATATTGTGAGTAGGGTTGGTTGATGTTGTTATGTGAATTTTGGTTTCTAATTAGTTTTTTCGAACATGTATTTAATAGTGAGTTATTTACAAAGGTTCTTCAAAATGTTGAGAGGTAAATCTAAGTTTTAATATGCTTTTGTGATGAGTACATTGTATTGATTGGATTTGTTTTGATTCAGTTCAACACATTTCCCAATTGATTTGGTTGTAAACAATTAGATTGATTTTGGGTTTCCACTTTGTTTTCGAAATCTGTTATATGTGTTGATACTACATGAATTCTCATTTGGTTGTTATTTCATTTCTCTGTACTCACTCTCAGATTTTGTTCTTGGGGTTAAACTCAGGGTTTGATTAAACAGTGAACCTTGGTTGGATTTTTGTTTCTCAATTTCATTTAAAAACTGTGAACCCTGAGTTCAGATCTCAGGAATACCCTGAGATTAATTCTCAGTTTTCCATATGGGATAGTGAACTGTGGCTTGGTTTTGTATTGATGAATAGCATATGTTTGTGATTCAGACCTCAGAATTACCCTGAGATTTCACTCTCAGATAAACAGTGAACTAGTTTGATTTTCAAACTTGCATTCTCAGTTTTGGGTTCATATGTTGTATTCTCAGGTTTTCTAAACAATGAACCCGGTTAGTTATTCAAATTTCATTCTCTAGTGTTGTTTCTTCAACTGGGAACCTTGATTTAGTTTTATATTATGCTTTGATATCCCAGATTTTGGTTTTCTATTCAAATAAAGCTGATTTGGGTTCAACTGCATTATCATGTTTTGGGTTTAAACAATTAACTTGATTTGGATTTCTTCTCGGTTTTGTAGTGATCTCAATAATCAGATTTTGGCTTCCTTGAATTCTCAGTGTTAAGTTTTCATGAGATGAACTCAGGTTTTCAAATGTTGAGTTAGTTCTCAGGACTTCAACACTGAGATTGGGGTTGTCTCTTGTATTCTCAGGTTTTTGTATTAGTTTGGTCTTCTACTGGTATTCTCAGATTTGTATTCCCATACTTGGTTTTTTACTGAGAACTGTTTGGCAGTGCACAGGGTTCAGCCCCTCCCATTCTATTTTATTTTCTTTTCATTCCTTTCATGAATATCCTTTTCCATTTCTTTCATTCCTTTTCTTTTGGTCATGTATACCTTACATGTAGTAGATGTGTGGTTATCCTATATACTTGATTACATATATTGCAGGTATACCTTCCTCTATATAGTTGAATATATATGATATATATATTTGATACCTATTGGTTGTATGAGATGTTGATATAGTGATATAGGCTATAGGCTCTATATGAGATATAGTATTTAGCCTATAGTTTGAGTTGAGGTTTGAGTTGAGGTTGTATAGCCTAGTGATTTCTATATAGGCTATGTGATATGTTGATAGGGTTTATAGTTGACTTTGGCCTAGAATAGACTAAAACCATGTAGATTGCATTGTAATTCAATTGCCATATAATTTGAACTCTTTATAACCTGTGTTGCTTTAACTAGGACTTTGTGACTCCAGTTTGGCCATCTTTTCATATCAGTTGTTCCGGGTATCAGACGAGTACATTCTCTGACCGTTTCATACTTGTTAAGATTTATATTTGTGCTCTAGATTACTTTACTTGATGTTGTCACGTTGTTAACATGGATTGGTACTATATGGATCCTTTCATGAGTTGTTATCCCCTCGGGAGCATCGGTATACGTCATGTCATGTGCTTTTCACGTACATCATGTATTCATGTGCTTTCATCATTCATGTGCACTCTTGTGATTCATGTACTCTCATGTTCACAGAGCCCCCCATGTATACTTCATGTGCACCCATTTATGGGCCCCTATGTGAAATCATGTGTAATAACATAACTTGTCTGGATCTTTGTGTATTGATTGGGGTACGGGAGAGTATAAATGGTCATGTGAACAATTCTAAAGTATCATAATCATGTGCAAAATCTTTAGTATAATCATGTGCAAATTCAAGCCGTTCACGTCTATCTTGTACTCTACATCACTAGCCACTGATAGTTCTTTACTTATAGTAGATATTTTCTTACAGTCATCTCTTTTTTTATGTATATTTTTCAGCGTTTCATGTATCTTACTCTATAGTATGCTTACATTTTCTGTCATGATATGAACTACGTGAGATGTGTTGTGCTCGTTTCTGTCCTGACTGGACCTGTTGAAAATATTACAGGTAACCTGGAGATTCACAGCTAGCCTAGAGGACCAGTAGAGCTTGAAGTAGATTACTAGTTTATGGTTTAGTTTCTCTTTTAGAACTTGTTTTGTAATAAGTGGTGTTTTGAGATTGTTGAGATGTTATTTTGGGAGTTTATTTAAGTTGTTGTTGTTTTGAGTTTTATATAGTTGCTAGACTCCTGTGTTATCTTATCATGCTTAGATTATGATTGGGTATTATCGTATCTTATACTTGTCCTCCATTCGGAGTTGAGATTGTGACAGGTACATTATATAATTGCGTGAGTTGTTGATTAGATAGTGACCTAGAACAGCGTTCTACCGTCGACACTACGGCGTAGGCTGGACGTACCCACTTCTCGTGCCCCTACACTGGGTGCGGGTTGTGAGAGCTTCTTCTGCTGCAGTCGCCAGTACAAAGAACTCAAATTCCATAGAAGAGTGAGACAACATAGTCTGCTTCTTCGACTTCCATGATATAGCTGCTCCATCCATGGAGAAAATATATCCTCATGTAGATCTTTCACTCTCTACTTCTGAGTACCAGCTTGTATCACTGAAGCCTTCACTACTTTTGGATCTCTACAGTAGTGTAGTGCATACTTCTGAGTCTTCTTGAGGTATCTCATAACTCTCTTTACAGCTTTTCAGTGCTCCACACATGGATTGCTTGTGAACCGACTCAGCATCCCCACGGCAAAATCTATGTCAGGCCTAGTGGCAGTAGTCGCATACATCAAACTCCCGATGATGCTTGAGTACGCAAACCGTTTGACGCTTTCCCTTAGATTTGGCTTCAGCTTCTTGTCACACCTATACGGCGTATCAATCCCTGGAAGGTCCTGATACCCATAGCGTGTGAGCATCTTCTCAATGTAATAAAACTGTGACAATGCTACTCCAGTTTCTGTCCGGATGATCTTTATCCCCAGGATAACATCAACTTTTCCTAAGTCCTTCATGCTGAACTTAGACGAGAGGAACTTTTTTGTCTCAGAGACACTTGCTTACCCAAGATCAGAATGTCGTCCACGTACAAACAAACAACAACTCCTCTCCCATCAGCGAACTTTATGTACACACACCTGTCCGTCTCGCTGACCCTGTAGCCGTTTCATCTTATGACTTTATCAAACTTCTCGTGCCACATCTTGGGAGCTTACTTTAGACCATACAGAGATTTCACCAACTTACAGATTTCGTTTTCGAGGCCCTTGACGACGAATCCTTCTAGCTGTTGTATTTAAATCTCTTCGGTTAATTTACTATTCAGGAAAGTGGTTTTAACATCTATCTGATGAATCATCAGCTTGTGAATTGCGCTTAGAGCAATCAATATCCTGATGGTCGTCATCCGTGCTACTGGAGCATGTGTCAAAATAATCGATCCTTTGTTTTTGAGAAACCCTTTGGCAACTAATCTTTTCTTGAACTTGTCAACAGTTCCATCGGCCATCATCTTCTTCTTGAAGATCCATTTACATCCGATAGGTTTTGCTCCTTCAGGCAGATCGACCAACACCCACGTGTTGTTGGAGGTTATTGAGTCATACTCATCATTAATAGCCTCCTTCCAGAAGACAGCATCTGTGGTCTTCATCGTCTCATCATAGGTAAGCGGATCTGCTTCTACATGATAGGTGACAAAATCCTCTTCGAAGTCCTTCTACCTCCTCACTCACTTAGACATTGGTTCTGCGAGTTCTGATTCAACAGTTGTTTCTGCAACAACAACTTCTTCTCGGACTACCCCTTTATAAGGAACTTGAGCTTCCTGTACACTCACATTATTCTTCGAAATGTCTGCGAGAACAATGTTCTTGTGCCTTGCAAATTTATCTTCCAAGAATTCTGTATCGCGGGATTCAATGATATGATTTGACTCAACATCCAAGAACCTTCGAGCATCACTCTTATCAGCACAACCCAGGAATATAGTTTTCGTAGTCTTGTTCCTAGCTTCTGAATCTTCAAATTCGGAAGCTTTACATACGCCAGACACCCCCACACTCGAATGACATTCAAGTTGGGTCTGACCTTGAACCAGAGTTCATGAGGAGTGACTTTCGAAGTAGCATGTGGCACTTTTTTTAATATGAACGTAGCCGTAAGCACCTCTTCACCTCAAAAATAATTTGGAAGACCTGCTGTCAACAACAAAGAGTTCATCATTTTTGTTAACGTTATATTCTTCCTTTTTGTAACACCATTTGATTGAGGGGAGTACAGGGCAGTTGTCTTGTTGATAATTCCATGTTCTCTGTAGAACGATGTGAATTCATGAGACCTATACTCGCCTCCTCGATCACTTCTGAGTCTCTTGAGTTGTTGTCCGGTTTGATGCTCGGCTTCAACCTTAAAGTCCTTAAACTTCTCAAACGCTTCATCTTTAGAATTAAACAGATAAATGAATGCGTACTTTGAGAAGTTGTTGATAAAAGTAATAAAATACTTCATTCCAGCCTTTTTGGAGAACTATTTGAAGTTACAGATATATAAGTGCACCAACTCTAGAAGATCTGTACTTCGATTTACCTGCTTGTACGGTTTTCTAGTTATCTTTCTCTGTGCACAGACCTTACATTTCTCCAACTCCTTACTCCCACATTTGGAGATAAGCCCTAGACTAGACATCTTGTTTATTCTTTTACAATGAACATGTCCTAGTCTATTATGCCACAACTCAAGAGAATAACCAGAAGAAGAAATTGCATCAACTTTCTCCATCGGAGTTACAAGTTGAAGTTTAAATATCCCTTCGGTACAGAAAGCTTTCCCGAAGTATGTTCCTTTATAAGAAATAATGACTTGACCAGCATTAATGTCCATCCTCAAGCCTGCATTGCAGAGCACACTTCCCGAGACTAGGTTCTTGGCTATGGTCGTGTCACGACCCGTACCCAGTTTAGGGGCACGAACACGTAGGTACGTCCAGCCTACGCCGCAGCATCGGCGGTAGAACGCTATAAAGGTCATCTAAAATATACAGTATCTAAGACACAATAATATAACATGTCATCTCCGCACGGAGAAATATAATCACCACTCAATCACATAAATCTAAGGAAGATAAGCACGATGATAAAGATAAGGATAAAGATGAAGTAAATAGTCTGAAATAGTGCGGAGCCACAATCACAAGTTCAGAATTTAAGACCTCACAAGATCCCAAATAAATACTACAAGTCTCAAAGTATCAAGCTGGAATATAGTCCAGACAAAATCTAGCTAAACTAAGTCACTACAGGCGGTGTGTCCGCTACGAGCATCGGATCCACAGGCAGGTCCTAGACTCCATCTATACGAAACTCGTAGTAGGTCGGGCAGTCTGCATCTAAATCCTCTGAAAAACAATGGGGGTTATTCATTCAGGATATGAGCAAGTACAAATGCTAACAGCAGTTCCATGTGAATTGACAAATACTATAAGCGACAATTATAATAAAATACAAGATGAAATATCAAGACTGAAAGTAAAACAGTACGAGAGAACTGGATATCATGTCATGTGTGAGATATAAGATAAAACTGGAATATAAACCGTGGAAAGTAATCTGAGGTATGATGTAAACATAAAAAGAAAGTGCCATGAGATATTAGAGCGTTATGTGATCGGCTTGGGTCAAGATCAGGCTATTCCATTTGACGGGCTATGTACAGGTAGTTTAATATTGTAGGGATCAGGCCGACCAAAATGGAAAGCTATGCACAAGTAGTATAAGGTCAGGCTACACCCTACGTGTGGTGAGGGTGGAGCTATGCACAAGTAATAAACAAGTAGGGGTAATGATCACATAACCTCTAATAATTCCCCATCCCCGAGTAGTATAATGGATCCAGACATGACAGGTCATGACACGGGATTCAAAAAGCAGGGGGACAGCCCACTCCCAAATCGGTATCTATACAAGTACATGAAACAATATCGAACATTGTACTCATATACCAGGTAAACCATGAATGACATTTCATGACGAGATTCACGTATACTAGTTCGTGTATCCTCGTGTCGAGAATCAAGTATAATACTACAACTGAATCGGATATAGTAGATATCGAAAAAATGAAAACTATCAGAGAATGTACTCGCCTGAGGTCCTGAGCTGAGGAAATCGAAACTACAAACAACTTAATAAGCCACGAAAGGTCAACACGCACAACAGTCTCCTATTACTGAAACAGACATTACCAACATTCTCAGAACGGTCAAATTAGCTAGAAACGCCTACCCATAAGTCCAATTCTGGACACAGGGACAAAACGATAATTTCGGGCCAAACCAGTGTCCGCCGTTGGACCCGCTTTACACCGAAAAGCGTGCCAGAATCTATGGTCTCTAAAGTAATCAAACTACATGTCTATAGGTCCAGTTTGACGAGACAAACCCAACCGTATGTCCAAAGTTGGATTCTGGTGGGTCGTGCACAAATTTGCCCGTTGGATCGGGTCGTAGGCCCGCCAAAATAGCGTTCCGGTCGACCTTCTCAGATTTGGACCAAACTTGGCATACAGGACCAGAAAAATGATATGATCCTGTTGGCGTAAGTTTTGTCTTAATATGACGAGTGTGCACAAAGTAATTGATAAATTTCTAAAAAGGCCGATACGGTAAATTTTGACGGATATGCATCAAATTCGTCGCGCACACGCGACAAATTTGAATTCCGTCAAATTCCAAAAATCTATGAAGTTGATTCGCACCTTTAGATACTTTCGGTTCGCTACGACGTCGCCCGGATTGACGGAATGGACGGCGTAACGGGATAATTTTTCTAAAAATTTAGTTTTAAAAACCAATTTTTTCTCAATCTTCACAAACCAATAATTTCTTGTATAATACATAAAAAATTAAATCTACAAGAAGGATTTTGATCTCCTATATGTTGTCTACAAGTGTCTTCAGAAGGTTTTTCAAGGTTCGCGATATTCTGGTCGCAAATCGACAGCAAACATAGAGTATTGGGACAGTTTCTAAACCCAGAAAATCGAGTTTTTTCTCGATTTTGGAACTCATTTTTCATCGCACATGATGCGAATTGGCATGAACTATTTAAAGGAATACAAAGACGTATATGTTGTGAACATACCAGAAGAAACGGATCGTGAAACGAGCGAGCGAGCGTCGCACAAGATCAAGGCAAAGTCGGGTTCGCGACTGCTGTGCGCTGCTGTCCTATCTTCGCGTCCTGTCGCCATTGCGCACGTCCTGGCCAGCCTCCGACGGTCGTGGCGGTCGCCCAGGGTCGACGGTGAGGTCGGGGGTCGTGCGGCTAGGTTTGGGTTAGGATTTTGTAAAAAAAATCCCTCTCTCTCTAACGAATATATATGAAAAGGGGGGGGGGGGGGGGGGGGGGGGTTCGCTCGGGTTGAAAGCCCATGGGGCTTATGCTGCTGTTGTTAGGTTGAGGTGGCTGTGTGTGTGTATGCTGCTTTTTTCTTTCTTTCTTTCTTTATTCATACACACACACACACATACATACATACAAAAATACATACATACATACATACATACATACATACATACATACATACATACATACATACATACATACATACATACATACATACATACACATATTATATTTATTATATAAAACCAACCACATATTATTTTTATTTAAAAATTCTTTTTCCCTTCTTTATAAATAAATATTATATATATACATATCTCATAAAATAAAAAAAATACCAAACAATTCTAAAATTAAAAATAAATATTCCGTATCTATATTTATTTAATATATTAAAAGTTTTTATAAGTAAAAACTCAATAGTACACAAATACTTATCTTTAAAAATTAATTATTTAACCACAAAATAATTACACTAATATTAATAACTTAAGTAAATATTTAAATAATAATAATTAAAAAAATATAAATGACTATATTGTCCCTATCTCGGATAGTAGGGGTGACAAATCTACCCTCCTAAAAAATTTCATCCTCGAAATTAGAACAAACTAGAACAAGTAACACAAGCAAGAACAAAAGGGAAAATACCTCACGGCTCGAAGAGATAAGGGTAACGCTCCCGCATCTCGTCCTCTCTCCCCCAGGTAGACTCACCTGGAGAGTGATGCCTCCATGCAACACGAACCAAAGGAATAACTTGGTTCCGGAGCACCTTCTCCCGACGGTCCAGAATCTCTACAGGCAGCTCTGGATAGCGGAGAGTAGGCCCCACCTCTAACTCGGAGTGATCCAATACATGGCTAGGATCTGCCACGTACTGCCTCAACTGTGACACATGGAACACGTTATGAATTCCCTCGAGCGTAGGCAGCAAGTCTAGTCGATAGGCCACTGCACCGACCCTTTCAAGAATAGTGAAAGGTCCGATGAAGTGCGGACTAAGCTTTCCGCCTCGGCCAAAGCAAATCGTGTCCCGTGTCGAAAAAATCCTCAGGAATACCATATCGCGAACCTAGACACAAGACAAGACTCAATACAAGACCCTAAAGCAAACAATCGCAAGCAAGCACAAACAGAAACTAATACTAACCTCGAACTCTAACTGTCTCTGGTGGCTATCGGCCCAATGTCGCTGTCTATCCTGAGCCGCCCGAAGTCTATTCATGTTCAACTTAACCTTCTCTGCTGCATCCACCACCATCTCTGGCCCAAGTAAAACTCTTTCGCCGACATCGTCCCATGACAAAGGTGTGCGACATCTTCGTCCGTATAGAGCCCCAAATGGCGACATCTCTATACTGGCCTGATTGCTGTTGTTGTAAGCAAACTCTACCCAGTGAAGACGGTCCTTCTAAGATCCCCTGAAATCTAACACACAATTACGAAGCATATCCTCGAGTGTCTGGATGGTCCTCTCTGACAGTCCGTCCGTCTGGGGTGATACGCGATACTGAACTTGAGCTGAGTGCCCAAGCTAGTATGCAAACTCCTCCAGAAGTGGGAAGTTAAACGACTATCCCGATCCGAAACTATGTTCACCGGAAACTCCGTGCAATCTAACTATCTGCCGTACGTACATCTCTGCCAGCTTCTCCGTAGACAGCCCCACATTAAAAGGCAAAAAGTGCCGATTTGGTCAATCTATCAACGATAATCCAAATCGCGTCTTTTCCTTCCGCAGATCGTGGAAGTCTAGCCACAAAGTCGATAGTGATGTACTCCCACTTCTATTCTGGAATAGGTAGTGGCTGAAGCAGACCACCTGGCTTCTGTCTCTCGGCTTTCACCTGTTGGCACACCAAGCATCGAGATACAAACTGAGCTACCTCTCGCTTCATGCCATACCACTATATGTGCTCCCTCAGGTATCTGTTCATCTTGTTGGCTCTAGGATGCATAGAGTACCGAAAACAATGTGCTTCCTGCAGAATCTCTTTTCGAAGCTCTCCATTCGGAATGTACAATCTAGTACCGTGACTCAGCGACCCATCTTCAGTTATAGAGAAATCGTCTAGCAATCCTGCCTGCACCTGCTTCCTGATGCTCCTCAGGGTCACATCATCAAACTGTACCGATCTGACTCTGTCTATCAATGTAGACTAAATCGGTAAACCCCACATTTGAACCTCTATGTCCGGAACTATCTCCTCGATACCTAAACTATCCAGATCAGCCAATAGATGACGATCTGCCGTCAAATACATAGCGACTGGATACTTGCTCAAGGCATCTGCAACTACATTGGCCTTCCCTGGATGGTACTGTAAAGAGATATAAAAGTCCTTCTCAGCTCAAGCCAGTGCCTCTACCTTATATTTAATTTCTTCTGGGTGAATACGTACTTCAAGCTCTTGTGATCCGTGAAGATCTTAACTCTTTCTCCGTACAGGTAGTGCTTCCACAACTTTAAAACAAAGATAATAGATGCCAACTCCAGATCATGGGTAGGGTAGTTCTTCTCATGAGGACGTAACTGCCTGGATGCATAGACAATCACTTTCTCGTGCTGCTGAAGAACGCAACCCAAGCCCTTCCCTGAAGCGTCACTGTAGATCGTGAAACCACCAATCCCAGATGGCAACGTCAAGATAGGAGCTGTATTCAACCACTTCTTCATCTCATCAAAAGCAGCCTGATACTCCTCGGTCTAGACGAACTCCATATCTTTCCTGGTGAGTCTAGTCATCGGCTCTGCAATCCGAGAGAAGTCCTGAACGAACTTTCGATAATAGCCTACCAGACCCAAAAAGCTCAGAATCTCTGCAACTGAGTTCAGCGTGGACCAAGACTCAACTGCTGAAATCTTCTTCGGGTCCACTGAGATCCCATGCTCAGTCACAACATGACCCAAGAACTCTACCTTCTCCAGGAAAAACTCGCACTTCGACAGCTTTCCATACAACTTCTCCTTCCTGAGGGTCTCTAGCACAATCCGTAGATACTCCTCGTGCTCCTCTGACGTCTCAAACTCTGGCTTTCCCAGTGGTTTACCTCTTATAATACTACCACTACACTATGGTTCCAGGCCATGGGTATACTCAACTCACTGACATACACTATCCAGAATAATATACCACACCTTACAAGGTACTATCTTCTATTGTCTGCCCCAGCTCCTCTACCACCTAACATTGCTTAATCATGCACTCTATTGATATACTCATCTATCTAGAACACTCTCTCTAGGGTGTCTACCCAAGTCTTGACAATGTCTACACAAGGCACTAACTCCTCTGTATGATACTTGAATGGTACTCCTATCCTAGGTTACTCATGTCCCTCCTCTAACTAGTTACTTAAAATATTGGTGCCTAAATCTCTATAACCCTTGAAATACTCTAGCTATTGCTACTAGGGTACTCCTCTTATTCTGGCACCTAGGACAACTCCTACCTTAACACTTATTAATCACCCTAGGATTTTTCATCTATATTTAATTATCAACAATCATATACAATACTTTCTAACCATACTCTAACCTATTAACATTAATACTCAAGGACATAGACTAATTGCAAGTTACTAAACCATCCACTACCAAAATAAGTGGTTTTAGCGACGCCCAAAAACGTCAAAAAACAACAAAATCTGTCGCTAATATGTATCACCGACGTATTTACCGACGTTTAGGTTTTGTCGCCGTTTCCTTAGTCGCTGATTACAAAAACGTCGCTGAACGTCGCAATTACCGACATTCAGCGACGTAACATTACGTCGGTGAGTTATCGACGTTTATCGTCGTTCCGTCGGTATATTAGCGACGTATATGTAGTCGCTACACGTCGGTAAAGACCTGGAATAGTTACCGACGTCTACCGTCGTTTCGTCGGTAATATAGCGACGTGAATGTTGTCGCTAGACGTCGGTAAAGGTCCTGTACATTTTTGTAGCTAGTGTCGGTAAACGTCGGTAAATACGTCGGAGAGCTGTACTTTTTTGCAGTTAGTCGTCGGTAAATGTCGGTAAAACGTCGGAAAAATATATTATTTGCAGCTTGTCGTCGGTAAACGTCGGAAAAAGACGTCGCTAAACGTCAGTAAGCGTCGCTAAACGTCGCTAAAGTTGTAAAAAAAATAAAAAAAATAAAACACAGATTCTATATTACCACTCACAATTCTATAAAACACATATAGGTACACATTCAAATCCCCACTCACAATTCCAAATCACAGCGCATTCAAACCCCCACTCACAATTCCAAATCACAGATAGCTTTAATCTAAGTTAATTAACATCCAATCCAAACACAATTAACATTTATCGACGAAGGAATTAACATCCAATCCAAACAAGTCACAAGTCAATTCGATACAAACACAACTAACATCCAATACAAACATCCAATCATAGGTCACAAACATAAGATGATACAAACACAAACAAAAGTCCTAACTAGGACTACTAGTGATCTGGTGCAGGAGGGGCACCGCCGCGACGAAGGCGTAAAAACTCCTCATACTCCGCAAGTGAAATCGATACAGATGGAGCGCCAGGCTGTGACGTCGGTAGAGTCGGTGTCGAAGAAGAAGGCGGTGGAGGCGGCGGAGTCGACGACGATGAAGGCGCACCCAGAGTACCAGTATGCTCCAACGCTGTAAGTCGCTGGTTGTATGAATCCATGATAGATAACATTCTACCACTGCTCTGGACCATCGAATCCTGCGCCAATCTCACCGTCTCGGCCATGGTCACCTGTCCTGTCTGCAACTCTGTCACCATGCGCTCTAACCCTCTAACGGCGCGCTCTGTCCTCTCAGTCGTCTCCCTGAGGTCTATAATGCCGCGGTCGAGCGCATCCAATCGTGCTAGCAGCGCAGGATCGTCCGTAGGATGCTGAGACTGCTGCTCGATCCGTCGTAGCAGGTCGTCACGGAGAGACTCCATCATCTGGTGGACTCGGGCAGACTCCTGGGACGGCTGTGGACCATGCACACTAGCAGGAGATGTCCTAGAGGACTGGGTCGCAACTAGGGCGCCATAGGATCCCGTACCGTAGTACGTACCCCTACGGAGGCCACCAGCGGCGGTCATCCACAGCTCGTCCGCCGACGGAGCTTGAGTGGGCTGCGAGGAAGTACCGGCCTCTCCTGCATCAGGTGCACTAGCAGCCGCCCGTTCCCGCAGCCTCGTATACTCGACCTAGAAAGTATGGATAGTACTCTATGATTTCTAATTTCTAATTAATGTACTTATTTTTACTAACTTCATGAATATTTATTTGCATCATATTTACTAAGTTATATTAAAATGGACACGAAGTATTACATTAAGATAACGTATTGTAATACTTACATAGGTCTGCTCGGCCCTCTCGTCAATAAGGACTCCGCCCTTCCGATGGGTGGCCAGGAAGACGGTCACCATGTCGGCGTTACCGACCTTCCTTACCTGTAATTAAATATATTATCTTAGTAATAATTTATCGAATTTGCATTAAAATAATATTTCTAAAAGAGAAAGACATACCAGACGACGAAAATGTTCCGTCATCGGAATCGACCCACCGCACCACTTCGAGGCATGTTGCCTAGCCGCCTTAGCCTTCTCCGACTTCTCCTTGTACCTTGGCTCGTTGAATCGAGCCTTCATCTCATTCCACTGATCAGGGGTGATCCAACCTTTGATCGGCTTTCCGGCACGATCACGTTCCTTCTGATCATTAATAGAGTCGCGGATCAGCTTAGCAGCGACGGAAGGAAACATCCCCTCGATCTGCTCGGCCCGGTGCGGCGGATAGTAAAACATATCCTAGAACAGTACGAAACCAAATATTTATCAGTTATATATAATATGCATAAATTAAATGATTCATGTTAAAAACAAATCTATTTTAACCTTGAAGTGCGTAAACCAGAAGTTCTTCCTTTCGTCTGGAGCATCAGAGTAGTTAATCCAGGGACCACCATAATTATGCCTCAGCATATCGCCTAGGCGTCTCTGTACCCCTGGAGGACGATATCTATACATACATATTATATTCATGAAAAAAGTTAATTTATGATAAAAACAGAAGAAAAAAAAAATCATAAACCAAAATACCTACTTTGTACCGTCGGCCCAGATCTCCGTCCTCCCCTCCTCCGGAGGTGCGCACGCATCATCTTCATAATGCTGGTCGGCCGTCGGCACATCCTCCTCGGCCATCTGCTTATCCGTCTCCATCGTCGTATCAACATCAGGAACGCTAGACGGGGGAGCCCTCTCAACAGGTCTGGAACTACTCGTCCCAGGAGATATGCCACGTGACGTCGTCCCAACCGGCCCAGCTACTGTCCGATATGGAGGAGTAATCGGCGACGAGGATCCAGAGCCGGTACCAATAGGAGGTACCGAAGGTAAACTCCGTCCCCTAGCAGTACCTGTAGGAAGTACCGGAGGATCCCGACCTCCTCGTGGCCCTCGCAAATGTCCGCGACGACCTGCCATACCTGATAACAGCATATGATAGTACAAGATATAATAGTGACTAGAAATATGACAGTACAACAAATAATAGAGACTAGAAATATGACAGTACAACAAATATTAGAGACTAGAAATATGACAGTACAACAAATAATAGAGAATAGAAATATGACAGTACAACAAAGATAATAACCAAGGTAACATATGATGATACATTCTACAATAAACATCTAAGTCCAGATAATATATTCTAGAAGAAACATCTAAGTCCAGATAAGTATATCTCTCTCAATCATCTTCAGAATAATCATCTTGTTCGTCTTCCTCGACCTCATCTTCCTCTTCCTCCTCATCTTCACTTTCGTCTTCACCTTCGTCGGCTTCGTCTTCCTCTTCGGATAATTCTACATCTTCTACATTATGTGTCGTGTAATGCGTAACTTCCGTGGAGTCCACATCGACAATATTGGTTACAGGAGGTAGCTCGTCCTCCTGGTAAGCTTTTTCATCAACATCAAAAGTATCTCTAGCTTTAGTCTTGCATACTGCCCACCTTCCTCGACCTCATCTCTAACAATCATGGCTCTTCATACCTGTCAGTTTGTTCTCCTTGAGGTCGACGCATCTTCTCAAGTTTGAAACATACCCATCTGGAAATTTTAGACCTTGAATCCACCTACAAAGCCTCACTTTATCCTCCTTCTCCAGTGAGAAAATTGCCTTAGGCTGCTTCAACTTCCCATTCCCGTCCTCTATCAAATGCAATGCAGGACGTCTACATATTTCTTTCAAGTCCAATCTAGCCTTAGGATTGTCTTTCGTCTTCCCCTTTACGTCTATTACAGTATTAATTATGTTGTCAAACACATTCTTCTCAATATGCATGACATCAAGGTTATGTCTAATCAGATTGGTGCTCCAGTATGGCAGATCCCAGAATATACTCCTCTTCGTCCAGTTATGAGTGCGACCAAATCCGTCACACTTGTAGCCCGTAGCAGGCTGCTCAATAGCACTTAGTAAATCTCTAACCTCCTCCCATATCGTGGCTCCACACCACCTTGTCGGTGGATCACCCTTCTCCACAACGCCAGCACGAAAAGCATTCTTGTTCCTCCGGTACGGATGATCCTTCGGCAGGAATTGTCGATGACAATCGAAGAAGCACGGTTTGCCTCCGTGTTTCAAACGGAAAGCCTTAGTGTCGTCCATGCAACACGGACATGAAAGACGACCATGCGTGCTCCATCCAGATAACATTCCATAGGCCGGAAAGTCGTTGATGGTCCACATAAGTGCTGCCCGCATCTGGAAATTTTGTTTTCTAGATACATCGTACGTGTTGGAACCTGCTTCCCACAGCTGATTTAACTCATCAATCAATGGCTGTAAATAAACATCGATGTTCCTTTTCGGATTGTTCGGACCTGGGATAATAACGGTGAGGAACATATATGGAGTCTTCATGCACATCCAAGGCGGTAGATTATACGGGGTGACGATCACAGGCCAACACGAATACTGGGATCCCGAAAGTTCGAATGGGGTAAAACCGTCAGAGCAGAGACCCAATCTAACATTACGCGGATCAGAAGCAAAATCTGGATACTCTCGATCAAAGTGCTTCCATGCTTCTCCATCAGATGGGTGATCCAACACTCCTTCGGTATGTTCCTGCTTATGCCAACTCATGTTTTCTGCAGTTTCCTTCACCATAAACAACGCTGCAAACGCGGCGTCAACGGCAAGTAGTGCATCGAAGAGGTAGGCTTCCTGGCACCGACAGACTTTCCTCTACCACAGGCCTTGTAGCGATCGACACCACAAAATCTGCAGGCGTCTTCATCCTTGTCGTCTTTGTAGTACAACATGCACCCGTTGCGACAGGCATCGATTTTTTCATATCCCATCCAGAGCGATCTAACCAGCCTCTTAGACCGGTAGAAGTCTTTAGGCAACTTCGCACCCTCAGGCAATATTTCTATAAGCAACTCCATAATACAGTTGTAGCAATCTTGCGACATGTTAAAATCGGACTTGATGCTCAACAATCTTGTAACCACCTCCAACGGTGAATGATCCTCACAACCAGGATATAATGGAGTCCTTGCATTCTCCAGCAACTCTATGAACTGTGCAGCATCGGGGTTCGGTGCCTCCTCAGGTGCATCATGATCATCCGGATCGAAACTAGGCCCGGCCGCGTCAAAAACCATGTTCACCAACCCATCGTCGTAAGGAGCGTTGTTGTGGACATCCACATAAGGCTCGTACTCCGATGCTAAAGACACAAGTTCTCCGTGCTCGCTCCACTGATAGTAATTCGGCGTGAAACCCTTCGAGTACAAATGATACGTGACATCCACTTCTGGATGATATTTCAAGTTGCGACATCTCACACACGGACACTTAATTTTGGTACCGTCCATGTACTGAGGGAACGCCTTGGCAAACTGCAGGAACTGGTGTACACCCTCTATGAATTCATCCCGCACACCGCACATGTCATCAGGATGACGGTTGTACATCCAAGTATGATTCCGCAGATAGTAATTCAGCTCCATAATTCTGTAAGATAGATACATCAAGGTAGTGAAAATCTGTATCGTAAGACAAACTAAACATAATTAGTATATAATCATGTAACTGGTGGATCCGCTAGCTAGTAAGCCGGATGTACTTAATATCAGAGAGTATCAGATTAGTATTAGTATATAGGTTAGGTAGACCGTATCAGAGAGTATCAGATTAGTATCAGAAGAAGGGAGGAGCAGATGGGTCCAGAGCCATGGTGGAGAAGGAGAAGTAACATGAGAGCAGTTTCCGCCGTAACATCTCCTGGCTCTGCTGGCAACTGAAGTCCAGATGCTACAAAGGACGATCCTTCGCTGAAATTAACTACAACACCCATCAGTTCAAGTTCATTCCTAGATGAGTATATTCCAATGCCATAGAGGAAGGTCAACAAACTGATGGCTTCTATGGCATTGGAATCTACTCATATAGGAATAAACTTGAACTGATGGGTGTTGTAGTCGATTTCAGCGAAGGATCGTCCTTTGTAGCATCTGGACTTCAGTTGCCAGCAGAGCCACAGGAGATGTTACGGCAGAAACTGCTCTCATGTTACTTCTCCTCCTCCACCATGGCTCTGGACCCATCTGCTCCTCCCTTCTTCCCTTCTTCTCATTCGACTATCTCGGCCTCCTATTCGGCCTACTATTCCGATACCGATACTTTGAACCTTGATCATAACACAAACCTATATACTGATCGATACTAATCTGCTACGCCCGATACTAAGTATATACGGTCGATACTGATAGCGATAGTCCGATACCGATAGCGATAGTCCGATACCGATAGTTCGATCGATACCGATAGTTCGATACCGATAGCGATAGTCCGATACCGATAGCGATAGTTCGATACCGATAGCGATAGTCCGATACAGATACACATGGACCTACATATATATATATCACTAGTAGCCATACTCCTCTACATACTACTCTACACTAGGATCTAGTAACCATATACTAAGTCAAAATCTAGGGTTTGACTGAATATGGGTTAACTTTCTGGTCAAACTAAGTCAAAATCTAGGTTTAATAGGGTGTGTGGGTGTTCACCATGTCAAAGTTCAGTCCATCTCTGGTGGACTCAAAAATGTACAGCAGGTGAGGAGAGTGTTAACCCCAGGTTTAGACATCTAACCCAAGTCAGTCTAATGAGATTCAATCTCAGATTTAACAAGTGTTTTCAGATTTACGAGAGGAAAAAGGTAAAAGAAGAAGAGTTCATACATTCATTTCCAAGTTTAACAGTTCATATAAATCTCAAGTTATATGCATGAAGGAAAGGAAAATCAAGTTCAGTCATGTATGCATTCTCAGGTTTCATGTTCAGTTAATCTCAGATTAATGTTCAAAAACAATCTTAGTTATACATTACATCTCAAGTTCATCTCATTTCTCAGTTATTGCATATATTCATATCATGACAGTTTTGAACATGTAAGATATGAAATAAACTTAACATCTACATAACTGTGAACAATATCTAAACAAACTAAAATCCACAAATCAATCCCAGTATTAACATTACATCACAGTCTATATTTATCATTTAATTTCAATATTAATATAAAACTTACAGTTCAGTTGAGTAGCATAACCCATGTAATGCAAACCCAAATTGAACCCCAAAATACAAACCCATGTAATGCAAACCCAAGTTGAGTAGCATAACCCATGTAATCATATAACCACATCATTTAGTGAACCATACATTACATTAATTAACCAATTTATTATCCTATTAATCTCTGAAAATTCCCAGAACAGTGTAGGTATCATAGTTATGTAGGGAAACCCCAAACCATCAGTCCCACATGCCCCATCCGAAACCCCAAACCTAGTTTACATCTTCTTTCCCAATTTTAAAGGACTACGCCATCTCCAATGGGGGTTTGCATTGATTAGAATAATATGCAAAAAATAAAAAAAAGTAATAAAAATGGCGTTAGGGTTAGGGTTTACCAAATTGACGAGGGGAAGAGGGGGTCGACGGTCTCCGGAGGACGGGGTCGGTGCTCGCGGCGGTCACGAAGGTCGGGGAGAGGAGAGGGGGTCGGTGCTCGCGGCGGCCACCGACGGTCGGCCGGGGAGCTGATGGGGGGGGGAAGGGGAGGGTTGGGGAGAGGAGAGGGGTCGCCGAGGTCGGTGGGGGTCGCCGAGGGTGCGGTCGGACGGGGGTCGACGGGGTGGGGGAAGCCGGCTCGGGGTCGGGGGGGAAGGAAAATATTGGGGGGAAATAATGGGGGGAATGAAAACTCGAACCTGACCTATATTCACACTTTAGCGACGTCATATAAGAACGTCGGTACACGTCGCTAATATCATTGATATTAGCGATGAAGTAATAAATACGTCGAAAAACGTCGCTAATATCACTAATATTAGCGACGTTTACCGACTTATACGCGACGTGAGCTCTTTAAAACGCAAACGTAGTTTAAATACGTCGCAGAACGTCGCTGTCAGTCGCTAATAGTGACGTCTTGCGACGTTATAAAGAAACGTCGCTAAATTATTATTTTCCTGCGACGTTTTCTTAAAACGTCGCTAATTACGTCGGTAATATGACTTATTTTGGTAGTGATCACACTATGAAGAACCTATAATAAAATGAGACACCTGTACTAAAGAACCGAAGGAATCTTTACTCCTAAGCTAATTGAGGATGGAACAGAATCTATAATAACAGAAGTAAAATGATAGAGATGACATGTTAGGACCCTTCTCAAGATACAATCTGATAATCATACGCGTCTGTCCAAAATCATAATACTCAGAATCCTCGCCACGCCAGTAAGCAAGGCTGCGATAAAACGGTAGATTCCATAACTGGGTATGCACCTCTATAATCATGTCGTCTGGAATCATCACCACGCCGACTAGTATGGTTGCGAGAAATCCCAAATCTCATAACCAAGATATGTACATCCGAAGTCAGGTCCTTACTTTTTGCCATGTCGGCTAATATAGCTGCAATAAACTCAAGGTTCCATAATTAAGTAGACGTTTTACCTTCTCTGTTATTTCATCAACATATGTTATCAAAAGATACTGTAACTCAGGCCATAAAATTCATCTCGATATGATAATCAAAATCAACGATGATCCATCAATATCAAATTCAATAACAAGGGGCAAGGGTGAACAAAAATAAGAGGAAATGATTTAAAATTGATGTTCAAAACAAGATTCCCAAGGGTCGTCACAGGAATCTCTCAAAAGTCCTAAGCAAAGAGATCAATATGGCATACGATAAGATATTGTCAAGGAAGGACAATTTATCTCGAAATACAAGAAAAGTTTGTCATGGTAATCAAAAGACCAAAATTTTCCTAATATGTGATTGAGTAACTCCTATCATAACCTAAAACCTATATCCTAACAGAAGGCTCATAATCAACACTCTAAGTCGAACACCATTACGAAATCGTACTAGTTGCGACTCTGACCTGCATGGGCTACCATAAAAATGTGTCACGACCCGCACCCTATTTAGGGGCACGAGCACGTGGTTACGTCCAGCCTACGTCATAGCATCGACGGTAGAACGCTGTAAAGGTCATCTAAAAAATACAATATCTAAGACACAATAATATAACCTGTCATCTCCGTACGGAGGAATATAATCACCACTCAATCACACAAATCTAAGGAAGATAAGCATGATGATAAAGATAAGGATAAAGTTGAAGTAAATAGTCTGAAACAGTACGGAGCTACAATCACAAGTTCAGAATTTAAAGACATCACAAGATCCCAAATAAATATTACAAGGCTCAAAGTATCAAGCTGGAATATAGTCCAAACAAAATCTAGCTAAACTAAGTCACTACAGGCGGTGTGCCCTCTACGAGCACCTGATCCACAGGCAAGTTCTGGTCGTAGACTCCATCTATGCCAAACCCGTAGTAGGTCGGGCAGTCTCCATCTAAATCCTCTAAAAAATAATGGGAGCTATCCTGTCAGGATATAAGCAAGTACAAACACTAACAACAGTTCCATGTGAATTGACAAATACTATAAAAGATAATTATAATAAAATACAAGATGAAATATCAAGACTGAAAGTAAAAATAATACAAGAGAACTGGATATCATGTCATGTGTGAGATATAAGATAAAACTGGAATATAAATAGTAGAAAGTAATCTGAGGTATGATGTAAACATAAAAATAAAGTGTCATGAGATATTAGAGCGTTATGTGATCGACTTGGGTCAAGATCATGTTGTTCTAATTGACCGGCTATGCGCAGGTAGTATAATAGTGTAGAGATCAGGCCAGCCAAAATGGAAAGCTATGCAAAAGTAGTATAAGGTCAGGCTACACCCTACGTGTGGTGAGGGTGGAGCTATGCACAAGTAATAAACAAGTAGGGGTAATGATCACATAACCTCTAATAACTCTCCATCCCCGAGTAGTATAATGGATCCAGACATGACAGGTCATGACACGGGATTCAAAGAGCAGGAGGATAGCCCACTCCCAAATCGGTGTCTATACAAGTACAGGAAACAATATCGAACATTGTACTCATATACCAGGTAAACCATGAATGACATCTCATGACGAGATTCACGTATACTAGTCCGTGTATCCTCGTGTCGAGAATCAAGTATAATACTACAACTGAATCGAATATAGTAGATATCGAAGAAATAAAAACTATCAGAGAATGTACTCGCCTGAAATCCTGAGCTGAGGAAATCGAAACTACAAACAACTTAATAAGCCACGAAAGGTCAACACGCACAACAGTCTCCTATTACTGAAACAGACATTACCAATATTCTCAGAATAGTCAAATTAGCTAGAAATGCCTACCCATAAGTCCAATTCTGGACACAGGGGCAAAACGATAATTTCGAGCCAAACCGGTGTCTGCTGTTGGACCCGCTTTGTACCGAAAAGCGTATCAGAATCTACGGTCTCTAAAGTAATCAAACTACATGTCTACAGGGCCCTAGCCAACTCCCAAATCGGTGTCTATACAAGTACAGGAAACAATATCGAACAATGTACTCATATACCAGGTAAACCAGGAATGATATCTCATGACGAGATTCACGTATACTAGTTCGTGTTTCCTCGTGTCAAGAATCAAGTATAATACTATAATTAAATCACATATAGTAGATATCAAAGCAATGAAAACTATCATAAAATGTACTCGCCTGAGGTCCTGAGCTGAGAAAATCGAAACTACAAACCACCCAATGAGCCACAAAAGGTCAACTCGCACAACAGTCTCCTATTGCTGAAACAGACATTACCAACATTCTCAAAATGGTCAAATTAGCTAGAAATGCCTACCCATAAGTCCAATTTTGGACACAGGGGCAAAACGGTAATTTTGGACCAAAACGGTATCCGTCGTTGGACCCGTTTTGTACCGAAAAGTGTGCCAGAACCTACGGTCTCTAAAGTCATCAAACTATATGGCTACAGCTTCGGTTTGAGGAGACGAACCCAACCTTATGTCCAAAGTTGAATTCTGGTGGGCCGTGCACAAACTCGCCTGTTGGATCGGTTCACGGGCCCGCCAAAATAGCGTTCTGGTCGACCTTCTCAGATTCGGACCAACCTTGGCATACAGGACCAGAAAAATGATACGGTCCTGTTGGCATAAGTTTCGTCTCGATATGACGAGCGTGCACAAAGTAATCAGCAAATTTGTAAAAAGATCGATACGGTAAATTTTGACGGATAAGCATCAAATTCGTCGCGCACACGCGACCAATTTGATTTTTGTCAAATTCTACACGTCCACGAAGTCGATACCCACCTTTTGATGCTTTCGATTCGCGACCACGTCGCCCGGATTGACGAGACGGACGGCATATCGGGACAATTTTTTCTAAAAATTCAGTTTTGAAAACCAGTTTTTTTCTTAATATTAACAAACCAATAACTTCCTGTATAATGCATGAAAATTAAATCTACAAGAAGGGTTTTGATCTCCTATATGTTGTCTACAAGTGTCTTCAGAAGGTATTTTAAGGTTCACGATATTCTGGTCGCAAATCGACCGCAAACATAGAGTTTCGGGACAGTTTTTAAACCCAGAAAATCAAGTTTTTTCTCGATTTTAGAACTCATTTTTCGTCGCACACGATGCGAATCGGTACGAACTATTTGAAGGAATACAAAGATGCATATGTTGTGAACATACCAGAAGAAACGGATCGTGAAACGATCGAGCGAGCGTTGCGCAAGATCAAAGCGAAGTCGGGTTCGCGGCTGATGTGCGCTGCTGTCTTGTCTTCGCGTCTTGTCGCCGTTGCGCACGTCCTGGCCGGCCTCCGGTGGTCGTGGTGGTCGCCCAGGGTCGACGGCGAGGTCGGGGGGTCGTGCGGCTAGGTTTGGGTTAGGGTTTTGTAAAAAAAATCCCTCTGTTTCTCTCTAACGAATATATATGAAAAGGGGGGGGGGGGGTCGCTCGGGTTGAAAGCCCATGGGGCTTATGCTGCTGTTGCTAGGTTGAGGTGGCTGTGTGTGATGCTTTATTTTTTTCTTTTCTTTCTTTCTTTCTTTCTTTATTCCTTTATATATATATATATATATATATATATATATATATATATAAAGAAAATATATATATTTATATATATATATACACACACACACACACATACATACATACATACATACATACATACATACATATATATGTATATATATATATGTATATATATATGTATATATACATATATATATATATATATATATATATATATATATATATATATATATATAAAGAAAATATATATATTTATATATATATATATACACACACACGCACATACATACATACATACATACATACATACATACATACATACGTACGTACATACATACACATATTATATTTATTTTATAAAACCAACACATATTATTTTTATTTAAAAATTCTTTTTCCCTTCTTTATAAATAAATATTATATATATACATATCTCATAAAATAAAATAAATACCAAAAATTCTAAAATTATTTCTAAAATTAAAAATAAATATTTCGTGTCTATATTTATTTAATATATTAAAAAAATTTATAAGTAAAAACTCAATAGTACACAAATACTAATCTTTAAAAATTAATTATTTAACCACAAAATAATTACACTAATATTAATAACTTAAGTAAATATTTAAATAATAATAAAAAAAATATATAAATGACTATAATGTCCCTATCTCGGATAGTGGGGGTGACAGGTCAGTACGTATTTCACATTTTGCAACGTCGGCGACTTCCCTGAAGTCAGTTTCAGTACCACAGTCCTAATCCCAAGTACTTCAGCTTGTGTCTGGTTCGTCACCATAACCTTCTCAGAAAAAGGTTGGTACGTGGTGAACCACTCATTCTTTGAGCAAACATGACATGAGACCCCAGTGTCTATCCACCAGTCTGTGTCAACCCTAGCTGTGCCAACCTATGTAATCATAGCAACAAAGTTAGCCTCATATTACTCCTTTTGTTTTGGTTTTTTTTGCAGTCCCTCTTCCAATGGCCTTTCTTGCCACAATTGAAACAAGTCCAATATTGTTTAGACTTGGGCTTGAACTGAGCCGACTTTACCTACAGATGGTGAACGTCTTTCTTTTTTTGGTAGGGAGCCTTCTGCTTCCCTTTAGAATTTTTTTCTTGTACCATATTCGCCTTAGTCATCTGCTTGGATAAGGCTTCCACTTTGAGTTGAGCCCTCAACTCGTCTTCAATATATATCCAGTGTAAGAGGCGTTCCAAATCCACTTCCATCTTCTTGCGGTGCATGTCCGTGATGAAGTTGCTCCACCCAGGTGGGAGCTTGGCGACAATACCCCCTACGACAAAAGCATCTACCAATAGGCATGCCGTCATCCGCCAGCTTCTGACGTAACTTGAGGAACTCCTTGACATATAGCAACATAGTTTTTTCATCCTCAAATCGCATCTTTCAGACTTTTTCGGTCATGTGGTTCTTGTTTCTGCTCTCATTTGCCTTGTATAGATTTTCCAGACGTCCTTTGCATTGATCATCCTGCTGTATGACTCCACCAAAGAGTCCTCCATATTGTTCAAGATCAATAACTTGCAGAGGTTGTTATCTCTCCTCAACTTATGCGCCAACAAAGCGTAACTTTGCGCCCTTCATCCCGAGCCCAAGTCCGAGCCCGAGCCCGAGCCCGAGTCCGAGTCCAAGTTGCTAAGCCCCAAAATTAGGAATTAAATCCATGAGCATGACAAAAAGTATTAATGTTTGTTTGTTGGATTAGCCTTCTTTCCACTAAAAAAATCCCCCCACATGGCACCCATATGCCTCTCCACACCTCATGTGATTCTCTCAACAAAAGCAAAGCTTTATATAGAGATACAATCCATTTGGCCTAGGCAATGTGGGACTATCGTTCTAGTCTCTAGAGCAAAAACACCAACAACTATATGTAACCCGACCCAATGAAAATCCATTACCAATAAACTGTGCAAGAGGAAATCTCAGGGTGGATAAACCACCAACAAAATGAACTGGATGAACAAAAGGCTTAAATATAAAATTAAGCGTCCAAGCAATGACATAAAGGCAAACTTGTGAATGAAGTGGCTTCAGCCCCAAGCAGGACCGGTGCCCCAAGCAGGACCGGCCCTGCGCTCAGGTCTAAGACAGACTTTTATTATGGAAACCCATATATTAAGTAAAAAAAATAAGAAACTAAAATAAAAATAAATATGACAAATGAATGTTGCTGTCAACAAGAATTGAACTAAGAAAATGACCTCAAGTGTAGAAGCTACACAACAACTATTTTGTGTTAGGGGTGGCCCATGATACAAACTAGTCATATTTTAGATACGTCAATATTGTTACCTCTTCAATCTTTGGGCCATGGATCATCGTCCAGCCTGTTCTGAACTAAGGTCGTCCCTAGCCCCAAGCCGAACAACTATCCAGTAACAAGCAAACTGGTAAATATTGAAACTTTGTCATCTATAGTCCTCCAAAATGGTAAAATGTTAAACATAGCTTATTCAACTTGCAATCGAATAGTCAATGTGATCTTTTCTTGTGACATTTTATTCGATTAGTATTTGGTTGTGTATATGTTTTATTTTGATTTTTGAGGGATTTTTTAAGAGGAATAGTTTGTAGCATTCATTACTCGAAAAAAACGTAATGAAATACATTAAATGTAAACCCCCTAAAAATACTATGTACTTTGGCTTTATTCTATCTTTAAATTTTTTTTAACTGGTGTATATGTATGTGTATATATATAGACTTTTTATATAAGCGTATACATTGCCTTTTGTATATATATAGAGAGTGTATAATTTGATAACAATATGCATGTGTGTATGTGCCATTATATATATATATATATATATATATATATATATATATATAAAATATATATATATATATATATATATATATATATATATATATATATATATATAAAAATATATATATATATATATATATATATATTATATATATATATATATATATATATATATATATATATATATATATATATATATATATATATATTATATATATATATATATATATATATATATATATATATATATATATATATATATATATATATATATATATATAAGTATGGGAGGCTGTATATATAAGTTGTAAATAAAATATTTCCATATAAATTATTTTTATTAAATTATTAGAGTTATTTTAAAACAATAGGAAATTAGGAATTTGTATATATATACACATATATCTCTTAAAAGATCCATATAGGCCATATGTTAGTCTTTATTTTAAGGAATTATCAAGATTATTATTTTATCGATATTATAGGAAGAAAAATATTTTTATGCATGATACTTTTATAAATTTTACAATTTTTTATTAAATTATTTAGACATATATATATATATATATATATATATATATATATATATATATATATATATATATATATATATATATATATATATATATATATATATATATATATATATATTTTATATATATATATATATATATATATATATATATATATATTAAATTTTACAATTTTTTATTAAATTATTTAGACATATATATATATTAAATTGTAAAATTTAATATATAAACATATATATATATATATATATATATATATATATATATATATATATATATATATATATATATATATATATATATATAAGGAAATATAGAAGAAAAGGTTATTAAAAAACACCTCAGGTGAACAGTACCCGCGAGGGGGGCACTGTTCATACGAGCCCTTCTCGCATAAAAGAGCAGCCGCCTCTTTTCATCGATACATACCTATATATATAAGGCAAAAAAAAAACTCTAGAAACCCTAGCCCAAACCCAGCACCTGCCACGCCATGCCACGGGCGTGCATGACAGCGGCACCGCTGTCCGCCGAGCGTAGGAGCGGCAGCATGACAGCCGTGCTGCAACAGTAGTCGTGCGCACAAACAAAGGAGTGCTTTGTTCTCACAGCGAGGTACCCCCCTTTCCAATCTAATATTTACATAGATCCTCGATCATTTTTAATTTCATAAAGTTCTGTAAAAACACCATATAACCCTCTCTAAACCCCAACAAGGGGATTGAGAATAGACGATCGGCCAGCCCAAGAAATTGACATAAAATCGGGCAAAAACTTGCTTGACAACCTAACAGAAAACCATCCTCGAACCCCAACTTGGAAGCTAGATTCTGATCTAGATATTAGAGTTTTTGACAAACTACTTAAAAAAGTCGAAGACAATATAAACGATATTGAAACGCACCTATTAGATCTACTTTTCGATTATTATGCAGGAAGTTATTCGATTTCAAAGATCAAGGAAAAACTGTTCTAAAAACTAAAATTTTTATAAAAATATGTCCGATAGAGCGTGCGCCCCGACAAATCGAGCGACGTGATCGTGCACTATTTGCATCGAAAGGTGCGTATAGATGTTGCCAACATGTGGGAACTGACGGAACTCGATTTCGTTGTGCGTGCGCGACGAAATCAGTACGTATCCGTCGAGATGCTCCCGTATCGACCTTTTGCTAACTTGACCATAACTTTGCATACGTTCGTCGTATCGAGCCGAAACTTGCTCCAATAGGACCGTATCAAAATTCTGGTCCTGTTTGCCATGTTTGGTCCAATTTTGAGAAGGTCGACCGGAATGCCTATTTGGCGTGCCCCGACCCGCTCCAACGGGCGAATTTGTGCACGGCTTATCAGAATCCAAAATTTAATATACCGTTGAGTTTGTCTCCTCAAACCGGACCCATAGACATATAGTTTCCGACTTTAGAGACCATAGATATTGGCATGCATTTCGGTGCAAAATGGGTCCAACGGCGGATATTGTTTTGACCCAAAATTATGATTTTACCCCTATACCAGAATTAGACTTTTGGACAGGTGTTTTCTAAACATATCTTATATTTCAAACACGTTTGTGGTATTTATTTCAGTATCCGAGGACGTATGCGGGATTTGGCTTTCATCGCTTCACTATTATGACGGTTCGAGCTATTGGACGTCGCCCTTTTGCATACAACCTCAGGCAAGATACCTTCCCTTACTTACTGCTTATATTTAGTCTACATTTTTATTATTGCATTTAATTGTTTACTTATTTTTAGTTCTTGTAGCTGTACCATTATTACAGTTCCTGATTTATTGCCTGTTCAGTGATATTAGCTTAACTTTACTTATTATTCTTTTATTGCATATGGACCTAGACTTAAGGGACTACCATTTGTAGAGCATATCATAAACCTTGACACAGTTGTACTGAGGTATGTGTGAGATGTGTAGCATATAGAGGTACTTGCGTGATAGCTGATCACTTGTGCGCATGTGTTAGGGCTAACTGCTAATAGAGGCAGGTTAGGAGACTTGGCAGTTAGTAGAGGTATAGGAGTTATGGATGTGGAATGTCCCAGATTTGTGATACGTATTTAGTGTACGTATACGTGCTTGGACCCGTATTTTATTTAGTCATGATTAGTTATCTTGGTTTATTTTGCATTGGCTTGGTTTTATTGGCATTGAAAGTTCAATTGGTTTTAATGGTTTATTGGTTTATTTTTGGATTAGTGAGGCTTGGTTTATTTCATGATTCATTTGGTTTAAATTGCTAGAGAGAGAGAGTTTATTGGCCTTGACTTGGTTCACCTTGGTTTATCTTGGCTTGGTTTATTTTGGGTTTGACATGGAGAACTACCACCCTACTATAAATATCAACTTCCCTCTCTCTCTCCTCATTTATTTTCTTCATCTTCTTCCTCATTACTCTTTCCTCTCCACCATTAACACACCACCAACCTAGGCAAGTTGTATCTTGCTATCACTTGAGGGCTACATTTTATTTATCTAATAGCTTTATTAGCTCATTTTAAGCAACATTAGAACTTGGGTTTTCTCCATTTGGAGCTTGGAATTTTGTAGATCTAGGATTGAAGTATTTTCGGATTTTGGTGATTTTGATCTATAAAACTTGTTCATTTTCGTGTTTTGATTGTTCCTAGAGAATTTAATTTTACACAACTTAGACCTTTGTAAAGTGGATTTTCATTGAGATCTGACCTAGTTATGGTCTTTTGAAAATTTCGAGTTCAATGGCCATTGCTCTCAGCTTGGGGAAGAAGACCCCCTGTCCCGAGCGCAATCCAGCTAGCCCAGCGCTCTTTAGCGTTGGCGCCACTCACCATTCTAGCCCAGCGCTCTTTAGCGCTGGCGCTGCTCAGTCCAGCGCCTTTTGGTGATGGTGCTCTCCATTCCCCAGCGCAATCCAGTGCTGGCACAATCCAGCCTGGCGCAGCCCAGTCTAGCGCAGTCCAGCTTGCCCCCTCCCAGCGTAATCCAGTGCTGGCGCAATCCAGCCTGGCGCAGCCCAGCCTAGCACAGTCCATCTTGTCCCCTCCCAGTGCAATCCTGCCTGGCGCAGTCTGACTGATGCGCAGTCTGATTGATGCGCAGTCTGACTTAGGCGCAACCTGAGGCATGCGCAACCTAGCCTTGCGCAGTCTAGGGCCTAGCGCAACATGACATGGCCTGACTCTTCTTGGCGTAATCTGACCTTGGCTGTCCAGCGCAGTCTAGTCTTGGCACCTATTTGCATTATGTTTTATTTCATCTTCTTTTAGTACATGGTATTTTCTGTTTATATCCTTACGCCTTTTGTCCTGAACTTGACAAATCACGATTTGATTGACATGATTGAGATGACAATTGTACATGACATGGTGTGACAAGGAACTAGCATGACTTGATAGTGACCTGTGGTGGTGCACTCCAGATAAGTGAATGGCATAGTTTATTGAGCGCCGTTGCGACGGCTCTATTGACATGATAATGTAATATTGACCTGGACACCGTGGGTGACTTGTGAATGTATTGATAAATGAACCAGTGTGTCTTGCATCATGTCTAGGGCATGGATCCCTGAGTACCACGGTCAGGGGTACATATTGAAATAAACTAAGGTTAATAACTAGAATAATTCACTAGTCATGAAGAGATGTTCTCCAGTTACAGGCAATCCCGTTATCCGGGCCGCAAATGTTTGGACTTGTAGCCTGTCGACGAGTAGGGCACATTTCCAGCCCACTGTTATGTGGGGCACCCTCCATTATCACTTATAATGATTGAACTCTATTGTCACCCTAGTGTATTGTTCTCTCTCTGATTGCCACTTTAAAGGATTGAACTCTCTAAATTGTCACTATAAAGTTCGCCTGGATAACCTGGATAGCTGCAGGGCCTGTGACTACTTGGAGCATCTCATTGCATCTTGCTAGTAACTAGGATTGTGATAACCCTAGTTAGTTAATGTAGAAAGCCGTAGGCAGTGATTGGCCATGATTGATTGGATGGAGTCTAGTCCAGTATAGTATTGTCTAGAAGTAATTGATTGCAAGATTGTACCAGAATGATTGAATGATTGTCACTCTATTATTACTATAACGATTGTACTCTATTGTCACTCTAGCGTATTGTACTCTATTGTCACTCTAGCTTATTGTACTCTTCATTGTCACTTTTATCATTGTACTCTCTCATTTTCACCTTAATGATTGTCACCTTTAGCGATAAATGATCAGAGACTAAGTTCTGTTCAGGCGAAGGGTTACAATCTCGGTCCTTGTTTGGTTTAAGGATTGTAACCTGGCTTCCGGAATAGTACCATCGTCTTCTCTTCATATACTGCCCAGCTATATTTTATTTAGCATGATTCTCCAGTTATCTAATGTAAATGATGCTTCACTTAATTAATTTCTCTGATTGGGACAAGTGCATTGGTAGTGCACAAACCCCAATCTGTGTTACTTATTATTTTTTTACATGTTGAATGCTAATGATTTGTTGGTTTTAGTTCATAAGGAAAGCCTCATTTGTGGCACTTGCTCTTTCTGGGGTCTGACCCAGCTGGTTTTGTATGGCCAGATACCAGAGCAGCACCAAAGGATCTTCCTGCTTTCCAGCCCGATGGTGGTCACCAGGCGTAACTAGGGCATCGAGTGGGTTTCTTTTTGTTCTCCCACTGTAATATTATAAATTATTCATTTGAGGCGTTTAGCCGACGAGCAAGTGTTAGCTCGATTGCAGCTTTTACTTATTGTCTGCCTACGGGCTGTAACATGATTGACAAGCCCCGGGGGTTGATCATGTATGACTGAATTCTTGCTAGCCTTCACATTTTGTAACGACTAGCTTCATGATCATTCCGAATATGTAATGCATGGGACGCCATACTATTGTGTATTTGGTGGTCTGACATCTTGTAACTATTATTAGTTGGTTGAGATTGAGACAATAAGCTATTTTATGACCTTAAGAGACTGATGGATTGTAGTGAAACCCTCACATATCTAGACAGCCGTGACCGTATGGTGAGATGGATTCCATTTCATTATACGTAGCTGGCTATGTCTGCCCCCGCTCTCCAGTATTCTGGTTCTGGGGCATGACATGGTTTAAGTGGTGGCCTATGTAGGTCTTGTAAATCAAGATGTGTGAGGGTTTACCGAATAGATGTCTCAATCTGTACTCTCCTTTGATCTCCACTCGTATCTTCATATCTCCTTGAATCCCTGACTTGATAACATGCTTGCATCATTGATCTATCCTGGTCCTTCTTTAATATCCCTAATGTCATGGCTTCAGTGACATCGTTCCTGTTGATCAGCCAGAAGGAGCTCAGTCCTCAGCAGCAGCCTCCCGAGCCGTGCCTCCTGAGAACCAGTACCACCAGTTCAGCCCATCCAGCCAGCAGGGGCAGAGGATGGAGGCTTGGTAGGACTCATCCGTGAGTTGCTTGCGTCCCAAGATCGTCAGGGAGATGCCCTGCACCAAGTAGTACAAGATGCTCTGAATAGAAGTGGTCCTCGAGGGAACAGTGCGGTCAACAGTTTCAAGCGCCTGAACCCTCCATTCTTCGATGGCAGCGAGGATGCCATTACTGTCGATGCTTGGCTACAGGATACAGAGGTGATTCTCGAAGCTGCAAAGATTCTAGAAGATGAGAAGGTGGCTGTGGTACGCCTACAATTATTGGATCTAGCCCACAGTTGGTGGGCCGCACAAGCAGTAGGATTGGCAACACCTGTCTCCTGGGCAGTGTTCAGCGAGAAGTTCCAGACCAAGTATTATGATGTAGTGGCTCGATATGACTTGCAGACCAGGTTCAGTAATCTTAAGCAGATGGGGAGGACGGTCGACAGTTATGCGGCTGCGTTTTCCAGACTCAGTCGGTTTGCTCCCACCTTGGTGGCAACCGAGTTTGATAGAGTGCAGAGGTTCCAGCAGGGACTTAAACTGGAGATTATATTGGCAGTAGAACAGTTCGAGCATCAGACCTATGATGCGGTGTTGCGAGCAGCAAGGAGGTACGAGTATACCTCCCAGAGAATAGTGGACAGGACCGACACTCGATATATCCTGGTATCCTCCTAAGAGGCAGTCCAGTCCCGGAACTCTCTCCGGCTTTAATCCACTATTTGAGCAAATAGTTACACACGAGTTTGGATCCGAAGAACTCGCCAACTTCTTACACAAGAGCTTTAATCCGAAGGGCTCTCCGACTTCAACCGAGAGTTTGGATACGAAGACTCCCCAACTTCAACCGAGAGTTTGGATACGAAGACTCTCCAACTTCAACCTTTCACAATAGGTTTTGATCTCCTTATATAATAGGATGAAGATCTCACTTTTCAAAATTAAAGCCTCATTCAAACTCTTTAAAGAAACACAAGATGAGTTTTGAGAATCAAGTCTAGATAATAAAACATTGTTTTCATTTCTCAAAAACTCATTTGCTTCTTCTAAATGAATAACCTTTTCAGAAAATTCTTCATTAGTGGAATGAAGGTTGTCAAGAATCTCTAAGGATTGTTTAGCCATGGCTTTCCACTTAGAGCATTTCTTGCATTTAGAAGAAACATGATTGTCTATGCTACTAGAAGTAAAACCCACTTTATCGGAGGAGGAGTAGGAAGAATACGATGCCATAGAAAAATAACAAGGATCTACTCTAAGGATGTTAAGCCTAACAATAGAGTCCTTGCTATGATACCAATTGTAGGAACCCTAGAGGGGGGATGAATAGGATCAAGCTAACTAATCAAGCACTTAGCACAAGCTAATTGGCAATTTAAAAATATAAGTGCAAGAGAAGAAGCAAACACAATACCGACACCCGATATATCCTGGTATCCTCCTAAGAGGCAGTCCAGTCCCTGAACTCTCTCCGACTTTAATCCACTATTTGAGCAAATAGTTACACACGAGTTTGGATCCGAAGAACTCGCCAACTTCTTACACAAGAGCTTTAATCCGAAGGGCTCTCCGACTTCAACCGAGAGTTTGGATACGAAGACTCCCCAACTTCAACTGAGAGTTTGGATACGAAGACTCTCCAACTTCAATCTTTCACAATAGGTTTTGATCTCCTTATATAATAGGATGAAGATCTCACTTTTCAACTCAATAACTCTAACACAATTTGTGGATGGCAAATGAAAGCTTTGTAGAGTTGTATGTGGATAAGCTTTGGTGGTTTAGGAATTTTTAGGCTCAAAGCATCAACCTTGAATGAAGGGGTTCAAGGCTATTTATAACCAAAGCTTGAAAAGAAGCCAAAGGCAACTTTTCAGTCACGAACCGGCATACCGCCGGCATGATCCGGCATACCGACGGTATACCGGTCTGGGATTGCAACGGCTAGAAATATAGCCGTTGGGATCATTAACAGCTGGAAATCCGACCGTTGGAATTTCAACGTTTCGGAAGCGGTATACCGTCGGTATGGACCGGTATACCGTCGGTATGCCGGTTTTGTAAACAGAAACTTTCTGTGAACAAAAACCGGTATACCGTCGGTATACACCGGTATACCGTCGGTATGCCGTTTTCCACCAAAAATGATCCTGGGCTTATTTCTGTCCTAGCTTTCGATTTTGCCATCCATTTCTTGTGTTTACAATTATTCCTAAGACTCATTACAGACTCCAGATATACTTAGGCAGGTGCAGGCTTCTTCAGAGTCTTGAAATGATGATGGCACGGCTTGGTTTCTTCCTTTGATAGGTGCTGGCTTTTTCCCTTGGCGGCAGCTGTCCAAAGATTTCCAGTTTGTAAAAACTGAATACCTTTCGGGAGCTTCGCCCCCGAACCCCTGACGAGGGGCGCTGCCCCCTCGACCCCTGTCCGCTGACCGGGCAGCGGAACCCCCGGTGCGTGGCTCCAGAGATGTCGTCGGGTGGTTCAGAGAAATCTTGTGGGATCCGTCGTCTTTGGCCCACCATGATTTCTTCATTGCATATGTCCACATTGATCTTGCTTATTGCTTTTCTGCATGTACATGTTAGACGAACAAAGCAATATACATAGTAGCAAGTATGATAAGTTTAATGCACATTAGAACTATGCAAAGTTTAAGTATAAGTGCTAAGGTGATGGCATAAATGTTAGTGATATCATAATGATTAAACTTAATTGAATGACCACAATCAAAAACATAGTTTCGATTTTGGCAACCCAATTAAATTTAAGATAGATAAGCTCATATCACTAAGATGTAAACCATTGGGCACATATCACCAAAGATATAAGTATAAGTAGAAATGCTATAACGATTGTATAAAGATTAGTGATAAAGAAATGCTAAACTTAACATATTAACCATATTCAAAAATATGATACAATCATTGGGCCAACAGTGTTGCGAGCAGCAAGGAGGTACGAGTATACCTCCCAGAGAATAGTGGACAGGACCGGAGGTCGGAAGCGGTCCCATAGTCAAATGAACCAGTCTTCGGCACCACCACCAGCAGATAGAACTTTAACTATTAGAGCTCCGAGGCGAGCAGCTTCAGTTACGTAGGACCAGCACTCAACCCTGACGTACTCTCAGCAAAAACAGAAGCAAGCGCAGTCTTTCGCCGTGGGCTATTCTTATTGTGGGAAGCCTGGACACGTGGTAGCAGAGTGTCGCAAGGCGTTGGGATTGTGTTTATTGTGTGGAGCATCGGACCATAGGGTGGGGTCCTGCCCATTCAGAGTTGATTCAGCATCGATAGTATCTAGTCCCTCGGTTAGGGGACCAGCACCAGCACCAGCACCAGCTCCAGTTCACCAGCAACAGCAGTTCCCGTTCCCGAGGCCCTTGCCGACTCAGGCCCAGACTTTCCAGCAACAGAACCCGCGATAGTTTGCCTTAGCCCAGGCTCAGGTTCAGAATTGGCCGAGAGGTATATATGTCCTCTCATCTTGCTTTTCTACCGTCATTATACGGGGTGCATGACGAATTTCATGTATCCTAATTACGACGGAACATCCCGGACCCGAGCCATATCCCAGGTCATTCAAAACTGGTTATTGGTACCAACCTTTTCGTATGAGGATAGGCCCGTGTCCATGTTTAACCAAAGAGAGAGACCTCAAGCGCAAGACTATCAGTTCGGTCCGTGTTGCTTAGAGTCATCCCTCTTTGGGAGAGTCAAACTTGGGAGCATGAGGGTGATATCCGATCAGGTCATCCCGGCTGGTTTGACTCGTAAGGTGTAATATCTTCCTTATGCCTTACGCTTCGAATCCTTGCTTGCATGAATGATTGTATGATTGATTGGTAGTGGTAGATTGCCTATGATAGAATAGCTTTCCCTTACATCTCTAGCCTCTTGATTAAATTCTGAGGACGGAATTCTTTTAAGGTGGGTAGGATGTAATATCCTAAATTTGTGATACATATTTAGTGTACGTATACGTTCTTGGACCCGTATTTTATTTAGTCTTGATTAGTTATCTTGGTTTATTTTACAATGGCTTGGTATTGGCATTGAAAGTTCAATTGGTTTTAATGGTTTATTGGTTTATTTTTGGATTAGTGAGGCTTGGTTTATTTCATGATTCATTTGGTTTAAATTGCTAGAGAGAGTTTATTGGCCTTGACTTGGTTCACCTTGGTTTATCTTGGCTTAGTTTATTTTGGATTTGACATGGAGAACTACCACCCTACTATAAATATCAACTTCCCTCTCTCTCTCCTCATTTATTTTCTTCATCTTCTTCCTCATTACTCTTTCCTCTCCGCCATTAACACACCACCAACCTAGGCAAGTTGCATCTTGCTATCACTTGATGGCTATATTTTATTTGTCTAATAGCTTTATTAGCTCATTTTAAGCAACATTAGAACTTGGGTTTTCTCCATTTGGAGCTTGGAATTTTGTAGATCTAGGATTGAAGTATTTTCAGATTTTGGTGGTTTTGATCTATAAAACTTGTTTATTTTCATGTTTTGATTGTTCCATATTGTAGAGAATTTAATTTTACACAACTTAGACCTTTACAAAGTGGACTTTTATTGAGATTTGACCTAGTTATGGTCTTTTGAAAATTTCGAGTTCCATGGCCATTGCTCTCAGCTTAGGGAAGAAGACCCCCTGTCCCGAGCGCAATCCAGCTAGCCCAGCGCTCTTTAGCGCTGGCACCACTCACCAGTCTAGCCCAGCGCTCGTTACCGCTGGCGCTGCTCAGTCCAGCGCCTTTTGGTGCTGGCGCTCTCCATTCCCCAGCGCAATCCAGTGCTGGCGCAATCCAGCCTGGCGCAGCCCAGCCTAGCGCGGTCCAGCTTGCCCCCTCCCAGCGCAATCCAGTGCTGGCGTAATCCAGCCTGGCGCAGCCCAGCCTAGCACAGTCCAGCTTGTCCCCTTCCAGCGCAATCGACCCTGGCGCAGTCTGACTGATGCGCAGTCTGATTGATGCGCAGTCTGACTTAGGCGCAACCTGAGGCATGCGCAACCTAGCCTTGCGCAGTCTAGGGCCTAGCGCAACATGACTTGGCCTGACTCTTCTTGGCGTAATCTGACCTTGGCTGTCCAGCGCAGTCTAGTCTTGGCACCTATTTGCATTATGTTTTATTTCATCTTCTTTTAGTGCATGGTATTTTCTGTTTATATCCTTACGCCTTTTGTCCTGAACTTGACAAATCACGATTTGATTGACATGATTGAGATGATAATTGTATATGATATGGTGTGACAAGGAACTAGCATGACTTGATAGTGACCCGTGGTGGTGCACTCCAGATAAGTGAATGGCATAGTTTATTGAGCGCCGTTGCGATGGCTCTATTGACATGATAATGTAATATTGACCTGGACACCGTGGGTGACTTATGAATGTATTGATAAATGAACCAGTGTGTCTTGCATCATGTCTAGGGCATGGATCCCTGAGTACTACGGTCAGGGGTACATATTGAAATAAACTAAGGTTAATAACTAGAATAATTCACTAGTCATGAAGAGATGTTCTCCAGTTACAGGCGATACCGTTATCCCGGTCGCAAATGTTTGGACTTGTAGCCTGCCGACGAGTAGGGCACATTTCTAGCCCACTGTTACGTGGGGCACCCTCCATTGTCACTTATAATGATTGAACTCTATTGTCACCCTAGTGTATTATTCTCTCTCTGATTGCCACTTTAAAGGATTGAACTGTCACGACCCGTACCTACCGTGAGGGTACGAGTACGTAACAACGCCCAGCCTATGCCGCAGTGTCGGCGGTAGAACGCTGTTCTAGGTCATGAACTATAACTAGCATAATATGAATACTCTCCATAAGGTGGCCAACACAGAGGTACAACTCAATCACAATCTAAGGTAGAATGATAAAGATAGATAAACATGAAATCCAAAAGAGATACAGGAGATAGAAGTCTAAGTGTCTAAGATACATAATCCCAGAAATACATCTCAAAACTCAAATACAGTAATCTACAAGTAAATACAACTCCAGACAAAATGAAATAACTATCTAAACAACCTCTACTGTGTCTCCTCTAGGCTAGCAGGCAATTCCAGGCTATCTGTAAAATTTATCAACATGTCCAGTCAGGACAGGAGCGAGCACAGTACATCTCAACAAATCATAGCAGGTCAGGATATATAATCATGCTAGAGAGTAAGATACAAGATACTGAAGGAATAACATGATAAAAAGAGAGAGACTGTAAATAAATAACTACAGTATATAGAGAACTAACAGTGCTAGTGATTCAGAGCACAAAATGGTTATGTAGATGGCACGATATTGTACACGAGTAATCTACAGAGGTTGTACACGAATAATCTACTGGATTGAATACATAACCACTTCTACTCCCCCGCCCCAATCAATACACAAGGATCTAGTTAAGTTATGTTATTGTACACGAAGGTCATGTGAATACATGATTATACACAATTTCACACGTTTCGTACACGAATGTCATAAATACAAGGAGTACACGATGTTCACGATAAAGTACACGAACACGAATACCCGATGTATCCGCTAAGGGGATAACATCGCACAACAAGATCCATATAGTACTAATCCGTGTTTCCAACGTGTCAGCATCATGTAAAGTAATCTAAAGCAGGAAATATAATCCTAAACAAGATATGAAATGATCAGAGAATGTACTCGCCTGATATCTGAATGTCCAAGGTAAAGATACTGTCCGAGGAGAGGTGTCTGGCCCCTAATTGGAACAGCACAAGTCACAACATGTCCAGAAGGGTAATATAAAGCACTACAATGCATTCTACATGAATCTAGGTCAAACTAGGCCAAAGTCAACCCTTGGTCAACTTTGGTCAACTGCACTAGTCAAACTAGGTCAAACTAGGTCATGTCCTAACCCAGCAAGTCTTACTAGGCCTAACCAAGACTATCCTAGCAAGCACACATCAATACAAGGCTATACAAGCCAACATACACCCAACTCTATATAGCATGCAATTATTCAATACTCAAATAGGCAAGAATTCACATTGGATATACACTAGGTAATCTATTACTTTAAACTATATATGTCTACACATATATACACATGAATATATTGGTATTCAATATTAGGTCTATAATCATGGCATTTCAAATGGTTATATAAACTTATATATTACAACACAATATGCTAACATATATATAATATACATACATAGCTAAGTTAACTGTATTCATAAATACTTATTTAAGAGGCTATGTGTGTGTATGTGAACATGGCAAAGGGGCAAGTGAGGGTTAAATGGGCATACATAGTGTATACATATCAAAGAGTGTCAAAGTGTAAGTGAACAAAGTGTCAAGTGTGATAGTGTCTACATAGTGTAAGGGGTACATGAGGTAATATAGGATTTGTGTTAACACAGAACATTACATCTCATTAACTTGTATATTGCATACATTACATCTATTATTACATTACATTCATGCTTGCATTCATTCATCATCCATTTATTCCCTTGCACTACTATATGCACCATACATTACATACTATGGAACCTACATATTCATTACAAGCCATACTTATACATGCTTACATTAGATAGGATACTTACACCTCATACATCATTTATTTAAACATTTACTCATGCTTGTATTCTCTATTTAATTACATAATGTATATACATTAACATGGGTTAAAATCAAATAGAACATTAGATTACACACAAGGGTGCACAAAATGCATATGCCGAATAGTAACTCCTACTAATAATTAATACTGTATCATCTCAGCATGAATTAAAATCTAGGATTAAAGTATGTTATAAATCTATGTGTTAGCTTTCCGAAACTTCAAACGGATCGCATTTTCGTTTCCGGAAACTCCCGGAATCGCGAAAACACCGAGAACGCGTTTGTCTTTCGTACAGCTGACACTCAAATAATTCTCCAGAAAGTTACAAAAATAATTAGGCCTATTAATATATGTTTTTGGAAAGCTAACTTCAATACGCTTCTTTTAAAAAAAATGGGAGATTAAACCGAGCTTTGAGCTACAAGTTATGACATTTCTAAGTTAGGCCTGAAATTAAAAACGTGGATAAAAATCATGACGGATTTGGGTAGTTTAGACAAAAGAACACAAGTATAACATAATATATCAAGAACTCACTCTCTACACTAATATATATATATGTATATATATATATATATATATATATATATATATATATATATATATATATATATATATATATATATATGAGACACTATAGAACACATCTCCAATACAAAAATATGAGATTAAACATGTAATAATTCATTCATACATAACAACAACACATAGTGTGTCCAAATTTGGGGTTTTCCCACATGGACACAACCACAACACAAAGGACACTCCTATGACCTCCAAATGGACACGAAATGGACACAAATGGAGATACAACCATGGGGGTCATTCCTATGGGTTCAAAATAGACCTATATACATGAGGAAATGAAAAAGAGAAGGGATTTATACCTCCCGGTAGATCGAATCGAAGAAAAGCCTTCCCGGAGCGACACCGACACATAGAGATTCCAAAAGGACACGAACGAGCTCCGAATTCTCCCAAACTTGGGTAGCTTCCTCCTTGGCTAGAATGGAGAAGGAAAGAAGAAGATTTGGTAGCGAAATGGAAGGATTTGGTAGAGAAATTGCTAGGGATTGCTCTCTAGGAATTTGGGGAAGAACAAGAGAGAGAGTGTGGATGAGAATAATGAAATGAACTTGAGCCTATCCTCTCCCAAAGTGGCTGGCCATATGGGCTATTTGTCCTATTATGGTAAGGTCCAAAATGCCCCCACTAACCTATTCTATGAGTATTCGGAAAGGGCTAATTGGTTGGGGCTAAATTAGTCATTCTAAAGTCTCTAATCACACTAACCTTATCCATAATAATTAGTCTAACCTCTAACTAAAATATTTCTATCATATGGACTAAAATTAATATCATGTGGGCCATGCCTAACTAGTGTGTGGGTCCCACTAGAGTCAAACTACCCCCGGGTCCCCGTTTCAAGTCGGATTGAGTTGAAATTCGAACCCGACTCAAATAACCCCAAAACAATATCATAAATAATAAAATAAATTTCAACCCCAAAATAATATCATAAATAATAAAATAAATTTTAAAAATATTCAAAAATATAAAATGACAAAAATACTCCTGTTTCTGAAAACTGGGGGTGACAAATCTATCCACCTTAAAAAAAAATTCGTCCTCGAAATTAAAACAAAGCAATCACAGGAAACACATGCAGAAAACAATCTCATTCAAATACTTTTCAAAAAAAATCAACAATAAAAAAAAATCTCTTTGAGGCACATCAAACATTTGTAAATAAAAACTGATACGTGTCCGATACGGACACAAAACCATCACAAAATCACACGTATCAAAGGTCAAAATCAACAATCACCAACGCAATAAATATCAAAATAATTCAAAGAGGTCAAATACAAAATATCCTTAGGCCAGAAATGACATTAAAATATCCTAATCACATGGTTAGGCTCTAGGTCAAACGGTCTCTAGGATTTCACTAGCAAAACATCAAAATCACAAGTCATGATTTTAAATAGTTTTAAAATGATTTAAAAATTACCAAAAATCATATCATGATTTAAATGTCAAATCAATAAATGATTAAAATTATAAAATTTCAAAATTATTCTTATTTTAGAGAACTGGGTGTTACAAGTCTACCCACCTTAGAAAAATTTCATCCTCAAAATTAAAATGTTCATACTCCTTCTAGGTCAAACCCCCCACAATCAAAGTCTCAGAACTTAAACAATCATATGATTTAAAAGGATGACATACAGGGTCATGGCATACGGTGGTAGTGAAAGTCTCATCTAGGTATACTAGTCATGCTAAACCAAAACGGTCATATGGTATCAAAACACACAAGCAATCTATGGTGCTAAACTAGAAAAGATACAGAAATAACAATTATCAAGACTGTAAGGCAGTCTACCATCCTATATGAAAACTGGTACTTATCAAAATAAAATAAAGTTAACTACCATTTATCTAATAAGGGGTACTATTCAAGAAAATCAAAATCAAAAGTTAAAGAATGAAAGCCAATTGCATGGAAATCCAATCACAATATATTTATATATATATATAGCATTAGAGAGGGAAAGCTAGCATTATGTACAAGTTATGTAGTTCGTGTGTGTATGGGTGTATGTGGACATGTTCATATGGTTAGATAATAGGCGTGTGTATATAAAATATACATGAAAGTGCATAGGAGGATTTGGGGTTTCAAACAATAACTATCAAGTTACACTAATCATGGCATATTGGTTAAACAATCTACAATACACAACTCATTTGCTCATAACATGCATGGCTAACCATGTATATATGTATATATAAAGAGGTAGAGATTTAGTTATGTATGTATATACATTATAACATGTATGCCTAAGCTCTATATATATCTATATATATAGATATATAATCATGACATAGAGAGGAAGAGTTAGGTTACATGATAGGGTATACTAAGTTAGGGTGTGTGTGTGTCCTTGTACAGGGTTATAGCTTAGTATTAAAAGGTTAAACCCAGTTTTAGTTCAGCATTTACATACAAAATCTGAAAATAAGCAAACATTTAAACTAATGTAATATTAACATAATGCAGTTTCAGATTTTTAGGGATTTGAAACATCACAACTAACTCAATGCTTCCAATACATCCTAACATGATAGAGAAGAAACCCTAACATACTATCTATACATTTAGCTATGCATACAGTTCAATATTACATATTAAATCTGAAATTGAACTAAATATTGGAAATCAATGTGAAATGTTAACATGTATTCAGTTTTAGGATTTGGAGAAATTCAATATCAACTAACCCAATGTTTATCACAACCTAACATGTAAGAGTATAAACCTAACATCATATCCCTACATACAACAATGTACACAACTCTAAATATTACATTAAAAAAAAATAAAGCAGCAAGTTGAACTAAACATTTAGAATCCAGTATTAAGGGTTAATATGCATACAGTCTTAGATTTGACAAATTTAAACACAAAACTCAACCAAAAAAAAATTTTGAATTGAAACCCTACGTCTAACATACATCTGTAGTGATATAAATAAAACTATTATCATGAAATTTTATATTTAAATTACGAGTTAAGCTAGGAAAAACAGAGAATCGGAAATATTGGGGTTTTGAAAATTTAAACATTAACGACATATTAATATGTATTCAGATAGGTGGAAATCAAGTGTAGCATGCATAAGTGTCAGGAAAGTGTCTACTATATATATTCATATATATTCTCATGTCCCAATATAAAATTCTAATTCTACGTTAAGACCAACAATTAGATTCCTACCAAGGTTACAAGCAGGTGATTGACGTAACCAAGACAGTATTATTATTATTTAATAGAAGAAGAATAATAGCAAGAAAGAAATAACGATAAAATCTGTTTTTGCTTATCTGTTTAAAAGAAAAACCCATTTTGAAACCCAGAGCTAAATTTTCAAATCCAAGATAAAGTCTAGCAAAATCATCGATTCATTGTATTAAGAAGAATTTCATAGTAAGAAGTTACATAAAGTTTATAAAAATAACTAAAGCTACTCCTAAGTTAAATAAATGAGAAACAAAACAAAACAAACAAATAACAATTCTCTCTTTCTTTTTTTTCTTTTTTTTGAAGGACTGAAACAAAAGTAGTGAAAATATGTTCAAAAATATTTAAGGTACAATCTGATAATCATATGCGTCTTCCTGAAATTATGTTGTCAAAATTCTGCCACGCCAATAAGCATAGCTGCAAATAACGATAGAGTCCATAATAAGGCATACACCCTATAATCATGTTATCTAGAATTCTTACCACGCCACCCGGTATGGCTGCAAGAAAATCTAAATTTCATAACTAAGATAAGTATAGCTATATCAGGCTCTACGTCCTTGTCATGCTAGCAAATATGACTGCAATAAATTCTAAATTCCATAATAAAGTAGACTTTTACCTTTCTCACTGTCCTTATCAAGTATGTTATCAGGTTATACCTTAATTCCAAAAAAATGTACATATACATATAAATACAAACTCAAATTCAACAACTAACATCAAGATTCAAAATTCAACAATAATCCATTAAAAATCATAAAATACAGACTCAAATTCAACCACTAACATCAAGATTCAAAATTCAACAATAATCCATCAAAAATCATAAAAATATAGACTCAAATTCAACCACTAACATCAGGATTCAAAATTTAACAATAATCCATCAAAATCAAGTTCAATAACAGGAAGTAAAGGTAAATCAAATCAGAGAAAAATAGATTTCAAATCGAAGTTAAAATAAGATTCTCAAGGGTCGTCCCAGAAATCTCTCAAGGAGGCCTAACTGTGATTGAGTACCTTCAAAAATATATCCTAATCCTACTGCAGGCTGTAGTGGTACTCTAGTTCGAATACCACTACACAAACTGGACCTGCATGGGCCACCACTAAAAATGTGTCACGACCCGCACCCACCGTGAGGGTACGAGTACGTAACAACGCCAGCCTACGCCGCAGTGTCGGTGGTAGAACGCTGTTCTAGGTCATGAACTATAACTAGCATAATATGAATACTCTCCATAAGGAGGCCAACACAGAGGTACAACTCAATCACAATCTAAGGTAGAATGATAAAATAGATAAACATGAAATCCAAAAGAGATACAGGAGATAGAAGTCTAAGTGTCTAAGATACATAATCCCAGAAATACATCTCAAAACTCAAATACAGTAATCTACAAGTAAATACAACTCCACACAAAATAAAATAACTATCTAAACAACCTCTACTGTGTCTCCTCTAGGCTAGCAGGCAATCCCAGGCTATCTGTAAAATTTATCAACATGTCCAGTCAGGACAGGAGCGAGCACAGTACATCTCAACAAATCATAGCAGGTCAGGATATATAATCATGCTAGAGAGTAAGATACAAGATACTGAAGGAATAACATGATAAAAGAGAGAGATTGCAAATAAATAGCTACAGTATATAGAGAACTAACAGAGCTAGTGATTCAGAGCACAAGATGGTTATGTAGATGGCACGATATTGTACACGAGTAATCTACAGAGGTTGTACACGAGTAATCTACTGGATTGAATACATAACCACTTCTACTCCCCCGCCCCAATCAATACACAAGGATCTAGTTAAGTTATGTTATTGTACACGAAGGTCATGTGAATACATGATTTCACACGTTTCGTACACGAATGTCACAAATACAAGGAGTATACGATGTTCACGATAAAGTACACGAACACGAATACCTGATGTATCCGCTAAGGGGATAACATCGCACAACAAGATCCATATAGTACTAATCCGTGTTTTCAACGTGTCAGCATCATGTAAAGTAATCTAAAGTAGGAAATATAATCCTAAATAAGATATGAAATGATCAGAGAATGTACTCGCCTGATATCTGAATGTCCAAGGTAAAGATACTGTCCGAGGAGAGGTGTCTGGCTCCTAATTGGAACAGCACAAGTCACAACATGTCCAGAAGGGTAATATAAAGCACTACAATGCATTCTACATAAATCTAGGTCAAACTAGGCCAAAGTCAACCCTTGGTCAACTCTGGTCAACTGCACTAGTCAAACTAGGTCAAACTAGGTCATGTCCTAACCCAGCAAGTCTTACTAGGCCTAACCAAGACTATCCTAGCAAGCACACATCAATACAAGGCTATACAAGCCAACATACACCCAACTCTATATAGTATGCAATTATTCAATACTCAAATAGGCAAGAATTTACATTGGATATATACTAGGTAATCTATTACTTTAAACTATATATGTCTACACATATATACACATACATATATTGGTATTCAACATTAGGTCTATAATCATGGCATTTCAAATGGTTATATAAACTTATATATTACAACACAATATGCTAACATATATATAATATACATACATAGCTAAGTTAACTGTATTCATAAATACTTATTTAAGAGGCTATGTGTGTGTATGTGAACATGGCAAAGGGGCAAGTAAGGGTTAAATAGGCATACATAGTGTATACATATCAAAGAGTGTCAAAGTGTAAGTGAACAAAGTGTCAAGTGTGATAGTGTCTACATAGTGTAAGGGGTACATGAGGTAATATAGGATTTGTGTTAACATAGAACATTACATCTCGTTAACTTATATATTACATACATTACATCTATTATTATATTATATTCATGCTTGCATTCATTCATCATCCATTTATTCTCTTGCACTACTATATGCACCATACATTACATACTATAGAACCTACATATTCATTATAAGCCATACTTATACATGCTTACATTAGATAGGATACTTACACCTCATACATCATTTATTTAAACATTTACTCATGCTTGCATTCTCTATTTAATTACATAATATATATACATTAACATGGGTTAAAATCAAATAGAACATTAGATTACACACAAGGGTGCACAAAATGCATATGCCGAATAGTAACTCCTACTAATAATCAATACTGTATCATCTCAGCATGAATTAAAATCTAGGATTAAAGTATGTTATAAATCTATGTGTTAGCTTTCCGAAACTTCAAACGGATCGTATTTTCGTTTCCGGAAACTGCCGGAATCGCGAAAACACCGAGAACGCGTTTGTCTTTCGTACAGCTGACACTCAAATAATTCTCCAGAAAGTTATAGAAATAATTAGGCCTATTAATATATGTTTTTGGAAATCTAACTTCAATACGCTTCTTTTAAAAAAAACGGGAGATTAAACCGAGCTTTGAGCTAGAGGTTATGACATTTCTAAGTTAGGGCTGAAATTAAAAACGTGGATAAAAATCATGATGAATTTGGGTAGTTTGAGACAAAAGAACACAAGTATAACATAATATATCAAGAACTCACTCTCTACACTAATATATAAATATATATATGAGACACTATAGAACACATCTCCAATACAAAAATATGAGATTAAATATGTAATAATTCATGCATACATAACAACAACACATAGTGTGTCCAAATTTGGGGTTTTCCCACATGGACACAACCACAACACAAAGGATACTCCTATGACCTCCAAATGGACACGAAATGGATACAAATGGAGATACAACCATGGGGGTCATTCCTATGGGTTCAAAATAGACCTATATGCATGAGGAAATGAAAAGAAGAAGGGATTTATACCTCCCGGTAGATCGAATCGAAGAAAAGCCTTCCCGGAGCGACACCGACACGTAGAGATTCCAAAAGGACACGAACGAGCTCCAAATTCTCCCAAACTTGGATAGCTTCCTCCTTGGCTAGAATGGAGAAGGAAAGAAGAAGATTTGGTGGCGAAATGGAAGGATTTGGTGGAGAAATTGCTAGGGATTGCTCTCTAGGAATTTGGGAAAGAACAAGAGAGAGTGTGGATGAGAATAATGAAATGAACTTGAGCCTATTCTCTCCCAAAGTGGCTGGCCATATGGGGCTATTTGTCCTATTATGGTAAGATCCAAAATGCCCCTACTAACCTATTCTATGAGTATTAGGAAAGGGCTAATTGGTTGGGGCTAAATTAGTCATTCTAAAGTCTCTAATCACACTAACCTTATCCATAATAATTAGTCTAACCTCTAACTAAAATATTTCTATCATGTGGACTAAAATTAATATCATGTGGGCCATGCCTAACTAGTATGTGGGTCCCACTAGAGTCAAACTACCCCCGAGTCCCCGTTTCAAGTCGGATTGGGACAAGTGCATTGGTAGTGCACAAACCTCAATCTGTTTCTTACATATTGAATGCTAATGATTTGTTGGTTTTAGTTCCTAAGGGAAGCCTCCTTTGTGGCACTTGCTCTTTCTGGGGTCTGACCCAGCTGGTTTTGTATGGCCAGATACCGGAGCAGCACCAAAGGATCTCCCTGCTTTCCAGCCCGATGGTGGTCACCAGGCATAACCAGGGCATCGAGTGGGTTTCTTTTTGTTATTCCACTGTAATATTGTAAATTATTCTTTTGAGGCGTTTAGCTGACGAGCAAGTGTTAGCTCGATTGCAGCTTTTACTTATTGTCTGCCTACGGGCTGTAATATGATTGACAAGCCCCGGGGGTTGATCATGTATGACTGAATTCTTGCTAGTCCTCACATTTTGTAACGACTAGCTTCATGATCATTCCGAATATGTAATGTATGGGATGCCTTACTATTGTGTATTTGGTGGTCTGACATCTTGTAACTATTATTAGTTGGTTGAGATTGAGACAATAGGCTATTTTATGACCTTAAGAAACTGATGGATTGTAGTGAAACCCTCACATATCTAGACAGCCGTGACCGTATGGTGAGATGGATTCTATTTCATTATACGTAGCTGGCTATGTCTGCCCTCGCTCTCCAGTATTCTGGTTCTGGGGCATGACAGGATGTGACTGTACTAGGCATTGGGTTGGAAGAACATTTTCTTAACATATGGGCCACGTATGCACTTTCCTATTATTGTCGGTTATCTCCGCTGGAGATACGGTCCTGGATCCTGAGACCTGATTTCCTGCTAGCCTCTGACATTCGATGAATGTTATGCTTTGAGGTCCATGGTACCATGTGGGACCATACCTGATTTCCCTGCAGCCAGAGTGCCCATGAGTTGAAGGTTTGTTCTTAACTACATAAACATATTAGAATGATCAGGTAACCCTCGTCAATGTTATATCACCTCCGTTCTATTAGTAGCTTGGAACAATGTCGCATCGCGAAATAATGTACTATCCCTTGTCCTTATTTGGTTGTAGGGGTAGTCTACTATTTCGATGATGAGATATTGGATCTTGTTACGATTGGGACTATTTTACTTTACTTGTGATTATGGCATATTATATATATTCAGTTATGTGGCATGTTCTTTATGTATCTTGTTACGTCCCTCTGAGGACCTGGTGAATTCTCTAGGTGTGTGCTTTGTGATATTTTGCAGGTGTTCTAGCCAAGACCATGCTCTTCTCCATTCTTCGAAGAGGATTGCTCTTGGTTCGTCTTGCCCTTCTATCGACCATTCCCTTGTATATTTTCTTTCATTTAAATAGTTGGTAGTGGATTTGTCTCGGCCCAACTGCATGTATAAATGATAAATTCAAAGTTGATTTATATTATTATTCTTTTATTTTGTGGATGAGATTTAGTTATCATGGTTTACTGCATTTTGCAGCTTATGTACACGTACGAGGTTTCCATATATTTTAGTATACTTCGTATGTGTACAGCTGGCATGGATACGTACTTAGTCCTAAGTATTTTAGGACTGGGGCATTACATGTTTTTTGTAGTGGCCGATGTAGGTTCATATGTTAATCACTTCGGTTATGTTACTGTACCGATGTGAGCCTGCAGATATGATTAGAGTCTAGAATCTCATCCACACAGTTGACCTCCTTTCTTGAATTCAATTCGAACTCTCATCCGATTACCTTGACTTTCTTCTGCTTGATTCCTTTCACTACAAATCGTATCTTTCCTTCGTGATTAACAGAGAGGTTAGAAAGATAACTCATACGAGTATACGTGTTATATTGCTCAATCACCCTAGTAGTTGATTCTTATAAGTTGGGTAGTATGCCTCGCGGCCTACTACCCCGGGTTCTTGTAACATATTAATGAAGTGTAACTGGGTGGCAATGAATATTTGTTAGTGTAGGAAGATATGTTAACCTAGAACATAGAGTTTTAGTAGTCCATTGGTCAACCAAGACCTGATGCAAGAGGCAGTAGGACGACTATATAAGCAGGAACACCAGACAAGACTTAGATTCTTCTGGAACTTGAACTATTTATTACTGCTTTTATCATTATCCCCCGTACTTATACTCTGTACTACCATAAATGATGTCACTATTTATAGCCTAGTTTTGCAAGCTTATTCTTTATCAAGCTTGTTTAAGACATATGTTATTAGGGACGCCCGCTAGCATATTGTCTAATTAGAATCAATGTATTATGGTCTGATCAGCCGTAGTGTACTTGGTTCGCTCTTCATTTGATTACTCTATATGGATTGGGACATAAAGGTATCCAGGATCTCATCCGCGACTTTATTGACAATTTTCTCTTGAATTATTCATTCACTTTTGAAATCGCATATTTGCATTCCATAACCTCTTTTGGAACTCTTTATTGTTTTCGCCTTTCACTAATTTGGAAAGACAAATGCTTGTATTCGATAGATAGAAACGTAGTATCCCCCATGGCCACGATAGTTGTGTACACAAACGTAGCTACTATCGGCCAAGCCATGTGACTACAACCTTGCCTTGGGTTACTCGTTCACTCCTCGACCCTAAAACTACTATCGCGATCTTCTAATCACTTAAAATTGATGATGATTAGAATCATACCCTTGGTCAAAACATCAACCAAGGAGACTATATATTCTCAAAGAACCAATTATTGTGAGTCTCTAATTATTCTTCTCGATTCTTGCTTTAACTATCAACCCGTATACCTTAAACCAACCCTTACTCGACCTAGCCCCATAGTTTAAACATAAGAGGAATAGAGAAAAAGTAAGGACAAGCATTTACCATGACTATGGTAGACATCCATCCCAAGATTTGAGTCCAACAGGTATTATTCTAGTTATGCAGATTTTTTTATTATTAAGACCTGACTTAGCATTGGGACATCACGATCACTAGCTTAGCCAATACCATAGCATAATACCCTGTCACATGATAATTTACTAGTTATTAACAGCAACACGTGAGCACTACATTCGATACCATTAGAACCCTTATGACCATAGTTTAGCAGGCTTGACACAAATAGAAAATTTATGACTTAGATGCTAGAGATCTTTCATATGACGTGCTTTAGAGTTCGTTATCCCATCGATAGACCCTCTTTTACTATAGAGGTGGGTCATTATATTTTATCGACTCATGTATCATTGTACGAAATCATATCTATTTATTAGAAATTGGAGTGCGATCCTTGAACTTGATTCGTATTTACCATATCACATTATCGATCACATCGTGCCTTATTATTATCAAAGGTCAGGGTACGATGTCGTAACTTCAATATTCCCAACCTCATTATTCCGAAAACTATGTTCTAGTCTCTAGAGTGAATAGATTTTAAGCCTTCTATATTTTGGTATTCACTAAGCTTATGATTGAATAAAGTAAATTGGTTCTCACTAGGATGATAAATTTGTGATTCATGAACTCCCACCTTCTTGTTAGATCTTTTGGTGTCCCTTACCGTGACTTTGATATTTAGAGCGTAATACTAGTTGTTACCTTCCAACAAATTTTACATGCAAGACCTAGACGAGTTCACCTTCAAGTAAACATATCATGTCCCACTCAAACATGTCCCCTTGTACTCTATTTTTATGATACGACTTTCAGGTTAAAATGACTAGTTGTAGCCCTTACCATAATACCATTGTCCTTTCTGACTTCAGTTAGAGGTCCAACCTCGACTCAAATCTTTTGATCCAATATATGGTTGTGATCTACTCAAAGCCCACTACGCACATGCCACTAGTGTGCCACTCAATTAAGTCTTCTTGTGCTACTTAAACTCAAAAGTCACCGAAGATTTTTTTGGGCTTAAGAAACCTAGTTGTAACGCCCGTAGTTCGTATTATGTATTTTGGTATACGTGTACGGAATCTCGACTCGTAATTAGACTTGTCTTGCTTAGCTTGATCCTGGTTTATTTTGGGTTCATCCTAGTTCGATTTGTCTTGACTGGCTAGTCTTGGGTTTTGCATTGGCATGGGTTAGTTAGCATTTTCTGGTTTATGTGGTTTATCCTGGTCTTGGCCTGCATTGGGTTCGGTTGGGTTCGGCTTGGTTGGGCTCGATTTGGGTTGATATGCAAACCCCTACCTACCACCATCCCTCATTTATTAACCCAACCACTACCAGAATAAGTCGTTTTAGCGACGCCTAAAGACGTCGCTAAAATGACATTTTTCGTCGCTAAAAATATTTAGCGACGAAATTACCGACGTTTTGGGCTGGTCGTGGAAATGTAAGTCGCTGATCTGCTAAACATCGCAATTACCGACGTTTGCCGACGTATTTATACGTCGGTCTATTGCCGACGTCTACCGTCGTGTCGTCGGTGGCTTAGCGACGTATTACTTCGTGTCGCTACGCGTCGGTAACTTTACCGACGAATTACCATCGAGTCGTCGATGGTTTAGTGACATGTTCAAAGTCGCTAAACGTCGATAAATCCTGGGAATTCCTGGGATGATTACCGACATGGACTGACGGTTACCGTCGTTCTCCAACATATATTGACGTCGCTAAACGTCGGTGCCCTGGATAATATCGCATATCTACCGACGTTTACCGACGCAAACTTACGTCGGAGGACGTCGGTAAACGTCGCTAAATCTGCAAAAAAATGAAAAAAATAAAATACAGAATGTCCATTTCTCCCTGCAGTTTAAAAAGCTAACCATTTCTCACTGTAGAATATGATCCAAACAATCACAGAATGTCCATTTCTTACTGTACACAGGTTTCAGTCCCTATAACCAAGTCTACAACAATCACACAATGTCCAGTTCTCAGAATGTCCATTTCTCACTGTACACAGATTTCAGTCCCTATAAGCAAGTCTACAACAATATCACTTCACAATACGAAGCATTGTCGACTACTTTCCGACGATCCTAATCCGAAATGGTATATAATAATCCAACACGGCCGATACCTATCGGATATGACCGATACCAAATCGATAAGGCCAATATGAATCCTAACTATACGGCCGATACATATCGGGTAGGACGATACCAATTCGCTAAGACCAATACCAACCGATACGGCCCATACCAAAACGATAGATCGATACTAATCCGATACGGTCAATACTTATAAGTACCTACGGTCCAGGAGGTTGATCCACTAGTACATCCATGTACTATCAACGAAGTAACGATCCATTTCAATTTGGATGTGAAAATCTGTATCGTAAGACAAACTAAACATAATCAGTTCTATTTCACATGCTTAATTGCCAAGTATGGGAATGAATGGCTCAGAATACAACCCAAAATTCATTCTAGCATACATTAGCGTGAATCATCTATGTTCTGTACATATGGTGTAGTATATGTTCTTATCGTTTCTAGTATCTGAAGGATATAACAGAATCAAGATGAACTCACATAATGTAATACTAAGACATCATCTACTACTATATAAGATATAGTGATAGGTTGTCGTATCATCATTGCCGAGGGATGAGGGTCGGAGGACGTTGGTAAACATCGGTAAACATCGGTAAACGTCGCTAAATCTGCAAAAAAAATAAAAAAAATAAAATACAGAATATCCATTTCTCCCTGCAGTTTAAAAAGATAACCATTTCTCACTGTAGAATAGGATCCAAACAATCACAGAATGTCCATTTCTCGCTGTACACAAGTTTCAATCCCTATAACCAAGTCTACAACAATCACACAAAATATAGGAACGAATGGCTCAGAACACAACCCAAAATTCATTCTAGCATACATTAGTGTGAATCATCTATGTTCTGTACATATGGTGTAGTATATGTTCTTATCGTATCTAGTATCTGAAGAATGTAACAGAATCAAGATGAACTCACATAATATAATACTAAGACATCATCTACTACTATATAAGATATAGTGATAGGTTGTCATATCATCATTGCCGAGGGATGAGGGTCGGAGGACAAATACCGCTCGAGTGAGCCAAAGGCATGCAGCCACTTCCCTCCCTCCATTCACCCTCTCCCTCTCTCACGCTATCAACGTCACAACTTTTCCACCTCAAGTTCTGATCAAGCATTTTCCTTCTCCTCTCCTCCACCATGGCTCCGAACCCATCTGCTCCTCCCTACTTCCCTTCTTCTTATTCGACTCTCTCAGCCACATATGATATCCAGCTCAAGTGTAGAATTGGAGAAGAAGAAGTGGGCAGAAAGAGGAGGGGGAAGCAGCACAGCCGGCGGCATGACCCGGAGGAATTACAGAGGTTTTCTTCAAATCCGTAGGAGAACTATAAGGATATTTCTTTTCACAACATGTCACCTTGTCAAAGACCCTTAATGTGAATATCATGTTACCACGGTGTCGGAAGACTAACATGTCATAATTTTCTAAGCCGTGTATTTTGACATAATCCTCCAAACTCTTTCCTGCTATGTAGTAATGCAAGATTACTATATAGGAGAAAAGAGTTGGGAGGATTATGTCAAAACACACGGCTTAAAAAATTATGACATGTTAGTCTTCCGATACCGCGGTAACATGATATTCACATTAAGGGTCTTGGACAAGGTGACATGTTGTGAAAAGATATATCTTTATAGTTCTCCTACGGATTTGAAGAAAACATCTGTACTTCCTCCGGGTCATGCCGCCGGCTGTGCTGCTTTCCCCTCCTCTTCCTATCCACTTTTTCTCCCCCGACTCTACACATGAGGTGGATATTATATGTGGCTGAGAGAGTCAAATAAGAAGAAGGGAAGTAGGGAGAAGCAGATGGGTCCAGAGACATGGTGGAGGAGAGGAGAAGGAAGATGCTTGATCAGTATTGTCTTCCGGATCGTCCTCATCAAGGCATAACGGGCTGCTTAACGTGCCCAGCTTCTTCAACTTCTCGCTGGTTGCAGAGTCGAAATGGGAATGGGTCCTCTTTGCCGACCCGGAGCTCTGACTCGCACTCGTCGCCGCGCTACCGATTTTCTCTCCTCTTCTGACGCGGGTCATAAGAAAAGAAATTTCGTACCTCTTCTTCACATAAACATCATTGTCGCCTTGTACTCGAGCCTCCTCGTCTGTGACGCTATCCAACTTCTCGGTGCCTACATTGTCACTCGAATCTCCCCTTTGACTCGTATCGTCCTCTTCTTTGCCTGTCTTTTCGCTCCCTGTCTTGCAATCATCTGCTATCACTGCCGACTCATTCGACTCCTTCTTCGAGTCTTCCTCCTCCTTCTCCTCGGAGTCATCGGAGAAGGAGTCGAATGAGTCGGCGGTGATAGCAGATGATTGTAAGACAGGGAGCAAAAAGACAGGCGAAGAAGAGGACGATACGAGTCGAATGGAAGACTCGAGTGACAATGTAGGCACCGAGAAGTTGGATAGCGTCACAGACGAGGAGGCTCGAGTACAAGGCGACAATGATGTTTATGTGAAGAAGAGGTACGAAATTTCTTTTCTTATGACCCGCGTCAGAGGAGGAGAGAAAACCGGTAGCGCGGCGATGAGTGCGAGTCAGAGCTACGGGCTGGCAAAGAGGACCCGTTTCCATTTCGAATCTGCAGCCAGCGAGAAGTTGAAGAAGCTGGGCATGCTGAGCAGCCCGTTATACCTTGATGAGGAAGATCCGGAAGACAATGCTGATTCAGTTTTGCCTTCCTTGGATGGTATTGATTCTGTAGATCCGTGTATAAAAGAGGAAGAGATTGGGAGTAGAGTAGACCCGGAGGGAAATGAGAGATTGGAAGCTGGGTCAATATCCAAGAAGCGAAAGAGAGTCGAGGATTCTGATAGGTTGTCGTATCATTATAGCCGAGGGATGAGGTTCGGAGGACAGTCAACTTTATCTACGGCTACATAGTTTCTGTCTCGCCAGTCGAATGGCTGCAGGGACTATGTCCTGATCACCATGTCGTACCGTAGATTAATGCAAATGGAGCTGGAGCTGGAGCCAAAGTACAGAAACCAAAATACAAAATACAGAAACCAAAATACAAAATACAAAATACAAAATACAAAATACAGAAACCAAAATACAAAATACAGAAACCAAAATACAAAATACAGAATCCAATCCCTGGGTTCGCCGAAAATACAAAACACTGTGAGAATGGATGGCTCAGAACACAACCCAACCGGAGAGGATACTCTGAGAGATCCATCTGAGTAGGACGTATACTCTGAGAGATCACCTTTACAAGAATGATATCAGTAGTGGGATTGAGTGCTGGAGGAGATATTATCAGAGTATACGTTCTACTCAGATGGGTCTCTCACCGTTTCTATTTTTTTCTGACAGCATGGTGATGTGCTCCGTCAATATATTCTTGCTCTGAGCCAAAACTTTATCCCGGAGCTCAAGTGGACATCCTTCATGTAGAGCTCAAGTGAGAGGTTCCTGACAGCTTGGTGGTCTCATTTATTAAAGTATCCGTGCTCGTCCCACAACCGATGAGTAGGGCACATTTTCAGCATACAGTCATGTGTTGCACCCTTCATGAACGAATATTCGACCTGGATAACCTGGATGGTCTGCAGGGCTTGTGGCTGTTGGAATATCTCATTGCATCTTGCTAGTAACTAGGCCTGTGATAACCCTAGTTAGTTAAAGTATCAAGTTGTACTAATTGCTTGGCCTTGATTGATTGGATGGAGTCTAACCTCGTCTAGTCCTGTCCTGATCCTGTACAAGATTGTTCCATGACCTGATTGCTTGTGCTTTACCTTATCGATAAATGGTGGAAACCCAGTTCCGTTCAGACGAAAGGTTACAACCCTGGTCCATGTTTGGTTTAAGGGTTATAACCTGGCTAACTGAATAGTCCCATGGTTATCGCATCGTATATCCTCACGATTTTTCATATCTCTAGTTTTAATATGTTATTATGTTTTATGCTAATTGCTGATTTAGTTCTTAAGTGAAGCATCCTTTGTGGCACTTGCTCTTTCTGGGATCTGATCCAGCTGGTTTTGTATGGCCAGATACCGGAGTAGCTCCAGAGGATCCTCCTACCTTCCAGCCAGATGGTGACCACCAAGCGTAACCAAGGCAACGAGTGGGTTTTCCTTTTGTTCTTCCACTTTATTGTAAAAATATTCTTTTGAGGCATTTAGCCGGTGTCACGACCCGCACTCGGATGTACGGGTACGAATATGTGGGCCACGCCTAGCCTACGCCGCAGTATCGGCGGTAGAGCGCTGTCAAGTATACTATACTAACTACAACATCTTAAGATCCATAACTGGAAATGTACTCATGTCACATCACAAAAACTAAGGAAGATAAGACAAGAAATAATAACAATATCACTAGAACAACTAGAATCTACAATGATCATAAGACAGGAAAATAAAGAAGGAACAATAAGACTAACTAAGGATAACTACCAGGCAACTCACAAAGAAGAATAGTGAGATCCACCTCAGCTAGCAACATCATGAAGTCTAATACTGAGGGCACAACTACTCCTAAAATTTTGTCAACATATTGTGAGCACCCTGAATTTTGGGTTGATTTTTTTTATTTTATTTTATTTTATTTTTCTGATTGATTTAGTTTCAATAAATAACTTATTCTGTTATTTATCCTTATGTGTACTTTCCCGTGCCTTTGATATTTGGAGTGTCAGGGATGTTCAACTCTGGAAACCTTCTTCACGAGTTTTATAGTGGACAGGATTACCTTCATGATGGTATATAATGTCCTATCTAAACTTGTTCCTTTGTACTCTTTTTGCTTCGCACAACTTCGGGTCGATTTAGACCATTTGATTATTAATTAATTTTCCTACTCTTTTCCTTGATCATTATTAGCACGTTACCGTGACTTTTGAATTGGGAGCACCAGACCAGTCATTTCCTTGAAACCAACTTCTTATGCATGATCTACTCGAGACGATCTTCACTCATGACCTTCGTGTCCCACTCAGACACACCATTTTGTGCTCCATTTTGTTCACACAACTTTCCTGACACGTGACCCGATTTTATTTCACCCCACGGTGTCACATTCATTTTCCAACTTAATTTGTGGGTACCCTGTCGACCAAAATCTGTCAGCCCCAAATATGGACAAGGCCCACATTGAGCCTACTATCCGTACGACACTTGTGTCCCATTTATTGGAATCCCCATGTGCTACTTATTTACTCATGATCATCAACACCTATTTTTTATTCGATTATTTTGCCATGTCGGATTTAGACCCAATCCGGCTCCACCAAGTCCAGCCAGCTTCGTGTTACTCTCCATCACCATCACCCTCGGCCTCATTATCCTTGAAAAATATCAAGTACTCTTCTACCTATTTTTTTATTTATTAGAAATTTCTATTGAAATTAAATCCCTTGGAATGACCTAATTTTAGCTATTTAAATCCTAGCCATAGGTTTCTCCCATTTAATCCTATCCATTAATTCCTACATGTAAACTTTTTCCCCCACCCTTTCACATTGGCCGGCCCTAACTTTAATGTGGAGACAACACTTTTTCTTTCTCTCCCTCTTATTACAATTATTCTCTCTCTCTCTCTCTTCCTTTCTTAAATTTTTTCCCACACCATTTCAATAAAACAACACCAACAGCAAATACAACACACACACACAGCCTTCCCTCGAGCTCTTTCCAGAGCTCAGCCCCCCTGGCCGAAGCTCCGCCGTGGCCGAGCTCGGTCGACCACTCCAACAGCTTCCTCCCCCTTCTTTTCCTCAACCACCACCACCCTTTCATCCTCCATTTCACCACCACCACCATCTTTAAACCGCCACAACCACCAAGCCAATACCACCACCTCTATCTCTCCGTGGCCATGCCGCCCCTCGCCGTACCTCTGCCGTGCAGCCCCGTACGCAGCGGTGGGCAGCAGCCGGCCGGGAACCATAGGCCGCGCGCGCACGGGCGGTGCAGCGCCTCCGCCGGCCGCACACCGGCGTGGCCGACCCCCCACATGGCCGGAAGCACGCCTGGGGTAGGCTCCATGGTGGCCACCGTCCTCCGGGATGCGCCGTCGAGGCGATTCATGCGTTTCGCACGAAGTCGTGACGTGCGCGGGATCGATCCAGAATTCGCGTTCCATCGCAGCGACTTTGCGCGTATTTTCCCAAAAATTTGACCGTTGGATCGATGATTTCTTCGCTCTATCACAATCTTGATATATCCACACCTTCACTCCTATCAATTTTTGTCCGTTAATTTTATCGTTTGATACATCAAAACCGGCCACCAAGTTGACCGTTTAAATTGTATTAAATTTGGACAGTTTTACGGAGCCAACTTCGTCAGCTTGTACCTCCTCCACCTCAGCTCCATTTGGCATGCTATTAGTTACTGTGCGAAGCAGGTATAACCCTCTTACTACCCCAGTTTCGTTTTATTGTGAGCTTGTTTGATTGGTTGAATTCGACGCCAAAGTTGGCCGTCCGAATTCATAATTTCCAACTTGTAAAATTCTATTTTTGAATACGGGACTCCAGATTTCATTTCTGACACCACCAGTAGACTCGTGGTGTCGTTCTGGCATGTTTTCATATAAAATTTGTTAGATTTGGAGGACGTGGGCCCTGGCACGCATTTCGGTGCAAAGTGGGTCCCACAATCCGGGTCAACTGGAATTTTTTGACGCCGACTCATCAGAATCCAATTCTGGATATACTGTTGAGTTCGTATCGTCATTCTGGACTCGTTGACATATAATTTGCTAGGTTTTAGTAGACATTGGATCCGACACGTATTTCGGTGCAAGTCGGATACCAATATCCGGGTCAACGGGTCATTTTGAGATCGGCTCATCGGAATCCAATTCCTGATATACCGTTGAGTTTGTATCGTCATTCTGGACTCGTTAACATATAGTTTGCTGAGTTTTGAGAACATTGGCTCCAACACGCATTTCCGTGCAAACCGGAATTCCAAGTTCTGGTCAACGGACCAAATTGAGATCAGGTCAACGGAATCCAATTCTGGAGATACCATTGGGTTCGTATCGTCATTCTGGTTTCGTGGACATATAATTTGTTATATTTTATAGACTTATTTTTTGCATATTTTTCGGTGCAAAACGGCTCCGACACGGATACCGTTTTTGACCCGAAATTACCTTTTTGCCCTTGTGTCCAAATTGGACCGATGGGTAGGCTATCCTAGCTAATTTGACTATTCTGGACACGTTGGCGATGTTTATTTCATCGTCCGACAATGTTTGTTGATAATTTCTCTGAGTTTAACCTTTTCATAATTTATTAATAATTAATTCTTATAATGTTCGTAATTCGGGATTAGTATAACGAAACTGAGCTCAGTCAATTCCAGTGATCTCATATCGCTGAAATTGACAAGATGGACACGTGGATCACTATAATAAGATTATCAACTTTATCGTTGATCATCTCATCTCGATTTGCGTGTCGTAAGTTTCGACGTACGAATAACGAAGTACACTTTATATCTTTAATAATTAGACTAGAATTGATCCTGTTTGACCAGAGTTGACCAGTTGACCAAAAGTCAACTGTAAGTCAACACTTGACCTAGTTTGACTAGATTGTTGACCGGAGTTGACCTAGAGTTGATTTAGCTTAGAAGAACCTACGATAATATAGATTGCTTGTAGAGATTCATTTATTACAACTTGAACACCTTGTAACCTGTGTTGCTTTAAATAGGACTCTGTGGCTTCAGTTGGACCCCACTATACTTATCAGCTGTTCAGGTTATTAGGCGAATACATTCTCTGATCATTTCATATCCTGCTTAGAATTATATTCCTGCTTTAGATTACTTTACTTGATACTGTCACGACATTATCACGGATTAGTACTATATGGATCTCTTCATGCGATGTTATCCCCCTCGGGAGCATCGGATACATTGTGTCATGTGCGTTTCACTTTCATCATGTACTCCTGTGCTTTCACCATACATGTACACTCTTGTGAATCATGTACTCTCATATTCACGGAGCCCCATGTATACTATCATGTGCACCCTTTCATGGGCCCCCATGTGATATCATGTACAATAACATAACCTGCTTAGATCCTTGTGTATTGATTGGGAAAAACGGGGGAGTGCTAGTAGTCATGTGAACAATTTTATAGTAATGTAGATCATGTGAAACTCTTTAGTGTAGATCATGTACTAATCTGTTTCGTTCACATGTGCTATCCTGTACTCTACATCACTAGCCATTATTAGTTCTCTATTTATAGTAGATATTTCTATTACAGTTCTCTCTCTGTTTACATACTGTATTTCTTTCAGATCCTGTATCTTACTCTACTGTATATTTATATTTTCTAACCTGCTATGAACTGTTGAGATGTATTGTCTCGCTCCTGTCCTGACTGGACCTGTTGATAAATTTTACAGATAGCCTGGAGGTTGCCTACTAGCCTAGAGGAGACACATTAGAGGTTGTATAGATAGCTAGGGTTTTGCTTATAGCTTGTTTTCAGTTGTCTTGAGTTGTATTTATGGATTACTGTATTTGAGCTTTGAGATGTATTTCTGGGTTTGTGTATCTTGGACACTTAGACTTCTAGCTGCGGTATCCCTTCTGGATTTCATGTTTTATCTATCTTCCATTATGCTCTACCTTAGATGTGATTGATTTTACATTCTGCTATGTCACCCCCATTCGGGGAGTATAAACTGCTTAACCTTATATTGTTAGATGCATGAGACCTAGGACAGCGTTCTACCGCCGACACTGCGACGTAGGCTGGACGTACCCACTTCTCGTGCCCTTACTTTAGGGTGCGGGTCGTGACACGTTTTTAGTGGTGGCCTATGCAGGTCGAGACTAAAAGTGTAGTGGTATTCGAACTAGAGTACCACTACAGCCTGCAGTAGGATTAGGATATATTTTTGAAGGTACTCAATCACAGTTAGGCCTCCTTGAGAGATTCCTGGAACGACCCTTGAGAATCTTATTTTAACTTCGATTTGAAATCTATTTTTTTTCTGATTTGATTTACCTTTACTTCCTATTATTGAACTTGATTTTGATGGATTATTGTTGAATTTTGAATCTTGATGTTAGTGGTTGAATTTGAGTCTGTATTTATATGATTTTTGAAGGATTATTGTTGAATTTTGAATCTTGATGTTAGTGGTTGAATTTGAGTCTGTATTTATAGGATTTTTGATGGATTATTGTTGAATTTTGAATCTTGATGTTAGTGGTTGAATTTGAGTCTGTATTTATATGATTTTTGATGGATTATTGTTGAATTTTGAATCTTGATGTTAGTGGTTGAATTTGAGTCTGTATTTATAGGATTTTTGATGGATTATTGTTGAATTTTGAATCTTGATGTTAGTGGTTGAATTTGAGTCTATATTTTTATGATTTTTGATGGATTATTTTTGAATTTTGAATCTTGATGTTAGTTGTTGAAATTGAGTTTGTATTTATATGTATATATACATTTTTTTGGAATTAAGGTATAACCTGATAACATACTTGATAAGGACAGTGAGAAAGGTAAAAGTCTACTTTATTATGGAATTTAGAATTTATTACAGTCATATTTGCTAGCATGACAAGGACGTAGAGCCTGATATAGCTATACTTATCTTAGTTATGAAATCTAGATTTTTTGCAGCCATACCGGGTGGCATGGTAAGAATTCTAGATAACATGATTATAGGGTGTATGTCTTATTATGGACTCTATCGTTTATTGCAGCTATGCTTATTGGCGTGGCAGAATTCTGACAACATAATTTCAGGAAGACGCATATGATTATCAGATTGTACCTTAAATATTTTTTGAACATGTTTTCTCTACTTTTGTTTCAGTCCTTCAAAAAAAATTAATTATTATTATTTGTTTTATTTTGCTTCTCATTATTTAACTTAGGAGTAGCTTTAGCTGCTTTTATAAACCTTTGTGTAACTTCTTACTATGAATTTCTTCTTAAAATAATGAATCGATGATTTTGCTAGACCTTATCTTGGATTTGATATATAGCTCTGGTTTAAAAATGGTTCCTTCTTTTAAACAAATAAGCAGAACAGATTTCATTGTTATTTCCTTCTTGCTATTATTCTTGTATTAAATAATAATAATAAAATTGTCTTGATTACATCAATCACCTACTTTGCAATCTTGGTAGGAATCTAAATGTTGGTCTTGATGTAGAATTTGATTTTTTTTTATATAGGGACATAAGAATATATATATAGTGGACACAGACTCTTTGCCTGACACGTATGCATGCTACACTTTGATTCCCACCTATCTAAATACATATTAATATGTTGTTGATGTTAAATTGTCAAAACCCCAGTATTTCTGGTTCTCTGCCTTTTCCAGCTTAAATTCGTAATTTAAATATAAATTTCATGTTATTAGTTATGTTTACATCACTGCGCATGTATGTTATACGTAGGGTTTCAAATCAAAAAAAAAAAATTAGTTGAGTTTTGTGTATGAATTTGTCAAATCTAAGACTGTGTGCATATTAACCCTTAATACTGGATTTAAATGTTAGTTCAATTTGTTGTTTTAAATGTAATATTTTGAGCTATATACATTGTGGTATGTAGGGATATAAATTTAGGTTTCATATTCTTACATGTTAGGTTGTGATAAATATTGGGTTGGTTGATGTTCAAATTTCTCTAATATCCTAAAATTGAATGCATGTTAACATTTTTTTTCATTGATTTCCATGTTTAGTTCAATTTCAGATTTAATATGTAATATTGAACTGTATGTATAGCTAAATGTATGGATAGTATGTTAGGGTTCTTTCCTATCATATTAGGATGTGTTGGAAGCATTGAGTTAGTTGTGATGTTCAAATCCCATAAAAATCTGAAACTGCATTATGTTAATATTACACTGGATTAAATGTTAGCTTATTTACAAATTTTGTATGTAAATGCTGAACTAAAACTGGATTTAACCTTTCAATACTAAGCTATACCCTGTACAAGGACACACACACCCTAACTTAGTATACACTGCCATGTAAACCTAACATTTCCTCTCTATGTTATGTTCATATACCTATATAGATATATATATAGAGTTTAGGCATACATGTTATAATGTATATAGATACATAACTAAATCTCTACCTCTTTATATATATATATGGTTAGCCATGCATGTTATGAGTAAATAGGTTGTGTATTGTAGATTGTTTAACCAATATGCCATGAGTAGTGTAACTTGATAGCTATTGTTTTGAAACCCAAATCCACCTATACTTTCATGTACATTTCACAATACACATATGCCTACTATCTAATCATATGAACATGTCTACATACACCCATACACACACGAACCACATGACCTTTACATAATGCTAGCTTTTCCCTCTCTAACACACTCTCTATATATATACATATTGTGATTGGATTTCAATGCAATTGACTTTCATTATTTAACTTATGATTTTGAGTTTTCTTTGAATAGTACCCCTTTAGAGATAATTGGTAGTTATCTTTATTTTATTTTTGGTAAGTACCAGTTTTCACATAGGATGGTAGACTGTCTTACAGTTTTGATGATTTGTTATTTCTGTGCCTTTTCCGGTTTAACACCCTAGATTTCTTGTGTGTTTTGATACCCTATGACCGTTCGGTTAGCATGACTAGTATACCTAGATGAGACTTTCACTACCACCGTATGCCATGACCCTGTATGTCGTCCTTTTTAATAGTATGATTTGTTTAGGTTCTGGGACTTGATTGTGGGGGTATGACCTAGAAGGAGTATGAACATTTTAATTTCGAGGACGTAATTTTTATAAGGTGGGTAGGATGTGAGCACCCTGAATTTCGGGTTGATTTTTTTTATTTTTATTTTATTTTTCTGATTGATTTAGTTTCAATAAATAATTTATTCTGTTATTTATCCTTAAGTGTACTTTCCTGTGCCTTTGATATTTGGAGTGTTAGGGATGTTTAACTCGGGAAACCTTCTTCACGAGTTTTGTAGTGGACAGGATTACCTTCATGATGGTATATAATGTCCCATCTAAACTTGTTCCCTTGTACTCTTTTTGCTTCGCACAACTTCGGGTCGATTTAGACCATTTGATTATTAATTAATTTTCCCACTCTTTTCCCTGATCATTATTAGCACATTACCGTGACTTTTGAATTGGGAGCACCAGACCAGTCATTTCCTTGAAACCAACTTCTCATGCATGATCTACTCGAGACGATCTTCACTCATGACCTTCGTGTCCCACTCAGACACACCATTTTGTGCTCTATTTTGTTCACACAACTTTCCTGACACGTGGCCCGATTTTATTTTACACCACGGTGTCACATTCATTTTCCAACTTAATTTGTGGGTACCCTTTCGACCAAAACCTATCAGCCCCAAATATGGACATAGCCCACATTGAGCCTACTATTCGCACGACACTTGTGTCCCATTTATTGGAATCCCCGTGTGCTACTTATTTACTCATGATCATCAACACCTATTTTTATTCGATTATTTCGCCATATCGGATTTAGACCCAATCCGGCTCCACCAAGTCCAGCCAGCTTCATGTTACTCTCTATCACCATCACCCTCAGCCTCATTATCCTTGAAAAATATCAAGTACTCTTCTACCTATTTTTTTATTTATTAGAAATTTCTATTGATATTAAATCCCTTGGAATGACCTAATTTTAGCTATTTAAATCCTAGCCATAGGTTCCTCCCATTTAATCCTATCCATTAATTCCTACATGTAAACTTTTCCCCCCACCCTTTCACATTGGCCAGCCCTAACTTTAATGTGGACACAACACTTTTTCTCTCTCTCCCTCTCATTACAATTATCCTCTCTCTCTCCCTTTCTTAAATTTTTTCCCACACCATTTCAACAAAACAACACCAACAACAACTACAACACACACACACAGCCTTCCCCCGAGCTCTTCCCCGAGCTCAGCCCCCCCTGGCCGGAGCCCCGCCGTGGCCGAGCTCGGCCGACCACTCCACCAGCTTCCTCCCCCTTCTTCTCCTCAACCACCACCACCCTTCCATCCTCCATTTTGCCACCACCACCATCTTTAAACCGCCACCACCACCAAGCCAACACCACCACCTCCATCTCGCCGTGGCCATGCCGCCCCTCGCCGTACCTCTGCCTGCAGCCCCGCGCGCAGCGGTGGGCAGCAGCCGGCCGGGAACCACAGGCCGCGCGCGCACGGGCGGTGCAGCATCGCCGCCGGCCGCACACCGGCGTGACCGACCACCACATGGCCGGGCGCACCCCTGGGGTAGGCCTCATGGTGGCCACCGTCCTCCGGGACGCGCCGTCTAGGCGATTCGTGCGTTTCGCACGAAGTTCCGTCGTGACGCGCGCGGGATCGATCCAGAATTTGCGTTCCGTTGCAGCGACTTCGCACACATTTTCCCAGAAATCCGACCGTTGGATCGGCGATTTCTTCGTCCATCACAATCTCGGTATATCCACCTTCACTCCTGTTAATTTTCGTCCGTTAATTTTATCGTTTGATACATCAAAACCGGCCACCAAGTTGACCGTTTAAATTGTATTAAATTTGGACAGTTTCGCGGAGCCAACTTCGTCAGCTTGTACCTCCTCCACTGCAGCTCCATTTGGCGTGCTATCAGTTCCTGTGCGAATCTGGTATAACCCTCTTACTACCCCTCCAGTTTCGTTTCATTGTGAGCTTGTTTGATTGGTTGAATTTGACGCCAAAGTTGGTCATCCGAATTCGTAATTTCCAACTTGTAAAATTCTATTTTTGAACACGGGACTCCAGATTTCATTTCTTACACCACCAGTAGACTCGTGGCATCGTTCTTGCATGTTTTCATATAAAATTTGTTAGATTTGGAGGTCGTGGGCCTTGGCACGCATTTCGGTGTAAAGTGGGTTCCACAGTCCAGGTCAACGGGACTTTTTGACGTCGGCTCATCGGAATCCAATTATGGATATACCGTTGAGTTCGTATCGTCATTCTGGACTCGTTAACATATAATTTGCTAGGTTTTAGTGGACATTGGATCCGGCACGCATTTCGGTACAAGTCGGATACCAATATCCGGGTCAACGGGTCATTTTGAGATCGGCTCATCGGAATCCAATTCCGGATATACCGTTGAGTTCGTATCGTCATTCTGGACTCGTTGACATGTAGTTTGCTGAGTTTTGAGGGCATTGGCTCCGGCACGTATTTTCGTGCAAACCGAAATTCTAAGTTCTGGTCAACGGACCAAATTAAGATCGGGTCAACGGAATCCAATTCTGGAGATACCGTTGGGTTCATATCGTCATTCTGGTTTCGTGGACATATAATTTGTTATATTTTATAGACTTATTTTCTTGCACATTTTTCGGTGAAAAACGGCTCCGACACGGATGCCATTTTTGACCCAAAATTACCTTTTTGCCCTTGTATCCAAATTGGACCGATGGGTAGGCTATCCTAGCTAATTTGACCATTCTGGACACGTTGGCGATGTTTATTTCATCGTCCGACAATGTTTGTTGATAATTTCTCTGAGTTTAACCTTTTCATAATTTATTAATAATTAATTCTTATAATGTTCGTAATTCGGGATTAGTACAACGAAACTGAGCTCAGTCAATTCCAGTGATCTCACATCGCTGAAATTGACAAGATGGACACGTGGATCACTATAATAAGATTATCAACTTTACCGTTGATTATCTCATCTCGATTTGCGTGTCAAAAGTTTCGACGTACGAATAACGAAGTACACTTTATATCTTTAATAATTAGACTAGAATTGACCCTGTTTGACCAGAGTTGACCAGTTGACCAAAAGTCAACTGTAAGTCAACATTTGACCTAGTTTGACTAGATTGTTGACCGGAGTTGACCTAGAGTTGATTTGGCTTAGAAGAACCTAGGATAATATAGATTGCTTGTAGAGATTCATTTATTACAACTTGAACACCTTGTAACCTGTGTTGCTTTAAATAGGATGTTGTGGCTTCAGTTGGACCCCCTATACTTATCAGCTGTTCAGGTTATCAGGCGAGTACATTCTCTGATCATTTCATATCCTGCTTAGAATTATATTCCTGCTTTAGATTACTTTACTTGATGCTGTCACAACATTATCACGGATTAGTACTATATGGATCTCTTCATGCGATGTTATCCCCTTCGGGAGCATCGGGTACATTGTGACATGTGCGTTTCACTTTCATCATGTACTCCTGTGCTTTCACCAAACATGTACACTCCTGTGAATCATGTACTCTCATATTTACGGAGCCCCATGTATACTATCATGTGTACCTACCCTTTCATGGGCCCCCATGTGATATCATGTACAATAACATAACCTGCTTAGATCCTTGTGTATTGATTGGGAAAAACTGGGGAGTGCTAGTAGTCATGTGAACAATTCCATAGTAGTGTAGATCATGTGAAACTCTTTAGTGTAGATCATGTACTAATCTGTTCCGTTCACATGTGCTATCATGTACTCTACATCACTAGCCACTGTTAGTTCTCTATTTATAGTAGATATTTCTATTACAGTTCTCTTTCTGTTTACATACTGTATTTCTTTCAGATCCTGTATCTTACTCTACTGCATGTTTATATTTTCTAACCTGCTATGAACTGTTGAGATGTATTGTGCTCGCTCCTGTCCTGACTGGACCTGTTGATAAATTTTACAGATATCCTGGAGGTTGCCTACTAGCCTAGAGGAGACACAGTAGAGGTTGTATAGATAGCTAGGATTTTGCTTATAGCTTGTTTTCAGTTGTCTTGAGTTGTATTTATGGATTACTGTATTTGAGCTTTGAGATGTATTTCTAGGTTTGTGTATCTTAGACACTTAGACTTCTAGCTGCGGTATCCCTTCTGGATTTTATGTTTTATCTATCTTCCATTATGCTCTACCTTAGATGTGATTGAGTTTACATTCTGCTATGTCACCCCCATTCGGGGAGTATAAACTGCTTAGCCTTATACTGTTAGATGTATGAGACCTAGGACAGCGTTCTACCGCCGACACTGTGGCGTAGGCTGGATGTACCCACTTCTCGTGTCCTTACTTTAGGGTGCGGGTCGTGACACATATCCAGTCAGGATGGAATGAGCAAAAATCTCAAATAACAGTTCTAATTATATGATATTAAAAATATAGCAGTAAATAGAGAGAATATATAAGAAATCATGAAATGTACATGTGAGTATCATGGCAAGGTAAGCTGTAAATCTAGAGCTAGAACAAGGCAAGTAAAACTGATCATGGCATGTACAAGAATCAAGAACATCTATCTAAGTGTGTGAGTACTAGCTACAATATGTGGCCGGCTTGGGTCTGCAAAAGGTCATGATCTAGCCAATCATACGTGTGGTGTATGATTGGCATTCACAAGGTTCACAAGATATACAAGGCGGGTATTGACCACACATCTACACTAATAGTCCCCGTCCCCCGACTAGTATAGTGGATCCAACCATGACACATCATGACACGCGATTCTCTGAGAGGGTAGCTAGCCTTCGTAGGAATCGTGTCTATACAATCACAAGGAACAAGAAAAACTTGCACAAGATATACCAAGGAAAGCGAGAAATAACATCTCATGACGGGATCCAGAGAAATACCAATCTGTGTGAACAATATGTCAAGAGAACAAGAATATCTACAATAAATACAAGAAACATAGACGATATCATAAAACAGAAATATTATCAGAGAATGTACTCGCCTGAGATCTGGTAGAATATGTCAACTGAGTCCTAGAACAGTGCCTCGAGGACCTATAAATGGAATACTGTATCAATATAAGGGTTTGGAAGTAAAATCAAGTCATACTAAGTCAAACTAGGTCAAGGCAAGTCAAGCAAGTCAAACTAGGTCAATCTTAGTCAAGGGTTGACTTACAGTTGACTTCTGGTCAACTGGTCAACTCTGGTCAACCCTAGGTCAACTCGGGCCAAACTGGACTAATGTTGACTAACAGTTGACTTGGGTCCACTGGTCAACTTTGGTTCAGTTCTAGTCAATTGTAGGCTACGGTTGACTTCCGGTTGACTTTGGTAAAAATAGTCAACTGTGGTCAACCAGGGTCAAAACTAGTCTAACCTAGGTCAAATGTTGACTCTACTTCGACGTTCAGTCAAAGTAGTCAACCATGGTCAAACTGGGTCAAAGCTAGTCTCTACAAACATCTATAGGGTCAACACATTCAATTTCAGTGGTTGTGAAATCACTGGAATCGATGGATCTCAAAATACCACAAAAGGAGACAGATTATAATAATATGGTGAAAACCTACAGATGTTGTCGGATGGTGAAACAACCATTACCAACGTGTCCAAAATGGTCAAATCATCTAGGATAGCCTGTCCATAAGTCCAATTTGGATACAGGGGCAAAAAGGTAATTCGGGTCAAAACGGTGTCCGTGTCGGACCCGCTTTGCATCAAAAAACGTGCAAGAATACTAGTCTACAAAACCTAACAAATTATATGTCCACAAATCCAGAATGACGATACGAACCCAACGGTATATCCAGAATTGGATTCCGTTGACCCGATCTCAAATTGGTTCGTTGACCAGGACATTAAAATCCGATTTGTACGGAAAAGCGTGTCAGAGCCAATGTCCTCAAAACTCAATAAATTATATGTCAACGAGTCCAGAATGACGATACGAACTCAACGGTATATCCGGAATTGGATTCCGATGAGCCGGCGTCAAAATGACCCGTTGACCCGGATATTGGTATCCGACTTGCACCGAAATACGTACCGGAACCAATGTCCACTAAAACCTAGCAAATTATATATCAACGAGTCCAGAATGACGATACAAACCCAACAGTATATCCGAAATTGGATTCCGATGAGCCGACGTCAAAATGACCCGTTGACCCGGACAGTGGGGCCCGCTTTGCACCGAAATGCGTGCCAGGGCCCACGTCCTCCAAATCTAACAAACTTTATATGAAAACGTGCTAGAACGACGCCACGAGTCTACTGGTGGTGTCAGAAATTGAATCCGGAGTCCCGGGTTCAAAAAAGAAATTTTACAAGTTGAAAATTACGAATTCGGACGGCCAACTTTGGCGTCGAATTCAACCAACCAAATGTGCTCACAATAAAACAAAACTGGAGGGGTAGGAAGAGGGTTATACCAGCTTCGCATAGGAATCAGTAGCATGCCAAAGGGAGCTGCGATGGAGGAGATACGAACCGACGAAGTTGGCTCCGCAAAACTGTCCAAAAATTACATAATTTAAACGGTCAACTTGGTGGCCGGTTTTGATATATCAAACGACGAAATTAACGGATGAAATTTTAGGGGAGTGAAGAGCTATATACCGAGATTGTAACAAAGCAAAGAGTTCGCCGATCCAATGGTCGGATTTCCTAAAAAACATGCACGAAGTTGCTGCGACGGAACGCCATTTCTGTATCTCGTTCGTGCGCGCGTCGACGGAATTCCGAGAAAATGCTGAAATCGTCTAGACGGCGCATCCCGGAGGATGGTGACTGCCACAGGGAGGTCGCCCAGCTCACGCACAGCCCGGGGGGGCTCGTCAGTGACGGCGGTGCCCACGGTGGTGTGCGGTTGCCGGTGCACGCGGTTGCGCGCTGTTGCTGCGGCTGCGCTCGGCCTGGCGCAGCACAGCGTGCGGTGGTGGACATGGCCGGCGGGCTAGCGAAGCACGGCAGCGGCGGCTTGGTGGAGGTGGGTGATGGAGATGATGATGAAGGTGGTGGTATGGTGGTGGTGGGTTGAAGAAGATGATGATGATGATGAGTAGAAGGAGAAGGAGATGAAGAAGAACTTAGAAGAAGAAGATGAAGAAGGAGTTGAAGGGAGGGGGTGTTCGGCCATGGGGGGCTCGGTATGGTGTGGAGCTGCTGCTGTTGTGTGTATTTGGAGAGGAGAGGTGAGTGTGAGTGTGTAATAAATGTGAGGGGGAAAGATAGAGTAGTTATTAATAGAATAGAGAGAGAGAGAAAGAGAGATTTAGAGAGAGATATTTAGATGGGGGGTGTAGGCCGGCCACATAGGGTACTTGGGTGTGAGTGTGAAGAGAGAGAGATTAATTGAAGAGAGAGGGAGAGATATTTATTTATATGTATATATGTATATATATATACATAAGAGAGAAAAATAGAGATATTTGTATAAAGAGGATATTTTTAGAGTAGGGAAAAATTAGTGTATGGATATTAATGAAGGGGTAACAAGGAGCTTGGACTGGGTTTGGTTGAGCCGGGTCGGTTAAAATCGGATATGGTACAACAATTAAATTATTTTAGGTATTTATAATTATGGGTAAATAAGTAGCATGTGGGGGCTCAAATAAATGGAACACAAGTGGCAGACGGGTAGTAGGCTTCACGTGGGCCATATCCCTATTTGGGGTCGACTAGGTTGGGTCGATAGGGTATCCACAATTCAAGTCGGAAAATAAATGTGACACCGTGGGGTGAATTAAAATTGGGTCTCGTGTCAGGAAAGTTTTGTGAAGAAAATGGGGCACAAGATGGAGGTCTGTGTGGGATACGAAGGTCATGGGTGAAGAGCGTCTCGAGTAGATCAGGCATGACAAGTTGGTTTCGAGAGAATGACTAGCCTTGCGCTCCTAAATTAAAAGTCATGGTAACGTGCTTATGAGGATCAAAGAAAAGAGTAGGAAATCAATTTATAATTAAATGGTCTAATTTGACCCGAACTTGCGCGAAGCAAAAAGAGGACAAGGGAACAAGTTCGAGTGGGACACGATATATCAACATGAAGATAATCTCGTCTACTACAAACTTCAAGAAGAAAGTTTCCAGAGACTGGCATCCCTGATGCTCTAGAAATCCAAGTCACGGTAGAGAGCATTAAATCAAATAATAAACAAATAATAATATCTATTGCAATAATTAATTTATAAAATTAAAAAATAAGCCCTAAATTCAGGGGCTTACAGCCGGTGAGCACGTGTTAGCTCGTATTGCACTTTACTTACTGTCTGCCTACGGGCTGTAACATGATTGACGAATCCTAAGGTTGATCATGTATAACTAAAACTCTTGCTAGTCTTCACATTTTGTACGACTAGCTTCATGATCATCCAAATATGTAATGTATGGGACGCCTTACTATTATATATTTGATGCTCTAACATCTTGTAACTGCTATTCCTTGCATGAGATTGAGACAATAGGCTTGTTCATGACCATAACAGACTGATGGCTTGTAGTTAAATCCTTATGTATCTAGACAGCCGTAACCGTATAGCGAGGTGGATTCCATTTTAATATACGTAGCTGGCTATGTATGCCCCCACTCTCCAGTATTCTGGTTCTGGGGCGTTACATGGTTTAAGTAGTGGCCTATACAGGTCTTAAAAATCAAGATATGTGAGGGTTTACCGAATAGATGTCTCAATTAGCACTCACCCTTGATCTCTGCTCGTATCCTCTAAATCCCTGAATTCTTGACCTAATCACATGCTTGTATCTTTGATCTGTCCTGGTCCTTCCTTATTGTTCCCTGTGTCGTCTTCTTCAGTGGCATTGTTCCTGGTCCTACCGATCGGCAAGGCGAAGCACCTCCGGTGGGCCAGCAGCAACCTGGAGATCAAGCCCAGCATTCAGGAGTAGCCTCAAGAGTCATGCCTACTGGAGGTCAAGAGCCACCAGTTCAGCCAGTCCAACCTGCAGAGCCTGATGATGGCACCTTGGTGGGTCTCATCACGACATATCTAGCATCTCAAGATCGTCGAGGCGATGCCCTGCACCAGGAAGTACAAGATGCTTTGAACAGAGGTGGTCATCAAAGGAACCAGGCAGCCAACAGCTTCAAGCGTTTGAACCCTCCCTTCTTCGATGGTAGCGAAGATGCGATTGCCGCAGATGCTTGGCTGCAAGATACAAAAGTGATTCTAGAAGCGGCGAAGATGCCCGAGTATGAGAAGGTGGCGGTAGTACGCCTGCAGTTATTGGATCTTGCTCGCAGCTAGTGGGCGGCGCAGGCCGTTGGACTAGTGGCACCTATTGTATGGACAGTATTTCGTGAGAGATTCCAGACCAAGTACTTCGATACTGTAGCTCGGTACGATCTACAGACGAGGTTCACCAATCTGAAGAAGATGGGCAGGACGGTCGACGGATATGCGGCCGAGTTTTCGAGACTTAGTCGGTTTGCTCCTACCTTGGTAGCGACCGAGTTCAACAAAGCCCAGCGGTTCCAACAAGGACTCCACCTGGAGATTTTATTGGCAGTGGAGCAGTTTGAGCATCAGACTTTTGATGCGATATTGAGAGCAGCTATGAGGCACGAGTATACCTCCCAGAGGATTGTGGACAGGACCGGAGGTCGGAAGCGATCTCATGGCCATATGAATCAGTCTTCAGCACCAACCCCGGCAGCTAGGGCTTTGACAATTGGAACTCTGAGGCGGGCGGCCTCAGTGACGTCGATTCAGCATTCAACCCCGACGAACCCTCAGCAGCAGAAGCAGAAGTAGTCTTCCGTAATTGGTTGCACTCATTGTAGGAAGTCAGGACATGTGGTGGCAGAATATCGCAGAGTACAGGAATTATGCTTGGTTTGTGGAGCACCGGACCATAGGGTTGGGAACTGCCCGAACCGGGGGAGTACCTCTTCTTCGACCTTTTCTAGTCCTTCGGTTAGAGGACCAGCTCCAGTATCAGTCCAGCAGTAGCAACAGTTTTCGAGGCCCTTGCCGCCTCAGTCCCAAGCATTCCAGCAGCAAAACCTCCAGCAGTATGCCCAAGCCCAAGTCCTGACTCAAAGCAGACAGAGAGGTTTTCAGCAAAGGGGATCCGTACCCAGAGGACATGGTCAGGCGATGGCGATGATCGTAGAGAGTTCTCCACTAGATTGATAGAGTTCCCGATGGCCGATTATGATGTGGTCTTAGGGATGGATTGGTTAAGGAACCAGTATGCTAGGATAGACTGCCATGTTGGCAAGGTTATTTTTAGCATTCCAGGTGAGCCAGAGTTTTTCTTTTCCCGAGGCAAAGTTGAACCTTCTCCTCCAGTATTGCGGATGGCAGTAGCAGCAGTACAGTTACCCCGGATAGTCGAAAAGTTTCCAGATGTTTTCCCATAAGAGCTTCCAGGAATGTCGCTAGAGCGAGAGATCGAGTTTACTATCGACTTGATCCCAGGGACAATCCCAGTGTAAGAGAGAGTCTACAGGATGGCACCGTCATTGTTAGAGATATTGTACAAAATGATTGAAGAACTCTGGACCAAGGGATTCATTCGTGCAAGTGGATTGCCTTGGGGAGCCCCGATGCTTCTTGTGAAAAAAAATGATGGTACGTCCAGATTATGTGTAGATTATCATACCTTGAACTCAGTGACAATCAAGAACAGATACCCTCTCCCGAGGATAGATGACTTATTTGATCAACTCAAGGGGGCAGCAGTATTCTCGAAGATTGACTTACGGTCAGGATACCATCAGATCAGAGTCAGAGAGCAGGCCATCCCGAAGACGGCTTTCAGATCTAGATATGGGCATTGGGAGTTCCTCGTTATGCTATTTGGAGCAACCAATGCGTCGGCTGTATTCATGGACCTCATGAATCGTATTTTTATGCCATACTTGGATCAGTTCGTGATTGTGTTTATAGATGACATCCTGGTCTATAGCAAGAGTGAAGCGAAGCATTAGCAGCATCTCAGAATTGTCCTCCAGATTCTCAGAGAGCACCAGTTGTACGCAAAGTTCAGAAAATACGAGTTCTGGCTCGATCGTATTTCGTACTTGGGTCATATTATTACCAGAGGTGGGGTAGAGGTGGATCCCCAAAAGATAGTAGCCATTGAGACATGGCCAGTATCCAGCACAGTGGTGGAAGTTCGTAGCTTTCTTGGCTTGGCCGGCTACTACCGACGATTTGTTTCAGACTTTGCTCGGATTTCAGCGCCATTGACCCAGTTGACCCGCATGGATGCGCAGTTTGCCTGGACAGCAGAATGTTAGGATTCTTTTGAGAAGTTGAAGCGAGACTTGATGATGGCACCCATTCTCACGCTTCCAGATGGGGCCGAAGGATTTTCAGTATATTGTGATGCTTTAGGCAGAGGTTTAAGATGTGTTTTGATGCAGCATGGGAAGGTAATAGCTTATGCATCACATCAACTTCGTGATCATGAGAGGAATTACCCGACCCATGACTTGGAGTTGGCAACAGTAGTATTTGCACTTAAGCTTTGGAGACACTACTTGTATGGAGATATGGTAGAGATTTTCACCGACCACAAGAGCCTGAATTATGTATTCACCCAGAAGGATCTCAATATGCGTCAGAGAAGGTGGCTAGAGCTACTTGTGGATTATGATGTCAACCTGCAGTATCACCCAGGGAAGGCCAATGTAGTATCAAATGCGTTGAGCAGGAGAGCCGAAGTTTATTTTCTTACAGCGTAGCCAGAGTTATTGGCAGATCTTCAGAAAATGGGAATCGAGGTGGTTCTTCCTACCAGTGTGGCATTGATGGCCAGCATGCAAGTTCAGTCCACTATAGTCGAGAGGATCCGGATGGCACAGTCAACAGATTCCAAGCTTCAACGACTCAGAACGGAGTGTGAGGCAGGTCGAAGACCAGAGTTGAGTATTCATGAAGATGGTACACTTTGATATGGGAGGCATCTTTGTGTACCTAGTGGTGATATCAGATAAGAGATTATAGCAGAAGCTCACAGTTCGTAGTATTCCATTCATCCGGGTAGTACAAAGATATACCGTGATATACGTCAGCACTTTTGGTGGAATGGCATGAAGAGGAGGATAGCCCAGTTTGCCTCTCGATATTTGGTTTGCCAACAAGTTAAAGCTGAACATCAGAGGCCAGTAGGACTTCTTCAACCTTTACCGATTCTAGAATGGAAGTGGGAGCATATAACCATAGATTTCGTGACTGGATTGCCTAGGTCCCCGGCCGGTAGAGATGCTATTTGGGTTATAGTCGACAGGCTCACGAAGGTGGCTCACTTTCTCCCGTTCAGAGTTGGTCAGTCGACGGCTCAGCTAGCAGAGATGTACCTCAGGCAGATTGTCAGAATTCACAATGTTCCAGTTAGTATCACCTCGGACAGAGATTCAAGATTTATGTCACACTTTTGGCACAGTCTGCAAGAGAGTTTGGAAACTCACCTCTAGTTCAGCTCAGCTTATCATCTGCAGACAGATGGTCAGTCAGAGCGTACCATACGAACCTTGGAAGATATGTTGAGATCTTGTACACTCGACTTCGGTGGTTCGTGGGAAGATCACCTACACCTGGTGGAGTTCTCGTACAATAATAGTTTCCAAGCCAGTATCCAGATGGCACCGTTCGAGGCACTGTATGGTAGGAAGTGCAGATCCCCGCTAGCATGGGACGATGTTGTAGAAAGGCAGATACTTGGTCCCGAGATGGTAACCCGAACTATTCAGGTGGTCAGACAAGTCAGAGATCATCTTCGAGTTGCACAAGATCGCCAGCGCCATTGGGCCGATTCTCATCGGCGTCCCCTTGAATTTTCTATCGGCGACCATATATTCCTTAGGATCTTGCCTAACCGTGGCGTCATTCATTTTGGCGTACGAAAAAAGCTTAGTCCTAGGTATATAGGGCCATTCGATATCCTCGAGCGAGTAGAAGACGTGTCCTATCGTCTCGCTCTCCCACCGTCGTTACGAGAGGTGCATGATGTCTTCCATATATCCCAATCACGATGGTATATCCCAGATCCGAGTCATGTCCTTGATCATTCGAAATTGGTTGTTGGCACCAACCTTTCGTATGAGGAGAGACTCGTATCCATATTGGACCGAAGAGAGAAGATACTCAAGAACAAGACTATCAAGTTAGTTCGTGTTGCTTGGGGTCATCACTCTTTGGGTGAGTCAACGTGGGAGCGTGAAGATGATATCCGATGGCGATATCCCGACCTGTTTGACTCGTGAGGTATAATGTCTTCCTTATGCCTCATGCCTTCGATTCCTTGCTTGCATGATTGATTGTTTGATTGATTGATTAATATAGCTTGTCCTTGCCTCTCTAGCCTATTAATTAAATTCTGAGGACGGAATCCTTTTAAGGTGGGTAGAGTTGTAACGCTCGTAGTTCATATTACGTATTTTGGTATACGTGTATGGAATTCCGACCCGTAATTAGACTTGTCTTGCTTAGCTTGATCCTGGTTTAGTTTTACCTTGGTTTATTTTGGGTTCATCCTGGTTCGATTTGTCTTGACTGGCTAGTCTTGGGTTTTGCATTGGCATGGGTTAGTTAGCATTTCCTGGTTCATGTGGTTTATCCTGGTCTTGGCCTGCATTGGATTCGGTTGGGTTCAGCTTGGTTGGGCTCGGTTTGGGTTGATATGCAAACCCCTACCTACCACCATCCCTCATTTATTAACCCAACCACCATTCTCTCTCCTCATTCATTACTCATTTACTCCTCTTCTCTTCTTCTTTTTCATTTCTCCATCGAGCACCATAGTAGGCAAGTGCAACTTGCTTCATGGAGGAACTCAAGTTTTATTGTTCCATTGTCTTCCTTACGAGATTCTAAGACAATCTAGTACTTAGCATTTTTAGTTTCCATGGTTCATTTCATGTAGATCTAAGTTTCTTATATTTTCGGATTTTTCGGTTTTGATCTACTAAACTGGCTTGTTTTCGAAAACTAAGAGTTCTATGTAGAAGGCATTCTGATGTTACGCAAGTTTGGTTTTGGAATGGTTGGATTTCATCGAGTCTTGACCGAGATGAGGCCTTCTTGAGCTCTTGATCTTTTACGCTTGCTTGTCTTGGCCTTGGGAAGAAGATGAAGTTCTACGCACACATTCTTACGTGCTAGCGTAGCTTTTAGTTTTACGCCCACGTTTTACGTGCCAGCATGTCATTTACCTCCTTCTTTTTTTAAGCACAAGTTTTACGTGCCCGCGTATTATTTACCCTTTACGCACACGCATTTGCATGCCAGCGTAATCCTTCTACGCCGAGTTCACTTGAACTCTACGCAGGGGCCTTCCCGCTCGCGTAGACTCGCGCTCGCGTATTCTCCTGCCACGTAGAGTCTCGCTAGCATAGAATGCCACGTACGTAGAGCCTCGCTCGCGTAGACTCTTCCTCCCTCGCGTAGAGCCTTGCGTGCGTAGAGCCTCGCTCGCGTAGACTCTCCCTCGCTCGCACAGAGCCTTGCGTGCGTAGAGTTTCACTTGGGTGCTCGTACGCGTAAAATTCTGCTTGTATAGAGCGTTTGCCCGTATAGAGCGTTTGCCCGCGTAGAGTGCTTGCTCGCGTAGAATCCTACTTGCATGCACTCTTGCTCGCGTAGAGCTGTTTATCCTTAGGTCTTGCCTGCGTAGAGCTGTTTTACGCTCGGGGTCTATTTGGCCTAGCGTACTCTTGCTCGCGTAGAGACTTTGAGTCCCTATGGCGTACCCCATTGCCCTTTTATATTCTTACGCCTTTTTGTCATGAACTTGATAATCACAAAGTAAATTGACATGACATGACATGACATGATAAGACATGACAAGCAAGCCTGATGGGAACTATTGAATGCTGTTGCGACGGCTAGCATGACATGACAAGAATGAATGGCCTGGACACCGTGGATGATTGTGTTTGTACAAGTGAACCAGTATTGTCTCGCATCATGTCTAGGGCAGGGACCTCTGAATACCACGGTCAGGGGTACCTACTAAAATTGACTAAGGCTAATAACTAGAATAACCCAGTAGTCATGATGAGATTTCCCGCTACAGGCAATCCCGTTATCTGGGCGCACAAATGGACTTGTTGGACGAGTAGGACACATTTCCAGCACACAGTCATGTGTTGCACCCTTCATGAACGGATATTCAACCTGGATAACCTGGATGATCTGCAGGGCTTGTGGCTGTTGGAATATCTTATTGCATCTTGCTAGTAACTAGGCCTGTGATAATCCTAGTTAGTTAAAGTATCAAGCTGTACTAATTGTTTGGCCGTGATTGATTGGATGGAGTCTAACCCAGTCTAGTCCTGTCCTGATCCTGTACAAGATTGTTACATGACCTGATTGCTTGTGCTTTACCTTATCGATAAATGGTGGAAATCCAGTTCCGTTCAGACGAAGGGTTACAACCCCGGTCCTTGTTTGGTTTAAGGGTTGTAACCTGGCTAACTGAATAGTCCCATGGTTATCGTATCATATATCCTCATGATTTTCTATATCTCCAGTTTTAATATGTTATTATGTTTTATGCTAATTGCTGATTTAGTTCTTAAGTGAAGCCTCCTTTGTGGCACTTGCTCTTTCTGGGATCTGACCCAGCTGGTTTTGTATGGCCAGATATCGGAATAGCTCCAGAGGATCCCCTACCTTCCAGCCAGATGGTGACCACCAGGCGTAACCAAGGCAACGAGTAGATTTTCCTTTTGTTCTTCCACTTTATTGTAAAAATATTCTTTTGAGACGTTTAGCCGGTAAGCACGTGTTAGCTCATATTGTACTTTACTTACTGTCTGCCTACGGGCTGTAACATGATTGATGAATCCTAGGGTTGATCATGTATGACTAAAACTCTTGCTAGTCTTCACATTTTGTACGACTAGCTTCATGATCATCCAAATATATAATGTATGGGACGTCTTACTATTGTATATTTGATGCTCTAACATCTTGTAACTGCTATTCCTTGCTTGAGATTGAGACAATAAGCTTGTTCATGACCATAAGAGACTGATGGCTTGTAGTTAAACCCTCATGTATCTAGACAGCCGTGATCGTATAGCGAGGTGGATTCCATTTCAATATACGTAGCTGGCTATGTATGTCCCCGCTCTCCAGTATTCTCATTCTGGGGCGTTACACTAGATAACCAACCTTACTAGCAAATATTCTATCCATGTGAGTTTGAACCTATCCAAGGTTACCCTAACCAAATAGTGATGGTCTAGATTGATTTTGTGGATCTTGTCCAGCCAACCTAGATTTAAAACCAAAGGTTCATTCAATAAAAGGGTTGATGACCAATTAGAGAACCTATTAAGACCTAGTTAAATCCATCCATGCCTATCGCTATATAGTCCTCACCTCTTGGCTCACTAATTCTTCTTCCATAAATCTCATAACCGTATCTCTTTGTTATGAGGTGAATGGAATCTCGTTGTAACAACATATTTCCTGTTACCAAAGTCATTCCTACTGCCTTGATAAGACATAGTCAATATTGGAGCAATGCTGAATAAGTAATAGGGTCTGTGACTAAAATTCGAAGTACCACATATTTTCATACATCTCTTTGAAATTTGATCTTCTTAGAAGTTCTATTAATCTGCTTCCCACGATTAACTAATTTATGTAAGTTGGTAGAACCTTGAACTTAGTATGCTCTGCTTTTTAGAGTGAGATGCCAAACTTGGATGTTATCCATAACCGTTCTCCCATCTTTATGGAAGTTACGGTACGATATTCATATTGCATTTTATATCCGTTGCTTGTGCGTTTAGATAACCACGGTAGAAGATCGCAACCCTGGTTTTTCAAAGCCATCATATCCTAAAATAGTATCTTCGATTGAATTTCGAGAGCAGAAATTGCTGGTGTGTATAGGCAAGCCTTTCAAAGAAATGTAGGGTTCTTGAACTAGCAAAGGACTGGGATATATTGGTTTTCACCTAAATGAATTAAATCAGTGGCTCATAATATCCACTTCTATCCATGTCATCTGATAACCCTACCATGACTTTGATACTTAGAGCACAACATTAGTCGTTCCCTTCTAACAATTTCACCCTCACGAACTAGACGAGTCAAGCTATGCACATGACATATATGCCCCACAAAACACACTATTCTGTGCTTCATTTTTATTACACCACACGTATGACGCATTTTTTCCCTTAGAATAAACCATGGATGCCGAATTTTGTTCCGTTTGATTTTCGCAATGCAATATAGGCCCACTCCCTTGGCTAAACTGAATACCCATGATCCATCCAAGATACAACACACTACGAGGTAGGCATTCCACCCAAGCAAGCATATGTCCCCCACATAGTACCAAAACCAACCCACAACCACTAGTCATTTTGACCTAAAGATTCCAGACCCTTACCTAATCATATTCCAGACCCTTACCAAAACCAACCCGCAACCACTAGTCATTTTGACCTAAAGATTCCAGACCCTTACCTAATCATACTCAATCATATTCCAGACCCTTCCTAACAGCTTGTTGGAAGCATGACCCATAGAGAAACAATACTGAATTGCTATAACTTTCTTATAGTAGTATTGGACCAAAAATGTCACATCAATGTTTAGGCCACTTAGAATCCGTGACTGCAGCCGAAAGTGTCCAAGTAACCTCGTACCTCTTTCTAGATTGTCGTTCTTCGATGTCTTGTAACGACAATTATGGAAAATATCCAACTTCTATAAGTTGGGTAGGGCCTTGAACCAAGAATAACCCATCTTGTAGAATATCACGTCAATTTGAATTCATGTGATAACCACCTCCTTCTCCATTTCGGAAACTGCGTTACAATTTGGCATACCTGCCCCCTGTATTAAATCCTATTACTTTTACATTTTTATATTAAGATTATTATTAATTTTGAAGACAAAATTTTTATAAGTTGGGTAGGATGTAAACCCCCTAAAAATACTATGTACTTTGGCTTTATTCTATCTTTAATTTTTTTTTAACTGGTGTATATGTATGTGTATATATAGACTTTTTATATAAGCGTATATATTGCCTTTTGTATATATATATAGAGAGTGTATAATTTGATAACAATATGCATGTGTATGTGTCATTACATGTATATATATAATATATATTTCTATATTTATATATATATATATATATATATATATATATATATATATATATATATATATATATATAATATTTTTTTTCATATAAGTATGGGAGGCTGTATATATAAGTTGTAAATAAAATATTTTCATATACGTAATATTATTTTAGGTACTTGAAGATATTTTTACTCGTTAAATTATTTTTATTAAATTATTAGAGTTATTTTAAAACAATAGGAAATTAGGAATTTGTATATATATACACATATATCTCTTAAAACATCTCTATAGGCCATATGTTAGTCTTTATTTTAAGGAATTATCAAGATTATTATTTTATCGATATTAGAGGAAGAAAAATATTTTCTGCATGATACTTTTATAAATTTTATAATTTTTTATTAAATTATTTAGATTTATATATATATATATATATATATATATATATATATATATATATATATATATATATATATAAGGAAATATAGAAGAAAAGGTTATAAAAAACACCTCAGGTGAATAGTACCCGTACGGGGGGGGGAGGCACTATTCACCCGAGCCCTTTCCGCATAAAAGAGTAGCCGCCCCTTTTCTTCGATAAATACCTATATATATAAGGCCAAAAAAACTCTAGAAACCCTAGCCCTAATCCAGCACCTGCCAGGCCATGCCATGCGCGTGCATGACAGCAGTGCCGCCGTCGACCGAGCGCCGGAGTGGCAGCAAGACGGCTGCGCTGCAACAGCAGCCGTGCGCACAAACAGAGGAGTGCTCCGTTCTCACAGCGAGGTACCCCCTTTCCAATCTAATATTTACATTTATCCTCGATCGTTTTTAATTTCGTAAAGTTCTGTAGAAACACGATATAACCCTCTCTAAACCCCAGCAAGGGGATTGAGAAATAGACGATCGACCAGCCCAAGAAATTGGCATAAAATCGGACAAAAACTTGCTCGACAACCTAACAGAAAACTATCCTCGAACCCCAACTTGAAAGCTAGATTCTGATCTAGATATTAGGCTTTTTGACAAACTACTTAAAAATAGTCAAAGACAATGTAAACGAGATTGAAACGCACCTATTAGATCTACTTTTCGATTATTATGTAGGAAGTTATTCGATTTCAAAAGATAAAGGAAAAACTGTTCTAAAAACTAAAAAATTTATGAAAATCTGTCCGATAAGGCGTGTGCTCCGACAAACCGGGTGACGTGGTCGCACACTATACACATCGAAAGACGCGTATGGATGTTGCCGACGTGTGGGAACTGACGGAACTCGATTTCGTTGCGCGTGCGCGACAAAATCAGTGCATATCCGTCAAGATACCCCTATATCGACCTTTTGCAAACTTGGCCATAACTTTGTGTACGTTCGTCGTATCGAGCATAAACTTGCTCCAACAGGACCGTATCGAAATTTTGGTCCTGTGTGCCAAGTTTGGTCCGATTCTAAGAAGGTTGACCTTAACGCCTATTTGGCGGGCCGCGACCCGCTCCAACGGGCGAATTTGTGCACGGCTCATCGGATTCCAAAATTTGATATACCTTTGAGTTCGCCACCTCAAACCGGACCCGTAGACATATAGTTTTCCGACTTAAGAGACCATAAATATTGGCACGTGTTTCGGTACAAAATGGGTCCAACGGCGGACATCGTTTTGACCCGAAATTACGATTTTGCCCCTGTTCCAGAATTGGACTTTTAAACAGGTGTTTCCTAGACATATCTTATATTTCGAACACATTCTTGGTGTTTATTTCAGCATTCGAGGACGTATGCGGGATTTAGCTTTTATCGCTTTACTATTCTGACGGTTTGAGCTATTGGACGTCGCCCTTTTGCACACAACCTCAGGCAAGATACCTTCCCTTACTTACTGCTTATATTTAGTCTGCATTTTTATTATTGTATATCACTGTTTACTTATTTCTAGTTCTTGTAGCTGTACCATTATTACAGTTTCTGATTTATTGTCTACTCATTGATATTAGCTTTACTTTACTTATTATCCTTTGATTGCATATGGATCTAGACTTAAGGGACTACCATTAGTAGAGTATATCATAAACCATGACATAGTTGTACCATGAGGTATGTGAGATGAGTAGCATGTAGAGGTACTTGCGTGATGGCTGATCACCTGTGTGCATGCGTTAGGGCTAACTGCTAATAGAGGCATGTTAGAAGACTTGGCAGTTAGTAGAGGTATAGGAGTCATGGATGTGACTCTACTAGTCATTGGGTAGAAAGAACAGTTCCTTAACGTATGGGCCACGTATGCACTTTCCTATTATTATCGGTTATCTCCGCTGGAGATACGGTCCTGGATCCTGATACCTGATTTTCTGCTGGCCTCTGACATTCGATGAATGTTATGCTTTGAGGTCTCTGGTACCTTGTGGGACCATACCTGATTTTCCTGCAGCCTGAGTGCCCATGTGTTGAAAGTTTGTTCTTAACTTCCTAAACACATTAGAATGGTCAGGTAACCCTCGTCAATGCCATATCACCCCATTCCATTAGTAGCTTGGGACAATGTCGCACCGCGATATAGTGTACTACCCCTTGTCCTTGTTTGGTTGTAGGGGTAGTCCACTATTTCGGTAATGAAATATTGGATCTTGTTACGATTGGGACTATTTTACTTTACTTGTGATTATGGCATATTATATATATTCAGTTATGTGGCATGTTCTTTATGTATCTTGTTACGTCCCTCTGAGGACCTGGTGAATTCTCCAGGTGTGTGCATTTGTGATGTTTTGCATGTGTTCCAGCCAAGACCGTGCTCTTCTCCATTCTTCGAAGATGATTGCTCTTGGTTCGTCTTGCCCAATTCTATCGACCATTTCTTTGTATATTTTCTTTTATTTAAATAGTTGGTAGTGGATTTGTCTCCGCCCAACTGCATGTATAAATGACAAATTCAAAGTTGATTTATATTATTATTCTTTTATTTTGTGGATGAGATTTAGTTATCATGGTTTACTGCATTTTGCAGCTTATGTACACATACGAGGTTTTCATATATTGGAGTATACTTCGTATGTGTACAGCTGGCATGGATATGTACTTAGTCTTAAGTATTTTGGGACTGGGGCGTTATATTAACGACTAGAATAATTGGGTATGGGTATTTTGTCTATATGTTGTACCGAGGCGACGTCCCAAAGCCTATAACTATTAATAAGGTGTAAGCTAAAAAATGGTAGATTAAAACCCCAAATTACCTTAGAATGCAATTTTTTGTTATTTAAGTTTATTAGATTTTTTGGAATTTAATAGGTAAATTTTACCTAAGTTAACAGATTAATCGATTTATAAGATTTACTGTAGAAAATTCATACCCTAGAATAGCTCCAAACATGATACACAAGCTTCTAAGGGCATACCCTATTTTCTAGAATTATTTATACTTTCTAGCTAGGTTTGGTAATATTTTGTAGTTAAAAACAATTAAAAAAATAGTAAATAGTTTATTAAATTTATTAATTACTAATCAATTAAAAACCTTTTCCTAATCCTAAAACTAGATCAAACTTGCCCTAAACCATGTACTAGGCCAACTGACGCAAATCGTGTCTGCCGCGGACCATTAAGTCTTGACGAGAGCGATTCTCAGTCGTTCGATCTCCGCACCATGTGTAGATCTAGTGAATCAAGCCATTGACTCTGTCAACCCCAATATAGAGCAACTAAATTCGAAGGATCATGGTAAATGTGAAATCGACCGCCTGATCTTAGACGATTCGGTATTGAGGAGAATTAGGTTTATAGGGGTTTTAATAGTTGTTTTTGGGGAAATTTGATTCTGTTGATTTCCATGTATGACCTCCCAATTCTTTTGATTATAATTTTAAACTAGAGTTCCAAATTAACCACCATTTATGCAGAAAGCTTCATTTGTGAGTTATGTTTCCGAAAAGGCCCATGAATAAACAAATTTTCCATCAATTAGTTTTTGGCACCTCTTAGAGAAAAATTGCTCCAAAACAGACTTAATTTGTGATTTTTGGAGTTTTAAATAGTTAATTGATGAACCATCTTTCGTTCTATAACCTTGGCAAACCCTGTAACCCTTGTAAATTTTTCAGAAAAATATTTAAAGGTTTACGATAATTGGTCTACTTTTATGACCCATTTCTATAGTTTGTGTAAAATACGTAACTCAAAATTTATCACATATACACAATATGTCAATTCTAGCATTCCCATAGCGCTGAAATCCATATATCCATGTGGTCAAATCTAAGTTTTTGAACACTTGACTTTTTTTTATCAACTTGCTTCGATCTCTATAATGTTAGCTGCATATTTCAAAATTTTGAATTTTTGTGAATTAATTTATGTTTTAACCTACAATTGACCATTGGAAATGATCTAGGTAGTAAACCTTAGCTTAGACATATTAGTTCGTTAGTATTAACTTAAGTAGGAAACTTTACTTTGTTAACAGGTTATTTCGATCTTATACGAACTTACTTCTACAAGGAAATATATGGATTGTGCTAGGTTGTTGGCTAACTACTGGATTGAGGGTCGTTGTCAATCAAGCTCTTTATTCATATTAACATCTAAAGGATCAGGTAAGTACTTTTGTAAGCAAGATATTTTTTGTAAGCAAGATATTCTAGAATTACTTCTATATTTTATCATGATCATACTATATGCATATCTTTCATATTCATATCATGCTACACACACATATACAAGAGAGAGAGAGAGAGAGTGAGTGTGTTTAGTGATTCATGTTATTTGTTTTTTATATGTTATATTGTACGTCTTCATGTCGTGAGATGTAGGATTTAGGGAAGTACACGCTAGACACATGGACATGTAATCAGGTGACGTTCTCGCCATTATGTGAGAACATGCATTCATACACTATCATTCCCTGTTCTAATATTCGTATTTCTATAGGTATTTAATTTGTATCATGTATCCAGTACCGATATCGTATCATGTACTTTATATTGTGCATATATGTATCCTAACACATGTATCTTGTAATTAATTTCCTGATAGTGTCTCGAGAGCTGTACTGACAAATCACCCATGGGATAATCGACAAGTCTAAAATTAATTAATAGGCTTATGTAACTTGATTTCGATTTCTACATTTAGCAGATAATTATATGAGAGACTGTCACGACCCGCACCTAGTGTAGGGGCACGATAAGTGGGTACGCCCAGCCTACGCCGCAGTGTCGGAGGTAGAACGTTGTTCTAGGTCACTATCATAAACTAAATACAATATGATATACTCTCTGAACGGAGGACAAATCATATAAGGTACAACTCAATCACAAATCTAGAGATGGAAATAGCACGATATGATGATAGAAAATCACAAAAGAGAAATACAAATAGAAAGAAAATAAGTCTAAGTGTCTAAACGACACAACATCTCAAACATACAAATAATGCAAACTCAGAAGGTAATACAAATATCAAAAACTATAATAAAACCTAGCTAATCTAGTCTAAGTAGTAGGGATGACGTCCACAGCTAGAGCTGGATCCTCTTATGGGTCCAACTCACAGGTGTCGTCTAGATGGGCTCTATAATATGTTGGGCAGAAGTCCTCAGTATTATCTATAATATTTTCAACAGGTCCCGTCAGGACAGGAGCGGATACATAACACTGAAACATGATCATATCATGACAGAATATATAAAACAAACAATAGAGTAAACTATCATGAAAACTGTAAGACATGTACAAGAATAGTATAAATAGACAAACCTGAGTACAAGAGACAGTTGTATATAAAATAAGAACTGTAAGTAATATAAGTGTTTAGAGCACGAGATGGTTTTATAAATTGGTTAGGTTTCAATAAGACGGGACTCCATTATACGTGAGGGCATAATAGACATTCACAAAATTTGCACAAGCTGGTGTTTGATCACATAACAATTTCCTACTCACCCTCCCCAATCAATACATAAGGATCCAGTTAAGTTACGTTACCTGCACAAGAGGTTTTTATCCATGAAGCTCATGTGATTGTGAGAGTACAAGATTGCACAAGAGTATACATGAATAGGGGTGTTCAAGAAATACAAGATGTTCGTAAAAAGCACATGACAAGATGTATTTGATGAACCCGATGGGGATAACATCGCAGATAAGATCCATAGGGTACTAATCCGTGATAATAATCGTGACAGCATCAAGTAATTTATCTAAAGCATGAGTATAAGTTCTAGCAAGTATGAAAATGATCAGAGCATGTAATCGCCTGAGATAAAGAGTGACTATAAAAATAGATGTCTAAACTGAGGTGTCTGAGTCCTAAATAGAGCACACAGGTTATGATGTATACAAGAAGGTAATATTTGAAGTTTATAATGCATTCTATATGATTCTAAGTCCATCTAGGTCAAAGTCAACTCTTGGTCAACTCTGGTCAACAATCTAGTCAAACTAGGTCAACTCTAGTCAACTAGTCTAGGGTTTAGCCAAATTCAAGTCTACTAGACCAATTAGGCCTATCTAGTCAATATCTAAGGTCAAAATAGTCTAACCAACTCCTATGTATATATATATATATATATATATATATATATATATAGACAAATATCTAAAGAGCATAGTCTATAGGATACCTAAACACAAAGCCTATATACAATATATCACATTATATCACATACTTACTTATATACATTCATTCATATCATGAAATATATATACATAATATATATCACAACAAATATATATATACTAATATATATTATATATATATTATATATATATATATATATATATATATATATATATATATATATATAATAACAATACATATACTAACATATATAGGAAAAGGAAAGCAAGGTAATACAAGGGAATGTGTGTGAGTGTGAGAGGCTGTGGAGTGGACAAGTATATGTGTGTGAGAGTTGGTAGGGTCAACATTGGGTCAAGCTTGCATATACTCACATATATCCTATATACATACATATATATATATAGAGATGTGTGTGTGTGTGTGTGTGTGTGTGTGTGTGTGTGTGTGTGTGTGTGTGTGATAGCAAGGGGCTACTGGTGTGAAGTGAGAGGGGCTGTGGAGTGAGGTAACAGGGAACAACAAACGAAAAACTGAGATTCAATTCTTAGATTCAACCAAAACCAACAAACATAAACTCACATATACATTTAAAGGATAACATACATATATGTTTATATGCATACAAGCTCACAAGGTATATTATATATATAACATAGATATAAAGTCACAAAGACATATAGATAGGTAACTCCCAACAGTTCTCAAAATCAACTCAGGAACCCAGGTTCTAAATCACAGCAAGTCAATATCAAAACTCAGGTAAAACATGAGATAAACAGTGGCAGTTCACATATCAAAACTGAGAACAAAGAGTTCAACATTCCAAAATTGATTTCAAAACAAAACGACTCTAAACCATATACCAGAACCAAAATCTGAGAATCGAATGACATTCCTCAACAGGTAGTAAAATCTCAGGAATTGGATATAAATCAAAATCCTAAACTCATCAAATATTGCCAAAAACCTAAGAACACAGTTTCATATGAATAACATCAATTTGAAAACCTAATTCAAAAAACAAAACTCAAAATAAAATAGGAAGCATGTGCTCAGAGGTAGTGTCAAACCCTACGTGTCCCAATGAGTCCCAAACGTGTCCATGAACTGGACACAAAGTATCAAAATACTCAAAACAGCAAAGTATCAGAAATAATGCTAGCAGCCTCATGCGGCCATATCAGGCTGGATAGGATACGACATGTAACACGAGGAGCCTTGTACTTATACACACTTCAAGGGGGGTCTAGGTCTAGGTCCTAGGGTGCCTGCACAAAGCCCAATACGTGTCATGTCCAAATTATCAAACCGTATCAGTGGCAACTGTTCGATAATGCACAGGCAGTGCATGGCCACTGCGGGCTAGATTTTGTATCCGATACGACATAAAATCCAACCAAAATTGGGGAGGGGCCTGACAAAGGTTGCCCCTACCTACCTGTCAAATTTTATGGCACCACGTGGTCTGTATAGGGAAATATATGGATCGGGCAGCAGGACAGTGTCCCGATGCCCCGTGCTGAGTCCCGTATCCTATTTTGGACACGTATATCGTGTCAAAATCAACTCAGAGCTCAATAAATCAAAATCAAATGTAAACAGCAATATAAATGTGAAATTTGTTTTAAAAGTCGTCAATAATCATTCCATTGTGGCATTTCATCAAATATATTGAATAGCACTCCGATACTCATGCGATACGCATATCAAATGGATACAAAATCCTACCAAACTTGGTCAACAGTAAGGGGGACCCTAAATGAATGCATCTATGAAAAGAAACTGGAATTTAAATAGGTTTAGGAGCCATTGCCTGTTGAGAGTTTGAATCTCAATGAAAAAGCCTAGAATGACATCCTTCTACCACCTTGCTATGGTCCAAGAGCCTCTAATCCTTGCTAACTTGCCTCTATTAATCTCTTCTACAGCAAGGGAGTGCAATGCAAAAGACTAGGCTCAATTTGGAGGTAATTTGGAGAAAAGAGGGTGATTTGGGTAAGAACCCTAATTAGGGTTTAAGGAGGTAATGAAAAGAGGCAAGAGAAGCCAAATAGATGTTATATAGGGGGGATGGGTGCTTGATGGCAGCCAAGGGCTTCTCTAGGGTTAGGGTTTAAGTTCAATGGGAATTAAAGGCCCTTTATAATGTAAATTAAGGCCTCAAGCAAAGGCCCAAAGTAAAATATCTAATCTTAACAAATATCCTACTCCTAACCTAATATCTAGATATTTCTAACCTTGTCATGTGATGGAAGCTTCTAATCTAATATCTAGGCTCATGACTAATGTCTAGGTTAGGGCAATTCTAGGTTAAGGCTTAACATAATAATTAGCACAAAATTAATTAATTAAAATTTATTTTCACCAAAAGTCAAAAATGACCAAAATACTCCTAACCTAAAAGTAGTAAATAGTCAATCTAATCACATGGTTATAGGTCTCCATGGTCATTAGTCTCTAGGTCAAGTAGCTCTAAGGTTACACTGTGGAAAGGCCAAGGTCATAATACACTAGATTAAATAGTATCAAAAATCACCATAAGTCATTAACATGATTTAAATCCTATTATTAAATGAAAAGTTCAAAATTATCCTCATTTTAGAAAGTGGTTGTTATATAGACCACCTTAGATCTCTAGTCACCTATGTCACTGCCATATATCCGTACGAGGCCCTGTACATAGACTAATGTACCTTGAAAATTCCTATAAGAGGATTTTTTTTATGAGGAGACAGTATACCATTGGTATACCATTCAAAACCTCATGGCACAATCAGTTGATACTTAAAGTGATAGTTATTTTCCTATTAGGCAATTGTGTTTTTGTTGGAGGGCCATGATTGGTGAATGGTCATCTAATGGCCCTCCAAACCCTCTCTCTCTATAAACCCCTATATTTTCATTTTTAATTTTCAACCAATTAAACATAGGGCAAATTGCGTTAACTATCCCTATATTTTACACTGAATATAGAAACTTCCCCTACTTTGAAACTAATTACACCGACTACCCTATTTCTATAGAAACTTATAACAATGACCACCCTTATCTTTTATAAAATTTACAATAGAGAGGAGTGGTCAGTGTAAATATATTCGAAATACGGTACTCCAATAATACTCATTAAACATGGGGGGTTATTGTATTTATTTCTTATATATAATAACGGTAGCGAAAACAAATTATATATATATATATATTTATATATATATATATATAAATATATATATATATATATAATATATATATATATATATATATATATATATATATATATATATATTTTGTTAAACATCATTTTATTGAAAAGCTAAAGGGGGCTCTAGGAGAGCAATACAGCCCGGTGCAGGGCCAAAAGACGCAAAAGGGCCCTTTAAAACAAGGTAAGAAAATCCAAAAAGTAGAAATTCGAAATTTCGCAATGCAACAAAATTTCGGAGCATTTTAAAATTTCAAAAACCAAAATTTCAAAAATTATCGGACCATTGACCGTAGCAACGGGAGGCCCTAGGGGGGAACGGGTATGCAGCCCGAGGGGGGGTGTGGGCACTCAGACCGAGGGAATTCTTCTTCTTCTTTTTTTTAAACCAAAAATCAAAGGAAGTCAAAAATTCGAAATTCGAAAAGACTTAGACGTGGACCCCTGCGCGCAAGACCCGAGGGGGGTGGGGGCACGCTGCACGAGGAGGAGGGGGCTCTGCCCGAGGGAGGGGGGCGCATGGCTCGAGGGCCCCCCCAAAGCTAAGCCCGGTATCGTAGGGGCTCCGACGGGGGAGTCCGAGAGGGGGACGGGGGACGGGGTCTCCGGCGAGGTGGGCGAAGGCGAAACAGAGAGGAAGCCAGCGCGCAGCCCGGAGCCAGGAGGACTCCGGCGGGGGAGGCTAGCCCGGAGGAGGCACAGACGGAGGCCGAGGAGGGGGAGACAGGGAGGCTGGGAGGACACCGGCGGGGTTGGCCAGCCCGGAGGGGAGGGGCTGACCCGGAGGGAAGACTGGGGGGGGAAGCACCGCCCGGAGCCAGGGGGCTCCGGCGAAGGAGACCGAAAGGGGGACGGAGGGCCAGTCCGGAGGGGAGGGGGCCAGTCCGGAGGGGAGGAGCTGACTCGGAGGGGAATCTAGGGGGCAAGGGAGATGTAGCGCCGGAGGCTGCCGAAGGGTCGGGCGAGTCGGCGAACAGGGAAAGGGGAGAGGGAAGGTGAGGAGGGCGGCTCGAACTCCGGGGTGGGGGGTTCGGCCTCTGGGTGGGTGAGGAGGACCTACCGCCGGCGAGTGGTTTCGACCTCCATCATGCGCCGGAGAGAGCACCGGAGAGGCTCAAAGCTGGAGGGGATGAGCGACGCGAGGAAGGGAGCAACCCGCGGAGGGGGGCACCGACGGCAGGGGGTGAGCCCCAAGAGACGTCGGAGGTGGAACCAGAGTGGTAGGAGGGGGAGGTGCCCTCTGGGGCCCCGATGCGGACATGGGGTCCGAGGCGGAGGCGAGGGAAAGAGGGAGGGGGGAGTCCTGGCCCGCCGAAGAACGGGACGGGGGCCAGGGGGCACGAGGAGGACGCGGCCACGGGAGGGGGCCACTTGAGAGATAGGAAAGCGGACATAGCCACGGAGGGGTATATATATATATATATATATATATATGTGTGTGTGTGTGTGTGTGTGTGTGTGTGTGTGTGTGTGTGTGTGTGTGTTTAAGTATATATATAAAATATGTGTGATATATATATATATATATATATATATATATATATATATATATATATATATATATATATATATATATATATATATATATATATATATATATATGTGTGTGTGTGTGTGTGTTTGTTTTAAGTATATATATAAAATATGTGTGCATATATAATTATAGATGATAAAATTATAGATTTATAATATAATATGTAATAGATTTGACACTAATTAAGTTGAAAGAGAAAATAATTAAAAAAAGAAATGAGGAATGGGAAATAAAGTAATAAAAAAAATACTAATTTTTTGACTAAATTGATATTAATAAAATTGTATGAGATATTGAATCAATATCTTAGGATATCAAAAATCTAATATCTCTCGACCCCTTATTCTCCTCCATATGATCGAAACTCATGTGCAGAATCATAGGTTGTAGGATTTGAATCATATTTAAAAGAGGAATTAAAACTAGTCTTAATCCTTTAAAATCCTAGCAAAACAATCTCCTAATCTAACCGATCAAACTAAATCTTAATTGAAATCAGATTTAAAACTTACATATATTAAATTGATAACCCTCTTTATCTATCTTTAAAAATCCCAGCATCATGTTCCAAAGAACCCAGAGTCTCAATGTCCATCCCTGATCAGTAAGTGACTTTATTCTAACACTCCCAAATGAAACTCCATTCCTTTTCGGCTCCTGGACCTCCTCGCCGATCATCACCCGGTCTGGCAAGCTGCCATGCCGACCACCATAATTTTACCTCGAAGCATTACTAAATCATTTGCAGGGTGTCGTGCCTTGACCTACTGAATCGTTCGTCCTCGCATCAATTCAGACGAATCTCGTCCTCACTGGAACGTAATGTCATACAAGTCTCGAGTTACACTCGTACAAGATAAGATGATTCAATCTTAAAATAGTTATCTCAATTCAAACATTTGCAGCAGAATAAAAAAGAGTCATATTGAAGTTATACGGAGTATATGCTACAATTCTCTTTATTAAATAAGCAGTAGATACAAAGGCTCTTGCTAGCCCCAATGACTATACCAAATTGGCTTACAAAACTTATTATCTTTATATCTCACGAAGGATTTCACCGTTCCATACGTCATGTCTTCCATATCCCGGCCACATCTTCATGTTGCAAGTCCGAGTCCGACGCCTCAACACGTCCAAGCCACTTCAGTACCTTGGGGTTGGGGTTTCAGTACACATCTTGTACTGCTGAATGAAAAATCTACTAGCCTAAACCGACACTAAATAATATTGTGAAACCTACAGCTTAATCTTAGTGATCTTTCTGTCTTTACCTTAGGATCAGTTTAAAGTAGGAAAGCATGTTATCATGGTAAGCATGTTATACTTGATAGCATATACAGAATATGTAACATATCAAAACCCATCACCTTGCGGCGACTTCTAACCAATATCAACGCACTCACCCTTAGGCTGATGCAAGGTGAATACTTACCCTCCATCCTTCCTTGTCACGCCCCAGAACCAAAATGCTGGAGAGCGGAAGACAGACACAGTCAGCTACGTACATAGAGTGCAACACACTTCACAATACGGTCACGGCTGTCTAGATGCATGAGGTTTTATCTACAAGCCATCAGCCTCTTATGGTCAAGAACAAGCCTAGTGTCTCAATCTCAAGCAAGCAAATAATTGTTACAAGATGTTAGATCATCATACATACAAAGTAAGAAATCCCAGACATTATATATTCAGATGACCATGAAGCTAGTCATACAAAATGCAAAGACTAGCAAGAGTTATGTCATACATAATCAAACCCTATGATTTGTTAATCATGTTACACAGCCCTTAGGTAGACAAAAATTAAGTTTCAATATGAACTAACACTTGCTCGACGGCTAAACGCCTCAAAAGAATAATTTACAATAGAGTGGGAGAGCAAAATAAGAAACCCACTTGTAGCCACGGTTACGTCTAGTGCTCACCTTCTGGCTGGAAGGTAGGTAGATCCTTGGGTGCTACTCCAAAATCTAGCAACATAAAACCAGCTGGGTCAGAACCCAGAAGAGCAAGGACCATAAGGGAGGCTCTAGACCCAGAAGACCAAGTACCATAAGGGAGGCTCCACTTATGAACTAAAACAAACATAAGATGAATAAAAGAACTGCAAAAAAAACATAATTAAATACCATAAAAGACAGAGTTAAAAGAATACACTAGCTTGCATTAGGAAAATAAGAGGTAGAATATATTTTCCATGTTATCATGAGACAATCATTCAGGCACGGCCAATCAAATCCTACGGTTTGCTATTATTAGCTAACTATGGCTATCACATGTCACTCCCAATTTTCAAAATTGAGGGTAAAATGGTCATTTTCCATATTTTAATATTTTGAGAATTTTTATATTTTTATATTGATTTTATGGGATTTGTTTAGTCGAGTTTGAGTTTCGTCTCGTTCCGACTTGTGTTAGTGACCCGGGTAGTTTAGACTCTAGTCGAGACCCCAAAATTAGTTAGACATGACCCACAAACCCTACTAATTAAGTTAGTGTAATTAGACTAATCCCACTTGATTAGAATGGTTAAATTAGAGACTTAAACTTGACCTTTTTGACCCCAAACCTTCACAAGACTTAAGTTGATCCAAATGAGACCAAAGGAGGGCATTTTAGACATTTCATAAAACCCATTAGGGCTTTCCTTGGCCAGCCACATCAAGGAAGGATAGATGTCCATTCATTTTATTTCACACTTGTCTCTTTTTCCCCAAATTTGTTCTTTCCCAAACATGAGAGCTTCCTTCTTGATTTTGATCTCCAAATCCTTCCATTCTTCTTCCAATCTTCTATCATTTCTTCTCATTCAACCAAGGAGGAGGTGCTAGCAAGGATTAGAAGCAAGGAGTAAGAAGGGTGTCCATTTTGGAGGAGCTTTCGTGTCAGAACCGTGTCCTTTGAGTGTATCATTGTGATCCCACTACCAATAGGTATAACCATCCTCTATTTTAATTTTCCTTACATTAGTTTAGATTTGCATTCTTTAGGACCACCCCCATGCATGAACCACCATTAGTTTTGGTTTAGAGGCTCTCATGAGTCCTCTCTAGGAAGTTGGGGTAGTTTTGGTGTCCCCACGAAGAGTTTCCAAGAGGAGAGACCCCATGTGTTTGGTTTAATGCCCAATAGGCATTTTTGTCTCTTAATTTTGGTTTTAGAATGGTTAGAGAGTAGATTGACCATGGGTAGATTGGTTAGGCTTGTTTCCATTTGGATACCTATGTTGGTATCCAAGTATCTTGGCCTACAAGTGTCCTATTTGCATGAACATGTCATTTTGACACATATTAATATGTTGGACTGTTTTTATATGTTAGATATATACGTTTACATATATTAGAAGTATGTGTGTCTTTGTATTTGAGTGTTAGTGTTTTGTTTTGTGAGAGTGGTAGTTAGTATTTGTGTTAGTGTAGAGAGAAGGAGGATTGTATATATATAGTGGGTGTGTGTTGTGTTTGTATGGAAGAGTATAAAGGGGGGATTAGGCATCTAGGCAGCAGCTTTTAAGGTCAACAGCTGCACTAGCATGTGCTGCAGGAACTAGCTGCAAAAGCAGCCATTTTGCTGCACAAAGGCAGCAGCAACATATGGGGGCAACCCTAATGCCCCCATTGTAAATTCATCTAGCCCCCAAATTCCCATAGTCCATTAGCCCATTGCCTCTCTTTCTTGTGTGTGCCTATGTATATGTGTATGTGTGTGTGTGTGTGTGTGTGTGTGGTCATGAGGTTTGGATATGTTAGTGATAAGTTAGTGTTGAAATGATAGTTAGTATAGATGTTAGATAGTAGAGAGAGTTGGATATTAGTTAGTCTAGTTAGTAGATAGTAATATGTTAGTTCTAGATAATGGTATCTTAGATGTCACTACCAAAATTTGTCGATTAAGCGACGGCCAGATCCGTCGCCAGTCCGACGGAAATTTCTATTAGCGACCGATCACTGACGGGTTTTGGCCAAAAAATTCGTCGGCAATCAGCTTGTCGCTAATAACGGTCCGTCGCTACGTAGTCGTCAAGCGACGGACTAGCGACGGCATGTCAACTTCACAATACGAAGCATTAGCGACTACTTTCCGACGGACTGTCGTCCATTTCAAGTATTAAATACTGAACTGTTTAGACAATAGCGACGTAAAGTTCCGTCGGTAAACCGTCGTAATAGCGTATCAGAGTGTATCGTTCCGTCGCTAATCCGTCGACCGCCGTCGATAACAAAGGACGGATTAGCGACGGTTTGCTGATGGAAAATCCGTCGATCAGCTTCTGGAAATGCTTGACATTTCCAGCACTATGGTGACGGAATAGTCGTCTCTAATCCGTCGCTACGCCGTCGACAGAGCGACTGAATAGTCCCCTTGGCGACGGCTAATCCGTCGCTATTTCCGTCGAACTATATACCACCAGAACCTTGCCGACGGATATTCCGTCGATCACCCGTCGCTACCTGGAAACAGTTTCAAATCTCCAGTTAGCAACGGCTCATCCGTCGAAAATTGGTCGGAAACTGGGAATATCCGTCGCTAACCAGTCACTAGTCCGTCGCTAACTTAGATTTTTTGGAAAAAAAAATTACAGCACTTTCCCTGTTCACAAAAATATGCATAAACCAAACCAATATATAATGCACACCAATTATCCAACAATCACATAGACCAAATATATAATGCACACCAATTATCCAAGAATCACATAGACTAAATATGTACATACGAAGAAATGTCCCACCAATTCTCGACACAATTCCCGCCAAATAATCGACTACGTAGCGACGACTATCGATCCGTCGCTATATCTCCGACACCCTAGCGATGAATGTACGACCTTTCCTCCCCCTAAAATTAAAATAAAAAATGTAAAGGCGTGTGGTCGGTAATCCGTCGACGAGCGGCCACGAAGCCGTCGCTAACGCCGACTGAAAATTTCTGTCGCTAATTGTCCGTCGCTAATTTACTGTATTTTGGTAGTGTGTTAGATAGTTAGTGTCTAGATATATATTAGAGTTAGTGTGTTAGATGGTTGTAAGTTAAGGTATCTTGTATCTTAGGATACTAAAGTTAGTATCTTAAGGTATTGGTTTACCATATCAAGGTAAATGAAGATTTACCATATACCAAGGTATGGTATCAAGATACCAAGGTTAGAAATAGGATACCTAGACTATAGTTGACTCGATTGACCAAGTTTGACTATTTTGATCAAAAGTCAACTACAAGTCAACACTTGGCCTAGAATTGACTAGAACTTGATCAAAGTTGACCAGTTGACCAAAAGTCAACTGTGAGTCAACCCTTAGCCAAGTTTGACCTAGGTTGGACTAGGAGTTGACAAGAGTTGACCAGTTGACCAAAAGTTAACTATAAGTCAACATTTGATCTAGTTTGACCTAGTTTGACTTGGTTTGACTTTATGTGACCTAATTTGACTGAGTTTGACTTAGTGTGACCTAGTTTGACTGAGTTTGACCTAGATTGTATATTATACATTAGAAAATTATGCCATACACTGTCAAGCCCTAATTTAACTCATGATATCTTATCTTTAGGTCTGTGACATCACTCCGAGCATCGACTCTATTTGACAGCTCAGGACCGCAGGCAAGAACATGCATTGATAATTTTTATTGTCTTGATATCTGCTATATCCGATTCAGTTGTAGTATTTTATTTGATTTTTGACATGATGGTGCACAGACTAGTGTACGTCGGATCCTGGCATGAGATGTTATTCCTGGACTTTCTTAGTATATTGGTACATTGTTCTATCTTGTTTCTTGTACTTGTATAGATGTAGATTCCTAAGGGGATTTGCAACCCACTTAGAAAATCTCGTATCATGACGTGTTATGTTCGGATCCATTATACTATTCGGAGATGGGGAGTTATTAGTGGTTATGTGATCAAATCCACCTTGTTCCTTTTCTTGTGCTTGCGCCACCCTCACTACACGTAGGGTGTAGTGAGATCATTTCTTATGCTCGCTTTCTATGTTGGTCGGCTAGACCCTATCTTGTTTTATCTTGTGATAGCGGAGCCAAATGCAAAGGTCTGAGTCTTGTACCCAAGACGATCACATAACTGCTCTAATACTCGAGCATATTTTATATTTATATTGTACATCAGTTATTCCTGTTCAGTTCTACTTTTCTGTACGTTACACCCTGACATGATTTTCTGTTTTACATATCCTGTTTATATTCCAGTCTAGATATATCATCTTGTATTCCATTATGATTGTCTCTTATAGCATTTGTCAATACTATGGAACTGTTGTTGGTGTTTGTGCTCATTCATTATCTTGACAGGATTACCATTGATGTTCACAGAGGATTTAGAGACCGACTGCTCTACCTATTACGGGTATGTCCACGATGGAGACTTTGACCAGGAGTTACCCCTGGAGCCAGTAGAGGATATACCACCTGTCTAGATCTGTTATATAGGTTTGACTGGACTGCGTTCCAGCTAGTACTGAGACTTATGTTATATATTATATTTTGGGATCTTGTGTTATATCTTTAACTCTAAACTGTGTTGTAAATTTGCATCTATTTCAGTTTATCTATTTCCATCATATCTTTATGATATTCGTATCTATCTTCCTTAGATATCTTGTGATTGAGTTGAGATTATATACCTCCGTGCGGAGATGACAAGTACATATATATATATATTGTGTCTAGATGCTATACTTTCTAGTAGACCTATACAACGTTCTACCGTCGATTCTACGGTGTAGGCTGGACGTACCCACATGCTCGTGCCCCTACTCAGATTGCGGGTCGTAACACGTTTTTGTGTTGGCTCATGCAGGTCTTGAGTCGCAACTAATGCGATATCGTAATGGTACTCAACTTAAAGTACTAATTACGTGCCTGCAGTTAGGATATAGGTTCTAGGTTATGATAGGAGTTACTTAATCATATTTTAGGAAATTTTTTGATCTTTTAATTATCATGACAACTCTACTTGTATTTTGAATTTAATTGTCTTCCTTTGATAATATCTTATCTTGTGCCATATTGATCTTTTGCTCAAATCTGACTTCAGGATGATAGTGACTCGAGCGCAGGCAGCTGGATCCGGTGCCGTATCGGAGAGGTCTGATCCAGTAGAGGTGGGAGAGGCAGCAGAACTAGGAGGTCTTCCAACTCCAGCTCAGAGGCCTTCTATCGTCATACCAGAGACTCTTCCACCTCCGATACCGACCGACGCACTTCAGATATTTGCGCTTCTCCAGCAGATGATAGAGTCGCAGCGAGCACAGGCAGAGGCATCGCAATGTCAAGCAGAGGTATTAAGGTAGACTATAGAGAATGCTCATCAATTAGCACTTGCAGCGGTAGAGAGGGTAGCCGCAGCTCCAATTCAGGAAGCCCCCGCCCAGCAGCCGTATCAGCAGAGGCCTGGATCAGTACTAGACTTCAAGAAGATGTACCCCAGGGAGTTCAAGGGGACAGAGGGAATTCTTTATGCCAATGACTGGTTGGAGGATGTAGAGCGGAGCTTAGAGTTGGCAGAGCTTCCGAGGAGACTGTAGGTAGCAGCAACGGTGAGTCAGTTCTTTGACATTGCCTTGACGTGGTACTGCACGGATCCTCGTGCGTCAGCGAGAGGGTTGACTTGAAAGAACTTTAGAAGGCTCTTCATGGAGAAGTTCTTCCCAGATGCGGCTCTTAGCGCGTTGGAGGGCCAATTTATGGGACTGGTGTAGGGGAACTCGGCAATGGACGAGTATGCGACAGAGTTCTTTCGCCTGAGCCGATTCGCCCCGGGGATGGTTTAGGATACGGGGAAGAAGGCCCGCAAGTTCAGGAAGGGCCTGAACCACGCTGTTTATTCTCACACCTCTGGGCGTCGTGAGATGACTTTCGAGCAGATACTGATGGTTGCTCAGATAGCGGAGGCGGACTACGGTCTCAGGCAGAAGAGGAGCGGTGATACTTTAGGAGCTAGTTCTAGTACGAGACCGACGAAGCATCCCCACATTCAGTAGAGGCCATTCCAGCAGCATTATCAGCAGCAGCAGTATCAGGCACCAGCACGTGCCCATCAGCAGCAGGGGCAGGGCCAGAGGCAGATCACTCAATGTGGCTTATGTGGGAAGCCGGGGCACACTCGTGAGGTCTATAAGAAGAGATTGGGTGCTTGTCTGTATTGTGGAGCATCCGACCATCAGCTGAAGAACTGCCCTCTCAATACAGCCAAGGGAGGTCAGGACAGAGCACCACCGACGAGAGTTCAGATGGGGCCTGCAGCACAGCAAAGGGGTCCGCCACTTCAGATACAGCAGTAGTGTTTTGTCCAGCATCAGAGGGAAGTACCCCAGGACAGAGCGTTCGCTCTAGCAGTCGAGAAGACCGATCCCATGGCAGATATAGTGGCAGGTTCTGTTTTACTCGATTTCTTTCCTGCATTAGCTTTGTTTGATTCTGGTGCTATGCACAGTTTTGTGTCTGTTTCTTTTGCTCTTATACATAACATTATTACTGAATATCTATGTAGGACTTGCAAGATTATGACCGGGGGAGGCATTATCCTGGTTAATAATATTTGTAAGGGACGGAGAGTTACACTGGGAGGCCGGAACTTGAGTGCGTGTTTGCTCGTAATGCACTCCCGAGCTACAATATGGTACTCGGTATGGATTGGTTGAGCAGAAACCATGCTAGTATAGATTGTAGAGGAGGCAGAGTTTTATTTAGACCGTCGGGAGAGCCAGAGTTTGAGTTTGCCAGAGGAGCAGCTGGGCCGGGAGATGGATTCTGTGGAGCCTTGTTGGTGGGGCAGGAATTGCCACATCCATTGATAGCAGAGTTCTTGGATGTTTTTTCCGAGGAGTTGTCTGGGTTGCCACCAGACAGGGATGTTGAGTTCTCTATAGACTTGGTACCGGGCGCTGAGCCTATTTCACAGCACGTCTATAGAGTCAACAACAGCGAGTTGGCAGAGCTGAAGAAGCAGTCGACGAGCTGCAGGACAAGGGTTTCATCAGATCCAGTTCTTTACTTTAGGGTACGCCAATTCTGTTTGTACCAAAAAAGGATCGTATGGTACGCATGTGTATCGATTACAGGATGCTCAACAACCTCACTATCAAGAACAAGTATCTGTTGCCAAGGATTGACGACTTGTTCGATCAGTTGAGCAGCACGAAGGTATTCTCGAAGATAGACTTGAGGTCTGGGTATTATCAGCTGAAGGTGAAGCGGGACGACATTCCGAAGACGGCTCTTCAGACTCGGTACGGCCAGTATGAGTTTACCATCATGCCATTTGGGTTGACTAACGCCCCAGTAGTGTTCATAAACTTAATGAACATAGTATTCCATCAGTAACTTGACAAGTTTGTGGTGGTCTTCATAGTTGACACCTTGGTATACTCAAAGATGCCTGAGGAGCACGAGAAGCATCTGCAGATTATGCTGGAGACTGAGGAAGGAGCAGTTGTATGGGAAGCTGTCGAAGTGTGAGTTCTTCCTAGGACAGGTAGAGTTCTTGGGTCATGTTGTGACCGAGCACGAAATCTCTATGGACCCGAAGAAGATTTCAGCAGTGGAGTCATGTTCTACACCCAGTTCAGTTACTAAGATTCGGAGCTTCTGGGTTTGGTAGGCTATTATCAGAAGTTTGTCTAGGACTTTTCTTGGATTACAGAGCCGATGACTAGATTCACCATGAAGGACGTAGAGTTCGTCTGGACTGAGGAGTGTCAGGCTGCTTTCGATAAGCTGAAGAAGAGGTTGACCACAGCTCCTATCTTGACGTTGCCATCCGGGATTGGTGGTTTCACGATCTATAGTGACGCTTCTGGGAAGGGTTTAGGTTGCGTTCTTCAGCAGCACGGGAAGGTGATTGTATATGCATCTAGGCAGTTACGTCCTCATGAGAAGAACTATCCTACTCACGATCTGGAGTTAGCAACGGTTATCTTTGCTTTAAAGTTGTGGAAGCATTACCTGTACGGAGAGTGATTGAGATCTTTACGGATCATAAGAGCTTGAAGTATGTGTTCACTCAGAAGGAGTTGAATATGCAACAGAGGAGGTGGCTTGAGATGATGAAGGACTTCGAAATCTCGTTGCAGTACCATCTGGGGAAGGCCAACGTACTTGTAAATGCCTTGAGCAGGTATCCAGTAGCTATGTACTTGACGCCAGATCGTCATCTTTTGGCTGACCTAGATAGTTTGGGTATCTAGGTGATCGTTCTGGGCATAGAGGTTCAGATGTGGGGCTTATAAATTCAGTCTGAGCTGATAGACAGAGTCAGATCAGCGCAGTATGATGACGTTGCCCTGAGAAGCATCAGGGAGCAAGTGTAGGCAGGTTTGCTCGATGATTTCTCTATAGTCGAAGATGGGTCATTGAGGCACGGTGCTAGACTGTACGTTTCGAGTGGAGAGCTTCGGGAGGAGGTTCTTCAGGAAGGGTATCGATCTCAGTACTCTGTGCATCCTGGAGCCAACAAGATGTACATAGACCTGAGAGAGCACATATGGTGGTATGGCATGAAGCGAGAGGTAGCTCAGTTTGTATCTCACTGCTTAATGTGTCAGCAGGTGAAAGCTAAGAGACAAAGGCCAGGTGGGTTGCTATAGCCACTACCCATTCCAGAGTGGAAGTGGAAGCACATCACCATAGACTTTGTGTCAGGACTTCTACGTTCTCCAGAAGAAAAAGATGCGATATGGGTCATTGTTGATAGATTGACCAAATCGACCCACTTTTTGCCCTTCAAAGTGAGTTTGTCTATAAAGAAGCTGGCAGAGCTATACATGCGCCAAATAGTGAGATTAAACAGAGTTTCGTTGAGAATAGTCTCAGATCGGGATTATCGTGTTACTTTCTACTTCTAGAGGAGTTTGTAGGCTAGCTTGGGCACCCAGCTCAAGTTTAGTACCGCTTATCACCCCCAGATAGACGGACAGTCAGAGAGGACCATCCAGACTCTTGAGGATATGCTTCACACATGTGTGTTAGACCTCGAGGGTTCTTGGGAGGATCATCTTCACCAGATAGCGTTTGCTTCCAATAAAAGCTACCAGGCCAGTATAGAGATGTCACCATTTGAGGCTCTATACGGACGAAGATGTCATACTCCTTTGTCATGGGACGATGTCGGCAAGAGAGTGTTGTTCAGCCCGAAGATGGTAGTAGATGTAGTGGAGAAGGTTAGACTGATCAGGGATAGACTTTGGGTGGCTCAGGATAGACAGCGGCATTGGGCCGATAGCCACCGGAGACCGCTAAAGTTTGAGGTTAGTTTCAGTTTTTGTTGTGCTTGTTTGTGATTGTTGTTAGAGTTTGTGTGCTGAGTTTTGATTTTGTGTCTAGGTTGGTGATATGGTGTTCCTGAGGATTTCCCTGACACATGGCATGATTCGCTTTGACTGGGGCGGGAAGCTTAGTCACCGCTACCTCGAACCTTTAACTATCCTTGAAAGGGTCGGTGCAGTAGCCTACCGACTAGACTTGTCACCTATGCTAGAGGGGATGCATAACTTATTCCATGTGTCACAGCTGAGGCGGTACATGGCAGATTCTAGCCATGTATTGGATCATTCAGCGATAGAGGTGTGACCTACTCTCAACTATCCATAACAGCCTATGGAGATTCTGGATCGTCGAAAAAAGGTGCTCCGGAACCAGGTTATACCCTTGGTTCATGTTGCATAGAGGCACCACTCTCTAGGTGAGTCTACCTGGGAGAGAGAGGACAACATACGGGAGCGTTTCTCTTATATCTTCGAGCCTTGAGGTATATGTTCTTTTTGTTTTCTGTTTGTGTTTTCCTGTGATTGGTTTGTCTCAATTTCGAGGACAAAATTATTTTAAGGGGATAAATTTGTCACTCCCAGTTTTCAAAATTGAGGGTAAAATGGTCATTTTCCATATTTTAATATTTTAGAAATTTTTATATTTTAATATTAATTTTATGGGATTTGTTTAGTCGGGTTTGAGTTTCGTCTCGTTTCGACTTGTGTTAGTGATCTGTGTAGCTTAGACTCTAGTCGAGACCCCAAGATTAGTTAAACATGGCCTACAAACCCTACTAATTAAGTTAGTATAATTAGACTAATCCCACTTGATTAGAACGGTTAAATTAGAGACTTAAACTTGACCTTTTTGACCCCAAACCTTCACATGACTTAAGTTGACCCAAATGAGTTCAAAGGGGGGCATTTTAGACATTTCATAAAACTCATTAGGTCTTCTCTTGGTCGGCCACATCAAGGAAGGATAGGTGTCCATTCATTTCATTTCATACTTGCCTCTTTTTTCCCAAATTTGTTCTTCCCTAAACTTGAGAGCTTCCCTCTTGATTTTGATCTCCAAATCCTTCTATTCTTCTTCCAATCTTCCATCGTTTCTTCTCATTCAACCAAGGAGGAGGTGCTAGAAAGGATTAGGAGCAAGGGGCAAGAAGGGTGTCCGTTTTGGAAGGAGCTTTCGTGTCGGAACCGTATCCTTTGAGTGTATCATTGGGATCCCACTCCCAATAGGTATAACCATCCTCTATTTCAATTTCTCTTGCATTTTAGTTAGATTTGCATTCTTTAGGACCACCCCCATGCATGAACCACCATTAGTTTTGGTTTAGAGGCTCTCATGAGTGCTCTCTAGGAAGTTGGGGTAGTTTTGGTGTCCCAACGGAGAGTTTCCAAGAGGAGGCACCCCATGTGTTTGGTTTAATGCCCAACAGGCATTTTTGTCTCTTAATTTCAGTTTTAGAATGGTTAGAGGGTAGATTGACCATAGATAGATTGGTTAGGCTTGTTTCCATTTGGATACCTACGTTGGTATCCAAGTATCTTGGCCTACAAGTGTCCTATTTGCATGAACATGTCATTTTGACACATATTGATATGTTGAACTGTTTTTATATGTTATTATATATGTTTACATATATTAGAAAAGTGTGTGTGTGTGTGTGTGTGTGTGTGTGTGTGTGTGTGTGTGTGTGTGTGTGTGTGTGTGTGTGTTTCTTTTTATTTGAGTGTTAGTGTTTTGTTTTGTGAGAGTGGTAGTTAGTGTTTATGTTAGTGTAAAGAGAGGGAGGATTGTATATATATAGTGGGTGTGTGTTGTGTTTGTATGGAAGAGTATAAAGGGGGGGATTAGGCATCTTGGCAGCAGCCTTTAAGGCCAACAGCTGCAGCAGCATGTGCTGCAGGAACTAGCTGCAGCAGCAGCCATTTTGCTGTACAAAGGCAGCAGGCTGCAGCAGTATGTGGGAGCAGCCCTAATGCCCCCATTGCAAATTCATCTAGCCCCCAAATTCCCATAGTCCATTAGTCCATTGCCTTTCTTTAGCCCTCTCTTGTGTGTGCCTATGTATATGTGTGTGTGTGTGTGTGGTTATGAGGTTTAGATATGTTAGTGATAAGTTAGTGTTGAAATGTTAGTTAGTATAGATGTTAGATAGTAGAGAGAGTTAGATATTAGTTAGTCTAGTTAGTTGATAGTAATATGTTAGTTCTAGATAATGGTATCTTAGATGTTAGATAGTTAGTGTCTAGATATATATATTAGAGTTAGTGTGTTAGATGGTTGTAAGTTAAGGTATCTTGTATCTTAGGATACTAAAGTTAGTATCTTAAGGTATTGGTTTACCTTATCAAGGTAAATGAAGATTTATCTTATACCAAGGTATGGTATCAAGATACCAAGATTAGAAATAGGATACCTATACTATAGTTGACTCGATTGACCAAGTTTGACTGTTTTGACCAAAAGTCAAGTACAAGTCAACACTTGGCCTAGAATTGAGTAGAACTTGACCAGAGTTGATCAGTTGATCAAAAATCAACTGTAAGTCAACCCTTAGCCTAGTTTGACCTAGGTTGGACTAGGAGTTGACCAAAGTTGACCAGTTAACCAAAAGTCAACTGTAAGTCAATCTTTGACCTAGTTTGACTTGGTTTGACTTCATGTGACCTAGTGTGACCTAGTTTGACTGAGTTTGACTTAGTGTGACCTAGTTTGACTGAGTTTGACCTAGATTGCATATCATACATTAGAAAATTATGCTATACGTTGTCAAACCCTAATTTAACTCATGATAACTCATCTTTTGGTCTGTGACATCACTCTGAGCATCGACCCCATTTGACAGCTAAGGACTGCAGGCTAGTATATTCACTGATAGTTTTTATTGTCTTGATATCTGCTATATCCGATTCAGTTGTAGTATTTTACTTGATTTTTGACACGATGGTGCACGGACTAGTGTACGTCGGATCCTGGCATGAGATGTTATTCTTGGAATTTTATGGTATATTAGTACATTTTTCTATCTTGTTTCTTGTACTTGTATAGACGCAGATTCCTAAGGGAATTTGCAACCCATTTAGAGAATCCCGTGTCATGACGTGTTATGTCCGGATCCATTATACTTTTCGGGGATGGGGAGTTATTAGGGGTTATGTGATCAAATCCACCTTGTTTTTTTTTTTGTGCTTGTGCCACCCTCACCACACGTAGGGTGTAGTAAGATCATTTCTTGTGCTTGCTTTCCATGTTGGTCGGCTAGACCCTATCTTGTTTCATCTTGTGATAGCCAAGCCAAATGTAAAGGTCCGAGTCTTGCATCTAAGCCGATCACATAATTGCTCTAATACTCGAGGCACATTTTATATTTACATTGTACATCAGTTATTCCTGTTCAATTGTACTTTCATGTACATTACACCCTGACATGATTTCCTATTTTACATATCCTGTTTATATTCCAGTCTTGATATATCATCTTGTATTCCATTATGATTATCTCTTAGAGCATTTGTTAATACTATGGAACTGTTGTTGGTGTTTGTGCTCGTTCATTATCCTAACAGGATTATCGTTGATGTTTAAAGAGGATTTAGAGGCCGACTGCTCTACCTATTACGGGTATGGCCAGGACGGAGACTTTGACCAGGAGTTACCCCTGGAGCCAGTAGAGTATATACCACATGTCTAGATCTGTTAGATAGGTTTGACTGGACTGCGTTCTAGCTAGTACTGAGACATATGTTATATATTATATTTTGGGATCTTGTGTTGTCTTTAACTCTAAACTGTGTTGTGACTTTGCATCTATTTCAATTCATCTATTTCCATCATATCTTTATGATATTCGTGCCTATCTTTCTTAGATGTCTTGTGATTTAGTTGAGATTATATACCTCCGTGCGGAGATGACCGGTACATATATATTGTGTCTGGATGCTATACTTTTTAGTAGACCTATACAGCATTCTACCGTCGATTCTGCGGCATAGGCTGGACGTACCCACGTGCTCGTGCCCCTAATCAGGGTATGGGTCGTGACATCACATGCCTAGTTACTAACAAAATGTTGTTGATTCCCCTAGTCACAAGCCCTGTAGATTATCTAGGTTATCCAAGCAGGGGTTACAAGAGTTTATCAAGATTTAAGAGAAGCATTTAGTTTTACAAGGAGTGCAACACATGACACTGTGCTAGAAATGTGCCCTACCCGATGGTAGGCTACAAGTCCACAAATGTGGCACGATAACGGGATCGCCTGTAACTGAAAAATCTCTCTATATGAACTACTTGATCAATCTAGTCGTTAACCTGGTCAGATTCATTATGAATTCATGATCGTAGTAATCAGGAATCCACGTCCTAGACATGATGCATGACGAGACAGTTATCTTGTATAGTCACAATCAAGAAAAATCAACCACGGAGTCAAGACAAGGGTTATACTTAGCAAGACAGGAATAGCTATCGCAACAGCAATCAAGATTTCATATGTCATGTCAGGTTTACTTGTCATGTCAAGAGTACTTGTCAAGAGTATGTCTCAACGGGCCACTATCAAGATTATCAAGATATGATCATTTTGTCATGTTCAAGTTCAAGTTACTAGCTCAAGATTATCAAGTCAGGTCGTCGCAATTTAGGCCAAGTACAGAAAACCTGCAAAAAGGATCAAGAACTATGATTGAAACTATCAGTCATATTTGAATTCCAGTTAAAGTGAAACAAGCATATTCCTGAAGCCAAGACGAATATCTACAACTTTTATATTTTGAGTTTTACAAGATTTCATCTATAAAACAACTTTAATAGGCAAAAACAGTCATCTAAATGCGTTCGGGCACGTGGCGTGTGCAGGCAAATTCGACTACGGTGCACGAAACACGAGAGCATGACGCGCAGGTGCACGACGAACGAATCTTACGGGTGCACGACGAGAAACATGCAGCACACACAGACTAAATTGGCCACGGTATACGGAGCACGAGAGTAATGTGCGCGACAAATAAATCGCACGCGGCGTGCGAAACGGACAGCATGCGGACCAAATTGGCTACGGCACGCGGAGCGTGAGAGCACGACATACGGCAAACAAATTGCACGGGCGTGTGGCACGAAATGCACAGCACGTACGGACTAAATTGGCCACGACGCGTGGGGCGCGAGAGCACGACGTGCATGCGCGCAGCAAACGAATCGCGCAGGCGTGCGGCACACAAAACGTGCAACATGCGTGAACAAAAATGCCTACGGTGCATGGCGCACAAATGCATAATGCGTGGGCGCACAACATTGTTCATCGTCCCAGCATCACTGAAGATGTGCGGGAACCCATGAACACAAAAATGCCATAACTTCTTCAAAATAAGTCAAAATCAAGTGGTTCAAAAGCCAAAATTGGGTAGAATTAAATTCTCCATAAATGGAACCACTAGTGTTTGGAAATAACAAGTTTTTGGAGATCAAAATCAAGAAAAACAAAAAAAGTTAAAACTTAGATCTACAAAAATCTATCCATCAAAATAAAAAAATTTAAGTTCTAAAGATGCTTAGAATCAGGTAAGGAAGGATATGGAACAATAAAAATAGAGATCATTCATGGAGCAAGTTGTACAGGATCTTCCCATGAACCACCGAAGTCAAGTGTACAGGATCGTAACATATCCTCAAGAGTTTATATCGTACGCTCCGACTGACTATCTGTTTCTGGATGATAGGCTGAACTAAACTTGAGACGAGTTCCCAAACTCACTTGGAGAGTCCACCAAAAGTGTAATATAAATCTCGAATCTCTATCAGATACAATACTGACTGGTACTTCATGTAATCTGACTATCTATCTGAGGTACATCTCTGTAAGCTGTTCCATCGATTGACCAATTCTGAAAGGAAAAAAATGAGCCACCTTTGTGAGTCGGTCAACTATAACCCATATTGAATCTCTTCCAGCGGGGGATTTAGTAATCCAGTCACAAAATTCATGGTAATGTGTTCATATTTTCATTCTGGGATCGGTAAAGGTTGAAAAAGTCCAGTTCGTCTCTGATGTTCAACTTTAACTTACTGACAAATTAAATAACGAGAGACAAACCGAGCTATCTCTCTCTTCATGCCATTCTACCAGAAATACTGACGAATATCACGATACATCTTCATGCTACCGGAATGGATTGAATACTGCGAATTGTGAGGCTCTGTCATATTCTCTTGCCTGATATCACCACTGGGTACACAAATACGCCTTCTATGTCGGAGCATGCCATCTTCGTGAATGCATAACTCTGCTCTTCGTCACGCTTCACATTCTGCCCTAAGTCGCTGAAGCTTGGAATCCGTTGATTGAGCTATCTTGATTCTCTTATCTATGTTGGACTGAACTTGCACACTTGCCATAAAAGCCACATTGGTAGGGAGAACTACCTCTATCTCCATCTTTTGAAGATCTGCTAATAACTCTGGCTATTTTGTTAGGAAATAAGCTCCTACTCTTCTTCTCAATTCATCTGCAACTATGTTGGCCTTTTCAGGATGATACTGCAGGTTAATGTCATAATCCACTAGTAACTCTAGCCATCTTCTCTAATGCATGTTAAGATCCTTCTAGTTAAATACATACTTAAGATTCTTGTGTGGTCGGTGAAAATCTCTACCCGATCTCCAAATAAATAATACATCTAAAGCTTGAGTGCTAAAACCACCATTGCTAACTCTAAGTCATAGGTTAGATAATTTCTCTCATGATCATAAAGCTGACATGATGTATAAGCTACTACCTTGTCATGTTGCATTAGGACACATCCTAATCCCTTACCTAAAGTGTCACAATAAACTGAAAATCCTCCAGTCCCATCTTGAAGCGTGAGAATGGGTGTCGTCATCAACTTTTTGAATAAAATCTGATATTCCGGTGTCCAAGTAAACTGTACATCCTTGCGGATCAACTGCGTCAAGGGCGCTAAAATTCGAGTAAAGTCTGATACAAATTGACAGTAATAGTCCGCCAATCCTAGAAAACTACGAACTTCTGCGATGGTGCTAGGTACTGGCCATGTCTCTATAGCCATTGTCTTCTGGGGATTCACTTCCACTCCACCTTTGGTGATGATATGACCTAAGTACGAAATACGATCAAGCCAAAATTTGTACTTATTAAACTTTACATACAACTGGTGCTCTTTGAGAATCTGAAGGACTACCCGTAGATGTTGCTCATGCTCTGCTTTACTCTTACTGTAGACTAAGATGTTATTTATAAACACTATCATGAATTGATCTAAATAAGGCATGAATATGTGATTCATGAGATCTATGAATACTGCTGGTGCATTGGTCACTCCGAATGACATAACGAGAAACTCCCAATGTCTATATCTAGATCTGAACACCGTCTTTGGGATGTCATGCTCTCTGACTCTGATCTAATGGTACCCCGACTGCAAGTCAATCTTCGAAAATACTGCCGCTCTACTGAGTAGATTGAACAAATCATCTATCCTTGGCAAAGGATATCTGTTCTTGATTGTTACGAAATCCAAGGTACGATAATCAACACATAATCTTGATGTACCATTCTTCTTCTTCACAAGAAGCATCGAGGCTCTCTAAGGTGATCCACTAGCACGAATGAATCCTTTGGTTCTGGGTTCTTTAATCATCTTGTACAGGATCTCCAATTCTGATGGTGCCATTCTGTAGACTCTCTTTGATACTGGTGTCGTCCTTGGAATCAAATCAATAGTGAACTCTATCTCTCTTTCTGGCGGCATGCCTGGAAGATCTTTGAAAAATACGTCAAGAAATTCTTCTACTACTCTGGGAAATTGAACTGCTTCTTCTACTGCCATTCGCAAGATTGGTGGAGAAGGTTCTTCTTCACCTCTAAAAAATAAAAACTCGTCTTTGTCAGGAATACCAAAAATAATCCTGCCAATATGGCAGTCTATTCTTGCGTATTGATCCTTCAACCAATCCATTCCTAGGACCACATCATAGTCGACCATCGAAAATTCTATCAACCTAGCGGGAAACTCTCTACCACTAACTACGATTTGACACGAAAAAAATACTCTATCTACTCCCACAAGACCATTACTAGTAAGTATATTGAGCCTTACTTATAATGACTCAGGCTCCAGTCATATTCGTGTTGCGAATCGTACAGACATAAATGAATATGATGCACCTGAATTAAATAATACTGATGCTGGAAAAGAGTTGACAAGAATGGTACCTACCACCACCTCACCTGATGATAATTCTTCTGCCACGGTCAGAGCCATAGCTCGACCCTGTCCTCTTGGTGCTGGTCCTATCTACTGGTTATCTCTCTGTCTATTCTGAATCTGAGCTTGAGCCTGAACATACTGCTGTGACCTATTCTGCTAGAATGCTTGAGCCTGAGGCGGCAATGGCCTCAGAGGCTGGTACTGCTGCTGTACTGGTGCTGGTCCCCTAACCGATAGACTAGTTAGGGTTGATGAAGATAAACTAGCTCTTTTCGGGTAGGAACCGATTATGTGGTCCAGTGCCCCACAAGCTAAGCACAACCCCTGTGCTCTACGATATTCAGAAATCACATGCGCCGGCTTCCCACAATGAGAGTATCCATTGTAGAAGACTGATTATATTTCTGTTGTTGAGGGTACGTCCGGGTCGAGTATTGAACCGACGAAACTGTGGTCTCCCTCCTAGGAGCTTCAATGGTCAAGGCCCTAGCTGCCTGGGCTGGTGCTGACGATTGGGATAATTGACCATGAGACCTCTTCCATCCTCCAGTTCGATCTACTATCCTCTGTGAAGTATATTCATGCCTTCTAGTTGCTCGCAAAAATATATCAAATGTTTCTTGCTCAAACTGCTCCATTGCTAGAATGATCTCTAGGTTGAGTCCCTGCTGGAATCGTTGTGCTCTGTCTAATTCGGCCACCACCAAGGTAGGAGGAAACTGACTAAGCCTAGGAAACTCGGTCGCATATCCATCTATCGTTCTTCCCATCTACTTGAGATTGCTAAACCTTTTCTGTAGATCATAGTGAGCCACTGCATCAAAATACTTCTTCTAAAATCTATCGCTGAATATCGCCAACAAAATAGGCGTCAACAAACTAACTGCTTGTATCTCCCACCAGCTGCAGGCTAAGTCCAATAACTGCAGGCGCACAACGGCCACCTACAATGAATGTATATTTTTTCTTGAATGTACATTTTTGAACTAAATAATGGTTAGTGGTTATATTTATATGGGATGAACATTATGTATAGGAGGAGGTGGAAAAAATGATAAAAGATAGTGGATATATGTTGGTTAGAGAGAAAATGACAATGTGTAGACAACGGTCCTCATCCCATTATGGGATTAGATAGAAGTACCCTAGCCATGGTTGTTCCCACGTAAAATGTTTGTTTTGGTGTGGCTATATAAATGATAAATATATGAGTGTTTTAGCAGAAGAAACTTTTGGTTTTAAGATGGGAACATTTGAACATGGACATGGACTAAAGAGAGTGCTGAATTCATCACCAGTAAGTAGAAATGGCTTATTTATAGTTGTGAACAAAAAAGTTTAGAATACAATTCCTTACAACCTCTGCTAATGGTTTTCAGTTTCTTGGTTTGGAAGTGTAGGCTTGGGTTGTTGAGCTTCTTGACTAAAGTAGGTATATTTTAATTTTAGTCCTTGAAGAATTCATACTTATAAGGTCTATAGAGAAGGAGGTAGGAATTCCTTTACCTAGTAATAAGGAGCAATGTAATATGAATGATTGGGCGTATGTAGGCATGCATGAAACTGCATATGGTTAGTGAAATGGAAAAAGACCAAGTAAAGAAGATAGAATGCAACAAGTGTACGAACTTGTTAGTACCTTGACGAACAATCGATGGAAAAAACACGAATTCAGAAACAATTGTAAAGACAATGTTTCTGGCAACAACACCCTAAAGAAGGTGATGTTGTATTACGAGAATCTAAAAAGAGTATTTCGTAATATTTCTAGAAGGCAACAGAACCGTATAACTTCTAAAGAGAAGCGACGGTATTCTCGAAGGCAACCGAACCGTGTAACTTCTAAAGAGAAGCGACGGTATTCTCGAAGGCAACAAGAGAAGATCAACAACAGTTGAGTCTCAGATTCTCGAAGGCAACAGAAAGAGGGAGGAAGAAGAAGAACGGATCTCGCTGGGGTGTAGAACACCGGCGCTCAAAGCTATACCCGCAGTACGGATAAGCTCCCAGGAACCAGCAAGTTCGGAAGAACTTCTGGAACGCTCGTAAGTCAATATTTGAGACTTGAACGGGCTTCCTGGACTTAACAGACTCTCTCAACTCTCTTCTTGGTGCATCTTTCAAAGGAGGCCAAGGGGCTCTATTTATAGAGTGGAGTTGAGACTTCACCTCTTCTCCTATCCGATGTGGGACTAAAATACCAATACTCAAAAACAGAGTTTGATATTTTAGATCATCCCACAATCAGCATAGAAGTGTGCCAGTCCACGCCTACCCTCCGAACACTCCCGTGCATGCACGAGACATCCTGGAGTCCGTGTCCGAGTCCGAGTCCGCACAACAAAAATTAACTTTTATCCTTGTTGGATTTAATCCTTTTTCCTTCTAGAAAAATACTTCCACATGGCACAAGCTTGTGTCCCACTACACCTCATGTGCACACCTCAACACAAGCAATGCATTATATTGAGATACTCACCATTTGGTGTAGCCGATGTGGGACTATCTTTTCTAGTCCAAAGGCAAAAACACCAACAATCCCCCACATATCTCAATATATGGGTTGAGCGTTCCCCACAGTGATTGTCCATCATGTATTAGGAGAGATGTCGCTACGACTTGAATCTTCCCGCATAGGTTAAATAACAGCATGATACAAGAATGGACTAAGCCTTGAATTCTGCACCATAACTGTAATTCTTCCTACTCACATAATGACATCAACTGTGCTTCTGGCTGCACATTGAAGGCCTTGTGCCAGCCTGGTTTCAGTGTATAATTTTGGGCGTCTACAAGCTTACCCTCAAGAGACGGCCTGATATCTCTTTCCATACACTATAGGTGAGTTCTTTATAAAGAGTCATGGCATGAAGCATTGCGCTTCTTTGCGGTGCTACGCCGCTATGACATGGCTTAAAGCCGAGGCTTTATCCCACCTGGGTACCTCATCGTAGTGTCATACTACTGTAGCATGAGGTCACAAGCCCCTTTGTAGTGCCAAACTACCCAGCATGAAGCCTTGCGCTTCTGTGCGGTGTTACGCCGCTATGACATGGCTTGCGAAGCCGAGGCTTTACCCTACCTGGTACCTCTTCGTGGTGTCATGCCACTGTAACATGAGGACATCGTCCTCTTTGTAGTGCTGTCTACCTCTCTTTATTACGATTATCATACAGCATTAGGCTACCTGCCTATTTGCGGTGCTACTCCGCTGTGACTTAGCTTGCAAAGCCGAGGCATTATCCCTACCTGGGAACCTCATGGTGGAGTCACCCCACTGTAGCATGGAGTTTCACTCCTTGTAGTGCTGCTCTACCGTGCTTCCTGTAAAGCACACCAGGCATTCACTCTGCCTGAGAACTCATTAAGGCGTTTAAGCCAACCTTCCCACAGGATCCGTTTTCCGCAGAAAACAATAGTAGACAACAGTGGTTGTAGGTCCGTAACCTCTCCATGTCACATAGGACAAATACCCACCGTTCCTGATATTCTTCTGGTTAATAGTCCTCCCTTGAACCAAAAGCTAGATGCCTAGTAGATTTCTCTTTGAACTAATAGCATAAAACTTTATGGTAGGAATGTAATAACACAATATCAGAATGCCTTCAAGCCCATTTTACAAGCTGTGTCATCGACCAGCTGGCGCTTGAGGTCCTTGGTGAACGGATCCGCCAGGTTCTCCTGACTCCGAACATCAATCACTGCAATGACGCCCCTTTTGATGAGATCGTTCACTGCTCTGTGCTTCAACCGTACAGTCCTCTTCTTCCCGTTGAAGAGTTCATTTGATGCCACTGCTGCTGCCGCCTGGTTGTCACAGTATATCGGTATTGCCGGTATCTGAGCCCCAACCACCGGAAGATCATACATGAGCTCCCGAAGCCACTCTGCTTCATCTGCAGCAGCATCCAATGCAAAGAATTCAGATTCCATGGAGGAGCGAGATAACATAGTCTGCTTCTTCGACTTCCACGATATAGTAGCTCCGCCCATGGCGAATACGAATCCACCTGTGGAATACTCGCTCTCCATATCTGAACACCAGCTAGCATCACTGAAGCCTTCCACTACTAACGGATCTCCGCTGTAGAAAAGTGCATATGTCTGAGTTTTCTTGAGATATCTCATAACACGCTTCACAGCTTTCCAGTGCTCAACGCCTGGATTGCTAGTGAACCGACTCAGCATTCCTACTGCAAAAGCTATGTCAGGCCTTGTGGCAGTAGTAGCGTACATCAAGCTTCGAATGATGCTAGCGTACTCCAACTGCCTGACGCTTTCCCTCAAATCTGGCTCCAGCTTCTGATCACTCCGGTACGGTGTATCAATAAAAGGAAGATCTTGATACCCGTAGCGAGTGAGCATTTTCTTAATGTAATGAGACTGTGACAGCGCTATTCCAGTGCTTGTCCGGATGATCTTGAGCCCCAAGATTACGTCGGCATCCCCCAAGTCCTTCATACTGAACTTGGTCGAGAGGAATTTCTTTGTCTCTGTGACGCAGATTAAATCCGTACCTAGGATTAGCATGTCATCCACGTAAAGACAAACGATTACTCCTCTTCCGTCAGCAAACTTCGTATAGACACACTTGTCTGTTTCACTGACCCTGTAGCCATTTGACCTTATCACCTTGTCAAACTTCTCATGCCACATTTTGGGAGCTTATTTCAAACCATACAGAGACTTCATCAACTTGCAGACTTTGTCTTCCAGACCTCTGACGACAAAACCTTCTGGTTGTTGCATGTAGATCTCTTCGGTCAGCTCGCCATTAAGGAATACCGTTTTTACATCCATCTGATGTATCACCAGCTTGTGTATTGCTGCTAAAGCAATTAACAATCTGATTGTTGTCATCCGAGCTACTGGAGCATAAGTGTCAAAGTAGTCGATCCCCTGCTTCTGAGCAAACCCCTTGGCCACTAGCCTGGCCTTAAACTTGACAATGGTTCCATCTGCTTTCATCTTCTTCTTGAAGATCCATTTGCATCCGATGGGTCTTGCTCCTTCTGGTAGGTCGACCAATACCCATGTGTTATTGGAGGTGATTGAGTCAATCTCGTTGTCAATCGCCTCCTTCCAGAATATAGCATCTCTGGTCTTCATCGCCTCATCATAGGTAAGCGGATCTGCTTCCACATGATAGGTGACGAAGTCATCTCCGAAGTCTTTCGGCCTCCTTGCTCGCTTAGTTGACGGCTCAGCGAGTTCTGGTTCAGCTGGTGTCTCCTCGACAACAGCTCCATCTTGGACTACTGGTTTGATAAAGACCTCTGTCTGCTTCGCACCCTCATTATTCTCCGGAATATCCGCGAGAACAATGTTCTTGTGCCTTGCAAACTTTTCTTCAAAATATTCAGCATCGCGAGATTCGATGATATGATTTGACTCGATATCAAGGAATCTCCGAGCATCACTCTTCTCGGCATACCCCAAGAAGATCGCCTTAGTAGTCCTTGTCCCCAGCTTCTGAATCTTTAGATCTGGGAGCTTCACATAAGCCAGACACCCCCACACTCGAATGACATTCAAGTTAGGACTGACTTTGAACCAGAGTTCATGAGGAGTTATGTCGGAAGTTGCATATGGCACTCTATTCAGAATGAACGTTGCCGTTAGTGCAGCTTCTCCCCAGTAACACTTTGGGAGACCCGTAGTCAACAGCATAGAGTTCATCATCTCTGTCAATGTTCTGTTCTTCCTTTCTACTACTCCGTTGGATTGTGGAGAATACGGAGCCGTCGTCTCGTTGATGATTCCATGTTCTTTGCAGAATGATGAGAATTCGTGAGACCTATATTCCCCACCTCGATCACTCCTCAGCCTCTTGAGTTGTTGCCCAGTTTGCCGTTCAGCCTCGGCCCTGAACTCCTTGAACTTCTCGAATGCTTCGTCTTTAGATTTGAGTAAATAGACGAAGGCATACTTGGAGAAGTCGTCTATGAAAGTAATGAAATACTTCATCCCGGCCTTTGTAGAGAATTATTTGAAGTCACAGATATCTGAGTGAACCAACTCCAGAAGATCTGTGCTTCGATTGACCCTGTGAAAGGGTTTCCTAGTGATCTTCGTCTGAGCACATATCTCACATTTCTCTACCTTACCCCCACACTTGGAGATAAGTCCTAGACTAGACATTTTGTTTATTCGCTTACAATGAACATGTCCTAGTCTATTATGCCACAATTCAAGAGAGTAATTCAAACTAGTGATAGCATTTATATTATCATGCTGGGTTACAACAAGCTGAATCTTGTACATTCCTTCAGTTTGGAAAGCTTTCCCGAAGAATGTACCCTTCTTGGACATCACCAACTGGCCAGCATTGATGTCCATCCTCAAGCCTGCGTTGCAGAGCAGGCTCCCAGAGATCAGGTTCTTTGCGATTGCAGGAACATGCTTCACACCTTGAAGCGTCAGAATGTTCCCCGAAGTAAGCTTCAGCTCCACCGTCCCGATCCCCAGTACTTCAGCTTGTGCCTGGTTCGCCATCATGACTTTCTCGGAAGTAGGCTCATAGGAGACGAACCAATCCTTGTCTGAACAGACATGACATGTCGCGCCAGTGTCTATCCACCAGTCCAAGTCTGCCCCCACAGTTGCAACCTGTGCTATCATGGCAACCTGGTTAGTAACCAAAGAAACCTTGTTAGGCTCACCTTGCTCTTTGGGCTTGGACTTGCATTCACTTTTATAGTGACCCTTCTTGCCACAGTTGAAGCAAGTCACATGGGACTTGGACTTCTGTTGCTTGAATCCTGGGCCCTTCACTTTCAGATTCGAGAATTCCTTCTTCTTGTGGTGAGAAGCCGCCTGCTTCCCTTTGTTCTCTCTGGTGGCTTGAACCAGATTCGTCGTTGCTAGTTGCTTGGACAGGGCGTCCAACTTCTGTTGAGAGCGCATTTCGTCCTCAACATGAATCTCACTGAGGAGATTATCCAGGCTAATCTCCATCTTCTTCCTATGCATCCTTGCATAGATGTTGCTCCATCCTGGAGGAAGTTTTGCCACGATCCCTCCAACGACGAACTTGTCGACGAGGGGCATGCTATCGTCCTCCAGTTTCTGGCGCAGCTTCATGAACTCTTTCACTTGGGATAGCATGGTCTTTTCGTCTTCAAAGACCCATTTGTGGTATTTTTCAACCATGAACGTCTTCGACCGGGCCTCGTCGTCGTCATACAGCTTCCCCACGGACTCCCAGATCTCTTTGGCAGAAGACTTCTTTGTGTAGGACTCGGCCAGAGAGTCTTCCTGGAATTCAGGATCAGCAGCCTGCATATGCTGTTATCCTTTTTCCACTTCGTCTGCTTGCTCGTAGTAGCGGCCAGAACAGCAGCAGATCCTGTTGCTGGAACGATTGGTTCTTCCTCATCCAACACGTGATCAACATCCACGAGTTGAAGGTTCAGAGTCACCTTTCGCTTCCAGATCTGGAAGTGTTCACCGTCGAATTTCTCCAACTTGTTAAAGCCGGTATCGACAAGCGAAGCACGAGTGTTTTCCATCGAATCGTATAGCTTTGAGATTGTTAGTACCTTGACGAACAATCGATGGAAAAAACACGAATTCAGAAACAATTGTAAAGACAATGTTTCTGGCAACAACACCCTAAAGAAGGTGATGTTGTATTACGAGAATCTAAAAAGAGTATTTCGTAATATTTCTAGAAGGCAACAGAACCGTATAACTTCTAAAGAGAAGCGACGGTATTCTCGAAGGCAACCGAACCGTGTAACTTCTAAAGAGAAGCGACGGTATTCTCGAAGGCAACAAAAGAAGATCAACAACAGTTGAGTCTCAGATTCTCGAAGGCAACAGAAAGAGGAAGGAAGAAGAAGAACGGATCTCGCTGGGGTGTAGAACACCGGCGCTCAAAGCTATACCCGCAGTACGGATAAGCTCCCAGGAACCAGCAAGTTCGGAAGAACTTCTGGAACGCTCGTAAGTCAATATTTGAGACTTGAACGGGCTTCCTGGACTTAACAGACTCTCTCAACTCTCTTCTTGGTGCATCTTTCAAAGGAGGCCAAGGGGCTCTATTTATAGAGTGGAGTTGAGACTTCACCTCTTCTCCTATCCGATGTGGGACTAAAATACCAATACTCAAAAACAGAGTTTGATATTTTAGATCATCCCACAATCAGCATAGAAGTGTGCCAGTCCACGCCTACCCCCCGAACACTCCCGTGCATGCACGAGACATCCTGGAGTCCGTGTCCGAGTCCGAGTCCGCACAACAAAAATTAACTTTTATCCTTGTTGGATTTAATCCTTTTTCCTTCTAGAAAAATACTTCCACATGGCACAAGCTTGTGTCCCACTACACCTCATGTGCACACCTCAACACAAGCAATGCATTATATTGAGATACTCACCATTTGGTGTAGCCGATGTGGGACTATCTTTTCTAGTCCAAAGGCAAAAACACCAACAGAACTTGCGTACTATATTACAATGTTCTTAACTTTTTCTTCTCGTTTTTTGTAATCGTGCTTTATCTTAATTTTGGGGATGAAATTCTTCCAAGTTGGGAAGGATGTAAACCTGTAATCTCCGCTTCCGAATTTTCAATATTTTTATTTTTATTTTTTATTTTTATGTTTAAGGGTAATTTTGTTGATAATTTGTGAGTTAATTCTTTTACAAAAAAACAAGTTTTAAGTTAAATATTGTGGGAAGTGCTAATTTTTCTCGTGATAAAAAATATATATTTATGTTTGAGAAAATAATTATATATATATTTGAAGGGCAATAATATTTACTAGCTTATTTTATAAAATGTAAATCCTAGAAATATTTGATTTAATATTATCATTTATTTTATTTTATCCTTGATTTATGTTAATAAGATTGAATAATATTTTGAATAAATTAGTTCGATCAATACTAGATTAGATTTGATCCGCCTATGATCAATAATTATGGTAAATGATTTCTAAAATAATTTATGGAAAATTGTACTTCATTTATTTTGATGGATCTTTATTATCAAATCTTTTACAGTTGAATTCATAAAATATCATTTCAATGGTATCTACTTTACATTCTAACTGGGATTAATTTTAGATAAAAGTTACTAAATTATTTTAGATATATAAAATATATTTGATCATACTTATTTAACTTACTATTATAATAAAATTTGGATTTGATTAAATATATAATATGAAATGTGGTTTAAGTTATTTTTAAACTATTACGATGAACTTTTAATTGATGTATATATATATATATATATATATATATATATATATATATGTGTGTGTGTGTGTGTGTGTGTGTGTGTGTGTGTGTGTGTGTGTGCCTATGATTTATATTTCTTGATATTATCAAATATATTATTTAAATTAGTTTTGATTTTAAGGAATATAATTCAGATTAATTGATTCAAAAGTTTATCCGATTATAGGATAATTTGTGATAACTCCTTAGTGATAAAATATTATAATGATTTAGGTAAGCCGAATCTGTAAGTCCTTATCTACATATATGAAATCCTTTGCATGAAATACAGAGGCCAAGCGGAACGTAGTATCTGTATACATGAAATCCTCCGCATGACCATTCTGCTCATCCCCTGTGACCGAACCCACTGGCCGAGTCGACGCTGCAGTCGAGTTCCCCAAGCCCCACGCCGGCCAATCCCTCACCCGCTTTCTGGTTCGCCTTTAGCTCCGTCCGACAGCCTATGCCATATCGAACGCCGGAGCGCCCACATGTGCGCTGACGTACCACCGGGACTGGGTCCACCGTGAGAAGCCGATCGCCAGGGACTCCGCTCCGTCGTACTCGCGTGGGGCCGTGGCCAGCTCTCCGCCCGGGCTCCGGAGCCCACGCGATCTGGTCATCGCGCCTGCGTGCCTCATCGAACTCCGAGCATACCCAGCTTTCCGTGCCAGTCACCACCAACCGCGGAGACCCGATCAACGTCAAGCCGAGTGGACCGCCGAATGCCTCAGCCACCCCGGTGAGTCTCCTCACCGTCTCCTTTCTCCCTCTTCCTCTTGAATTTCTTTCCCTCTTCACTTTCTGATGCAATCTCTCTCATATGTCTCACTTTTATTGTTGCTAGTGAGATTTTGGTAATAACATGCTATTTTATTATAATATATAGAAGAGCAGCTGGTACTGCTGACTCTTGGGGAAACAGGGAGGAGACAGTTGTCTCTGCTAGTTATCTCATTATTATTTCATAAAACGAATGAATGTGTTTTAGTCTTATTTCATTAGTAAAATAATATTTTTAATAATAATATTTGATTGTTTATTTATTGTTAATTTTGTTTGTTTCAATAATATTGTTATTCATTAGAATATTTCTAATGTATTATTATATAGTTTTCGAATTAAAAGGCTCGACAAAATTATGACCTTCATACTAAGTTTCGAGTATGACATATATTTCTAAATTGATTATTAGTATTGGTTTAGCTACTATTTTCGCGGTTATTGTTATTGAGATTATTATTCAATTAGGAAATTATATATTATTAGTTTTCAAAATATATTATAATAAATATTTTCTAAATTAGTTAGATATATTTATATTTATTCTCTTCGATCCCTATCTTTACCGTACGTGACTAGTCATATATGATCATGTTTTTTGTGTTTCTGACTACTTCGTATCGACCATAGGCTAACTGGACTATACTGAACCCTACTGGACTATCGGTCTCACCAGCTAAGGAACTCAGGCAAGTGCACTTTCTAATTATTTTCGGTTCATAATAGTCTTTCCATTTCATGTTTATACATATGCTCTTTTGCTTGCTGACACATTATTACACGGATCAGTATCATGTATCTCTACATACTATATTTCGTGATTATCGTGTTTTCGTATTTCGTGACTTGTTCGAGTCCATGAGTACTAGTCAGGAGGGAAAATATTTTAGTAGACATGTGGACTACCCAAAAATATCCTAAAATGTCTGATCGTGTCTGATAGCAGTCGCACAATTAACGTGCGGGGTGCCGGATTTACCCCTAGCCGTTCACACGACGAACCAGATATTTTAAAATACGTAGATAGTGGTTCATTGTATCTCTTCTTGCAGTCGTCACTACTTGCCATGTCACCCTGTTTACATATTTTATTCTAGTCCATATATCTTGCTATATCTCTCCAGTTTATTCTAGATATGACATGTTACTAGTTTACTCTCTTGCTTTATTTCACATGTGCTATTTCCATGTTTTGCAAATTCTATTATGTTTTCGAATTGCCGTCGATCTGTGTGCTTGTTCCATTTAGGACTGGAAACCAACATTTTTCAGGTTACTGTGGCTTCTCTTAGCATTGGGAGACACGGGTGTACTTGCAGGCCAAAATCTAGAAGCTAGCTAGTTAGTTTAAATTTGTTGTAATATAAATGGTGAGATTTTGTACTTTCTTTCAAATACAATTCTTGTAAATGTTGTATTAAATTAGTTTAATTTTGTAAATGAGCATTATTTGTGATTTTGAACATCATAGCCTTGACAGCGTTCTACCGTCGACTCTGCGGTGTAGGCTAGCTTGGACACGCACTCGTATCCCGAAAAGCGGGTACGGTCGTAACAAAACCCCCAATTCCTTAATTTCCATTATTGCTAAATATTCCTATTGCTAATATATTTTATTAAATCATAATGAGTAATCCTTGTATATATATATATATATATATATATTAGATAGATGCTTTAAAATATAGGAATAGAGATATAAATATATTGAAGTATATATATATATATATATATATATATATATATATATATATATATATGTATATATATATATATTGGGAATGCATATTCAAGATAAGAAATTAGGATATAAATATTCATATATTAATTAGGTCATATGGGGGGGGGGGGTTTACATAAATTAGAGTATACATTTTATATACATGTATTAGATAAAAAAAAAATGTATGTATGCATATATGTATACATATTTTTGGGGTATAAATATACGAAAACTTATCCCTCTCCTACTTACACCAAGTCCAGCTATATAACCCTTTTCCCCTTTTAAAACCCAGCAGCCCAATCTATTTAATCCTAACCCAAACCCAAAACCAAAACCCAGCTGAGCCCTAAGGCCTAAGTTATAGACAGTCAGGTTCGGGCGAGCGACCAGTACCCAAACCAGAAACTCGACCCGACCCCAACATTTCAAAACCAACGGCACCTTTGGCACTGTGGATCATCCCCTTCCCTTCTTCCATGCGTGCGTGCAGGCCTACGCTCTGCCGAGCAGCAGGCACGTCAGATCACACCGCGTACGGCCGTGCCACAGCTGGCGAATGGCTCCCTCCATTTCCCCTTCTCTATATATATATCACTCCTCCCCTCCTCCAAACCCTAGCTGCCTCTATCTTCCTCCTTCTTTCTCCCCAGCAACCGGCGGATGCTCTCAGCAGCCTACGACGCGGTACAGTACCCTCCGGAGGGGCTTATATTGGTTGGAGACGAATTGCAGGCGCTAGGCGTGCCGCCCTCTCTGGTTTTATGCGTCGACGTATAGCCGAGTGCCACTTCCGGCGTCGGCATGTTCGAGCGACGAGGACTAGTCGACGACTTCCTTCGGTATGTCCACTTCGACCCGCTGTCTTCGCCTCTGCACCTCCTTACCATTGTCCAGTTCTCCCACCTCCTAGGTACAATCCTTTCTTAGTTACTTACCCCCCTTCTTTTCTACTTTTAAATCTTGGTTTGTGTGTGTATGCATGCAGGGGCGGACGCAGAAATTTAAGAGAGGGGGGTCGATCTCAAAAGTAAAGAAAGTCCCAAAATAAAATTACATACTAAAAAATAGCATACATATATTTGGTTTCACATGTCTTACAAAAAACAATATTACTAATATCATATTTCAATACTCTCCGATTGCACATATTCTAAAATCGTTGAATAATGTCTTCATTGCTGACGGTCTAAAAAATATCTTCCTCATTGTAAGAGACCAAGCAGTCATTCATAAACTCATCTCCAAGTCGATTGTGTAGCTGGGTCTTGATAATTTTCATGGCTGAAAATACCCTCTCGACAATTGTTGTCACAACAGGTAAGATTAATGCCAATTTCATAAGCAGAAATACCAATGAATATTGTCGATGTCTCTTGGTTTGAACCATTTTTCTAGCAAGTCCACTAATCCATGTAACATCAAAAAATTGCTCGTTGGTGCGGAAGTCCTCAATATAGTTTGAAAGTTGATATCCAAGACATGAAAGATCATCTTCATCAAAATCAGAGGGGTCAAGCTCAGCAAATCATATCAACCTATCCATATCAAATGCAGCAAAAGAATCTCCTGGATCAACACATGACATACACAACAACTCCGTATTCACCTTAGTAAACCGACTATTCAACTCTTGAAGTTGTAAATCTATAGCATAGTAGAATAATTCAACACGATAATAATAAAGATTTGTGCATTTTTCAACATTACGATGCAACCTTCCATGAACTTCAAAGTTGGCTTCCATGTTTGGGACTCTGATTCCATACTTTATGCAAAATAAAGTCACTTCATTCAACAATGATTCCCATCCACCATCTATCTTTCTTTGGAGTGTTTGCTTGGTTATTTTTACAATATTCATAGCATTAACAATGTCTTCATCTTTCCTTTGTAATGCTTGTGACAAGTCATTGGTAATTCCCAAGATCATTTTCATTAGGTGTAAACAAAAGGCAAATTGGAAAGTTTGAATTCTCTCACATAGATCATCTGCTTGAGTTCTGTGAGTCGCATCATGTGTGTCTTCTCCTATAACCAAGAGTACATCAATTATTGAGGAAAATAAGTTAATCGAACTCACTATTATGCCAAAATGAGAACCCAGCGTGTATCGCTCGGCCATTTTAATGTTGTTTCTTGCTTCAAACCTCTCCCAGTCAATATTTTACCATCAACAATTCTTTGAATAACATTTTTAAATTACTTCTCTCTCGAAGATCTCTCCATTTGCAGGAGGCTCCAACAACATTTGACAAAAGTACTATAATATCAAAAAATGTACCAATTTTTGTTTGATTCTTAGCAATAGCTACAAGTGTCAGTTGCAATTGATGAGCAAAACAATGAATATAATGGGCAGATGGATTCTCCATCATAAACAAAGCTTTAAGACCATGGAACTCACCTTATATATTGCTTGCTCCATCATAACCTTGTCCACGTATACATGATAAACTCAGTCCATGGCTAGAAAAGAGGGCCTCGATGGCTTTCTTAAGCGATAAGGCAGTATTATCACTTACATGTACAATGCTAAGAAAGCGCTCAACTATACATCCTCTATCATCCACAAAACGTAAAGCAACAGCCATTTATTCTTTCACAGATATATCCTGTGCCTCGTCAACTAAATAGCAAACAAACCATCACCAACCTCTCTAATGATTGCATTTGTAGTCTCACTTCCAATGGCACTAATAATCTCGTTTTGAATTCTAGGCGATGTCAATTTATGATTTTCAGGAGCATTCTTTAATACAATATTGTTGATTTCTTTATTGTGGTCGGCAAGAAATCGTAGGAGTTCAAGAAAATTGCCTTGATTTATTGAATCTTCAGATTCATCATGACCACGAAAAGCCAAATCTTGACTCAAAAGAAATCTAATGTCATCAACTGATGCAGTTATTCGAATATGATAATCAGCTAGCATTTGTGCAGATTGATTAAACATGCAAACTTCTATGTGTTGTCATTGAAGTAGTAGATCACTGCAAGCCCTTGAACATTGATTATGAGTACTATTATAAACTCCAACATGAATACCGAATCTGCTCTTCTTCTTTCAATTTCTAAACCCCTCTCCAACAAATGCATCACTACCGTCTTGGTGCCCGTAGTTAGGTTTAAAAAGATAACAAACCAAACAATAGGCAGCATCTTTCGATATGTTGTACTCCAATAAATCGTACTCCATAAACCAAGCAGTAACGAAACTATGATTGACTCCAAAAAATAGTGTTCCTAAAAAATGATGATTTCTAGGTTGATATGGTCCTTTTTGTAAATACCATCGTCGAACCATCTCTCTATCATTAACATCATACTCGTGAATATTTTTTCTTAATCCAGGATTGGCAGGAAGCTCGTTCAAGTTGATCTCTATATGAGAGACTTAAGGGAGCATAAGAGGAGTGGAGTGATGAACTCCTTATTGATTTCTAGAAGAAGAATTCATATTTGCAGACTTTGGTGTCGACACCTTAGAAAAAACCTTTGCATCCTGAAATAATAAATGAAACCTAATTTATCTCCCATTTTAATTACCTAAACTATCGTATTTTCCACATTAATAACATGTATACAAATAAAACTGTTCATAATATAAACAAATCATTGGATGCTAAGGTTATCAAAATTGCTCATGAGATGTATAGGACTATAAGTTGGATTCATTTTAAATGCACAGATGTGTGATTTCCAAAGTTTTCTTTAACCACATATATATTCAAATTTTGCATAACTAAAAGATGAAGGTAAGTTATGTAACCTTAGAACCTTGAGATAGCAAGCCAGGAAGCTAGGAATGTCCTAATGTTGCTGGTATGAACCTTGAGATAGCAAGCCAGGAAGCCAGGAAGCAAAGAATATGAATAGAGTTACAACTTACAAATTATGCAATGTGCAATGTCTTTATAAACAGAGTCGAACATGTTCTGCACTCCAGAAATGAGGAGTGTTCTTCACTCCAGCTTATAGTGGGGTGTGATGTACCGTGTAGGAATGGGACTCACCTCACATCTATTGTACAGCAATTACTCTATTGTACAGTGTGGTAGGACTGTGGGTTGTTCTTTACGTTCGACTGGCTAGAGATGACCTCTCTGCAGCAAAAGTGCAGCTGGTTTGTGAGCAAACCCATCACTTTGTGAGCAAAACCATCTCTCTGTAGCAAATCAATGTGCAACAGTCACTTCAACTCTTTATACTTTCCTTTGTGAACCCATCACTTCTCGTTTATGAGCAATTTGGTGAACCCATCACTTCTAATGTTAGTGAACCCATACCAGCAGACTTTAGAAGTGTCCTTTGTGAAGCCATCACTTCTAATGTACAGTAATCACTTTTCATTTATGGGGTCAATGTCAATGTATGACCCGGGCCGGTCTGGGACGGACCGCCCTAAAAAATTGGGCCCAATCGGACTTGGTCCGGGCTCAGCCCGGACCGGTGGCAGCAGCGGGCCGGGCCTGGCTCGGCCCGGTTCGAAGGATCTGAGCCCAGCCTGGCCCAGTGACCTGGATTGGGTAGGGTTGGGTCGGGTCGGGCCGGTCCGTTTTGCGGGCTCGGATGGGCCGGGTTCGGGCCGGTCCTGTCAATTTTTATATTTTTTTCAGTTTTTTCATGATTTTCAGTTTTGTTTTTTAAATTTTATGTTCTTTTAAATTTTAAGCTTACTGCATGCAGGCTATTGAGGCAAGTCAGACTGCTGACTAGGCTACGTCTTTAACTATTGGTCTAATAGTTTTCTTGGAGCCTAGGATTGGAATGGGATTTGGATGAGTGACTTGGCATCTAATCAATGGCTCCTATTGACTCTCCTCTCACTCTTTTATAAATCTCTCTCTCTCTCTCTCACTCACTCACTCTTTCTTTCTTTCTTTTTTATTTCTCCTTATCTTCTTTTTAGGCCTAATGCTAGGTTGACCTTGTAAGCCCCTGAGTTTTGGATATTATTTTAAACTTTATTTTATTTATTTAATATAGTTATTTTTATTTTAAACTAGATTTTATATTAATATGACTATAGACGTACTTTTTCTGTAACTTTAATTTTTGGAGCACAAGACATGCCAATCTTTTGAAACATCTTTCACGAGTTTTGGAGTAGACAGGCTGACCTTCAATTTGGTATATCATGTCCCATCCAAACTTGTCCCTTAATATTCTTTTGACTTCCATCAACTTTGGGCTAATTTAGGTCAATTGGCCATTTATCGTAATCCCAGACCTAACTGCCAACTTGAGTTCGCAACTCAACATCCAGTAAAACCATTTGACCCAAAATATAGTTTTAACCCATTTTGATCCTACGACACACATGTCAAGGGTGTGCCACCCAATCGAGTTCTCATGTGCTGTTTATTTACGAATGGCACAGGAGACTCATTGGGTGATTTTCGGATTCGATTTGACTAGAAAATGTATGTGGATCCTAACGTAGCCAACCCCCTCTTGGTGGAGCCATGTTAGGTTGCCATGACATAGTAGAATTATTTTAAATTTCTTTTAGGCTAAATAGATTTAAATACGATTTTGTATATATATGACTATATTTATAATAGCTTAATACTATATATATATATATATATATATATATATATATATATATATATATATATATATATATATATATATATATATATTTATTTATTTATATATTTATAATACCTTAATACTATATATATATATATTTATATATATAAAAATATATATATATATATATATATATATATATATATATATATATATATATATATATATATATATATATAAAATATATATATATATATATATATATATATATATATATATATATATATATATATATATATATATATATATATATTTACATATATTATATATATATATATATATATATATATATATATATATATATATATATATATATATATATTTATATTTATATATATATATATATTTATATATGGTCATAATCATGGTTAAGCTTTGAGATGCATATCGACTAGGAATTTTGGTACGGCTAGTGTTGTTGTGTGCTTTGTATATATATATATATATATATATATATATATATATATATATATATATATATATATATATATTTATTTATATATATATATATATATATATATATATATATATATATATATATATATATATATATATGTATATTTTCTTTATATATATATAAAATATATATATATATTTTTTTATATATAATATATATATATATATATATATATATATATATATATATATATATATATATATATATATATATATATATATATATTCTTATTATAAGATTTTCTTTTGGAATAATATGTGAACATACGGGTAAGTGTGAATTTAGGATATAGTGGTGTGGTTATTATTGTTATTACTATTTGTTAAATATAAACCCACTAATTTTTGTGGAATTTTTATTATATTTTTATTAAATATTTTTAGTATTTTCTTATATGTTAAATAGCTTAGTAATTAATTATATGATTTTTTTTGTAATAACAAAACTAGCAAGTAAGTATTATTTTATATGTTAAGTATTTTTTTGCACCAGAGTTTTACCAAAAATAATTGATAAGTTATTTTTAGTTTAGAATTTTTTGATTAAATTTTGGGTGTGTGTGTATATATATATATATATATATATATATATATATATATATATATATATATATATATTCTTTTTTTCTTATATATATAAATAAGGAAAAAAAACCATTTGAAGATCGCGCGAGTGTCTCCAACCTGCACAGACCCCCCGTTTCTATATATATATCGATAAAGAGAAAGTGAGAAGAAGTAGCAAAACCCTAGCCCTAATCCCAAACCCTAGACATCTGGTACCCCCTTCCCTGCGCGTCCAGCCGCAGTGGCCGCCAGCTGGACGTAGCCGCACGAGGCAGAAATAGCAGCGGCAACAGTCACAGTACAGCAGCAGTCACGGAGATGATTTTGCGATGTGTTTTCTTGATCACCATGTGATCATTTTACACGCCATCTTCGCAGGAGTGTAGACAACCTAACTAAGTTCGATCCCCTTTAATTAGTTTAAATTATTATGCTTTGTGTGCCACAAGAACCGAGTTCCAAAATTGAGAAAACCTTGATTTTCTGGGTATAAAACTGTGCCAACGTTTCCTGTTTGCGATCGATTTACGACAAGGATATTGCGAATCTTGGAAAACTGCTTGAACATAGTTTTAGACAAGCTAACCGAGATCAAAACTGAGTAATTAGTTTACTTTTATGATTACTATATTCTGTTTAAAAATAGGTTATAATTGACCAAAAATCTGTTTTTAAAAATATAAAAAAATTCGTATGCGGGGTCCGTCCCGACAAACCGGGCAACTTAGTCATGAACCACTTGCATCGAAAGGTGTGTATGGACGTTGCGAACATGTGGACTTTGACGAAACTTGAATTGGTTGCGTGTGCATGATGAATTCGATGCGTATCCGTCAAAAATCATCGTATCAACTCCATTGTAAAAACCTCAATTATTTTGTACACGTTCGTCACATGGCGACAAAACTTGCGCTACTGGACCAGTGTCATTTTTTTGTCCTGTGAGCCTAGTTTGGTCCGATTTTGAGAAGGTCGACCAGAATGCTATTTTGGCGGGCCTACGGTCCGACTCAACGAACGATTTTGTGCACAACTCATCAAAATCCAAAAGTGGACATACCGTTAGGTTCGTATCAAAAAACTGGACTCATAGGTATATAATTTGTCAAATTTAGAGACCATAGGTTTTTATCCCAATGATTATATCATTTTTTTGAATATGACTAATCAATTAAGTTTAACTATTGATGTCACTAATATTCATGTAATTACTATCATGTTACCACTTAAAATTAGCATTGTCCTAAATGTTCATTATATCATATTACTATGCTTGTATCGTACTGCGTCATATTATTTTGTTCGTCTAACATGTACTTGCAGACAAGCAGAAAGTATGATCAAACCACGACATATGTAATGAACAATATTTGATAGGCCAAAGATAGCATTATACAAGAAGATTTTTCTAAACCGTCCAACGACCTATCTGGGACCTCACATCGGGGGTTCCGCTGTCCGGTCAGCGGATGGGGGTTGAGGGGTAGCGCCCCCCGTGGGGGTTCAGGGGCGAAGCCCTCGAAAAGTATTTAGATTTCCATATCTTTTTATCTTTGGACAACTACCATCAAGGTAAATGCGTCTTCAAGTCTGCTCAAATATCAGAAGAAAGACATCATCAAAAGGGCTATTGGTTTTCATATTTATTTTATATTTTTCTATTGAGTCTAGAAAAAATGTGAGATTGATCGGATCCATACTGGCTTTGCTATTCTCAGTCAACAAAAAAATATAGCCTACCTATCCACAAATATCTATCTAAAAGTCCATATAACAAAATAGCCCAAAACCCAACCAATTTGGCCCAAAATAGTTCTGGCATAACTCTACTCGAACTCGGTCAGAGTTCGGCCCGAGTTCGGTCAGGGTAGTTTTAACCTTTCCTCTAAATATGCATCCAATATTCGTTTGTGAGATTCATGCATCCGAACTCTGCCAGAACTTTGTCTGAGTTCGTCAGGAAAAATACTAAAAATATGGAAGGATTTCTACCTTTCCAAATGACTCATTCACTCTCTCTTCTCTATCTTTCTAAAGTGTTTTTAACGAGCAAAAGCTTTCAAATCTAGCCTAATACTACTCTTAGCCAAAGCCAGTGTAGTTCTATTTGATCTAGTGTTTTGGTTCAAAAGAGTTGTATCAGAGGTTGTAATTAAAAAAACATTCCAGTTTTCAGAATCAGTTTGTGGAGTCGTTTATGCGCTCGTCACCGAGGCACGGTGTTGTAAATAGACTACAAGCTCTCATTTAGCTTGTGAATAGTAGGCCCCTTAGAGAGAGATACATCGTTGTGTTCACTAAGTTTGATTCTCCTCTCCTACTTTACTGTATTTATTTACTCTCTCTTATATGACATAGTCTTTTTAACTGCTTAATTTTTAAGTGGTGATTATTTCTGCTGCACACGCACACACTCTATTCACCACTAGAGGTGCTCAACGATCCTACAAGATTCTGGCATATTTTTTGGTGCAAAGCATGTCCAACAACGGACACTGTTTTGGCCTAAAATTACCATTTTACCTCTATGTCCAGAATTTGACTTATGGGTAGCCAAACTTAGCTATTTATTTTATTCCGAGACTGATGGTGATGTCTGTTTCAGCATCCAGGGATGTTTACGGGAGTTCCACCTTTACTGCTTCATTTGGATTGACGACTTTGCTTGCAGGTCGTCGTCGAATCATCGTGCAATCTTTAGGCAACATACCGTGCCACTGTAATTTTATTTTATTTCCTGTTATACATGGACGTGTTATTGTGTGTTAGGATTAGATGTGTTAGGAGAGCATCCAAGTGTGACTCAGGTGCCGTCGATGATGCCATTGATGAGAAATAGTGGGTGTGTGTGTGACCTAGTATGCTAGTAGACTTCCTCATATTGAAGTTATTTTTTAATGACTTCTATGACTTGTACATGACTCATGATATGACACTTGGAGTGAGGGTTACATTGGTATTGGCACGCACCCTGTACTTGGCCGGTATAAGGGGTTCGTGTAATGGATCATATATGTCTAGTTGTGTTAGTTAGAGGACTTGCATGTGAGATACGAGTCATGCGAATCATGGACATGATCTTATACTAATCATGGGCTGGAAAGACTATTAAAAGGCGTACGGGATTACCCTATCCTTATCAGCCTTAGTATGCCGAGTTATAGGCTATACTAGTGGATATTCCATTATCGTCTGCGGACTAGTCTCCGGTTTGGCGGGAGTATACTAGTATATTCGCGATATTAGTTGACGCTAATATCACTCCTTACCTACCTATATGATCCCAAAGTAGTCTTTAAGTGCATTTACTTAGATGGATAGTCTACCTTATCAGTTATATTCATGTTCATGTATATTATTTTTACTGCTCATATTGTGGCTAGTTATTGTATCTTATTATGTTCCCCTGAGGACCTGGTGATCTCTCCAGGTTGTTGTTGAGCTTATAGTATAGACAGGTAGATGGTATGATTTTGGCTGCAGGATTCAGGTATTGCTTATAGTGTTAGTTTATCATTTTTCTGTGCTTTTTATTTCCTTTTATGTTATATCTTGCTCATTTAGCCTAGTTTTACTGGACCACTATTATTCTTCAGGTCCATTCCAAACATATATGCTAATGGGCTGTAGACCATGACATATATTGTTTGTTCTTGATTTTGTTCATTATTTTGGATTGAGACATAGTTGAGATAGAGTAGATTTAGTTTACTTTACCGCATACTACGATTAGAATAAGTCCATTAATTTGGGAACACTTATTCTAACCGTACAGCTGGCATGCTAACGTTCCTAGTACTATATATTTTGGGACTGGGGCATGACAGACCTAGAAGCTAACGGTAGCCATGAGGCTTGGTAGCAGCTGTTATTCCCATCTAGGAAGATGAGTATAAGGGTTGGGTTTGGCGCTTGGACCATAGACAAGTACATCTTGCCATTATGAATAAAAAAATAAAGTTTACTCTTGCATTCATTCATATATATTATTTTTTTCTTAGTTTTATCAAATTCATTCATTTTCTTTAAAAATTTCTTGATGATTTCTATGCTAAATGTGATGGGTTATTATATATTTGACCTATAATTCTAGTGTCGGGACAAATCCAAGGATACTAGGTTATAAGTTTGGATTTGAGTTTAGTATTTGGGTTAGATTCCCACTCTAATCTTCTAAGTTCTGTAGGAAACCCTACCCTAGCCACTCCAATTTGTTAGACATCAATTAGAGTTAATTTGATAGAAATTTGACACCCAAAACCATCAATCCGAGTTGTTGTCTACATAGTACATTAGTGCATAAAGTATGTTGTCAGCATACTATGTGGTATGCTCATTTTTCAAACAAGTTTAGTTGTTATCCTCTGAGATAGAATAGTATACTAATAATGTATTGCCAGTATTTTGTTAGGATACTTGCGATATTTAAGCAGTATACTGTTGCCTTGTTGATTTGTGTGTCATTTTATCGTGTGGGCATTTAGCCTTCGCAAAAATATTTTCCTAGTGCCTACCATTTTCCAAAGTGCTGGTATTAGAAAGTTGTCTAGCATTCGAGGGCTTCACCCTCGAACCCCTACGAGAGGTACTACCCTCTCACTACAAAAATATTGTAAATTAGCGACCGAATTTACCGACGGAAGTAAAAATGTCGTTAATTAGCGACGGATTACCGACTGACTAGCTACTGATATATAATGTAAAATATAGTATTATTATACATCGCTAGATCCGTCACTAGTTTGTCGCTACCTGAACAGCGACGAAAAAATATGTCGTGGGCCACGATTAAAAGTAAAACAGTAACTTTTTCTTTCTCATTCTCAAATTTTTACCAAAATTTTTATTTCCCCCAAAGCCCCGAACCCCTTTAACGACCGACCCCCTCCTCCTCCCTCGGTGACCTCCTCCTCCTTCGACGACAGACCCCCAATCTCCCTCGTGCGGCGACCCACGACCTCCTCCTCCTCCGCTGTCACTCGACCCCCTCCTCCGTCTTCGGCGACATCCACCTCCTCGTTCTTCGGCGACTGACCCCCAGACCTCCCTCGTGCGGCGACCCCCGACCCCCTCCTCCTCCGCTGTCATCCCGACCCCCTCCTCCGTCCTCGGCAACCTCCTCCTACTCCTTCGGCGACCGACCTCCGCCTCCCTCGCACGGTGACCCCCGACCCCCTTCTTCTCCGCTGTCATCCCTGACCCCCTCCTTTATCCCCGACCGGCTCTCAGGCGAACATCCCCGACCCGACACAACAGGTAATGGTCTTCTCTCTTAATGTTTTTAGTTTCTTCTTGAAAAAATTATTGTTGAAATCACAGACATGGTGACAACATGATTTTTTATTCTAGAATTATTTAATTTGTTATAATAATATGGGATTTGTTATAAAGAGGATGTGTATAATCATTTAAATTTATTGCTAACCCCTTAGGAGTAATTATAACTATTTTAAACTACATGTAACCAATCAGACATCGTTATGACCAATCAAACACTGTAAAACTATTTTTCCCTATTCATCAAGATTTAGTTTTGAATTGCTATTACTTTTCAAAAGTATACAACAAAATTATCTATTGACAGAATGTGAGGGGCTACTATCAAAATTTGTCCCAACTTTGAACTAATTTGTTAAAAGAATTTTAATAAGTCATTATTACGAAACAACCTTAGATTTCTTTCCAAGAAAGAAAAGCAAAAGCAACCAATAATATGCAATCTCAAATCCAACCTACATAAGTTGGTTGAGAGACGATGTCTTAAAAAATTGTCTAGTCAACAAGGAACCTACCATTTTTGAAAAAATTGGAAGGTGCGGTAGAAAATAGTGAGTTCATGGTATAATAATATATATACTTGTGCAATGTAAAATTAGAGATGTGCGTCTAATTGATTATTTCTTCTTCTAATAATTTTGTGAAAGAGGGTTCGAGTCACGAAAACAAACTAGTGCAACGGGCAATGCTAAGGCTTGCTACTTGCAACCTGGAGAATATTGGTTCAAGTCACAGAAACATCTTGTGGGGTAAGTGGGAGCCTCTAGGTGTTGGGACTCCCTCTAGCCAAGGGATCGAAGGGAGTTAGAACAATAATAGCAAAGGGTCCCAAGCATGGATATATATGTTCCCTCTTTTTTTTCCTTAGTGACTCATCCTCCTTTAAATGAACACCAAGCTTCTCAAAAGTCGAATGAATACCCATGTTCCTCTTAGTGACTCATCCTCATTTAAAGGAGCACTATATTTTCCCCTTATGAATTATGCTTACCCTACTTTAGTTTGTATCTAATCCATATTGTTTGAATATATACGGTACATGCAGAATCATTCAAGTATGAGAAAGCAATAAGTTGATACTTAGTTGATCATTCGTGGATGTACAATCGATGACATGAGTGCAAGATTGGTTTGGTGGATGATTTCAAGGCGGGCGTCAAGAAATTTCTGAGATACGCCAGTAGCTAACCTTATTTCATTGACGGGAGGCTCATAAAGTGCCCCTATGTCAAATGTAATAATATACCATTCAAAGAGGTTGGTCTCTTGAGAGAGAACCTCTACAAGAAGGGTTTTGTCCAAACTACAATGAGTGGACGACTCAAGGAGAACCTTTGGTTCTGTAATATCAGTCCTCCTTCAATACGAATGTGGGAGAGTTCACTCTTGGAGATCACTTCGAATATCGGCATCGAAACTTGGTACGTGAGTTGGTATTTGATACGGTCGGTCCAAGTTTTCATCAAAAGGATTCGAATCGATCCTGCTGCATAAGAGTTCTATGATATGTTCAAGCATGTCAATATTCCGTTATATCTGGGTTGTGATTATTATTCTATCCTGTAGGTGGTGATGTGGTTGTTGAGCCTCAAGTCTAATTTTAACTTACCGCAGGAATACTCCGACTGGATAATTCGATTTGTTAGAGAGTTGCTGCCAAAAGGAGCGAAGGACTTGCCAGAAAACTTTTACAAGTAGAAGATGATGATACAGAAACTTGGAGTAGGCTATGAAAAGATAGATTATTGTTGAAACGGTTGCATGTTGTACTGAGAAAAATGATAAAGACAGATGCATTTTTATCACGAGGACCGGTACAAGCCCATTCGAGACAAAGAAAAATCAATTGCACGAGCAAGGTTGTGCCCCTACAAATACATATATTTTTTGTCGATCACAAAGAGGCTACAGAGGATGTATATGTCCTCAAATACTGTAGAACACATGACATGGCATAACAAAGAACGAAAGATGGATGAAGGAGAATTATCTCATCCATCCTATAGAGAGGCATGGAAGCATTTTGATAGATGTCATCCTAGATTTGTTGCAGAGCCTAGGAATGTTTGGTTGGCTTTATGTTCTGATGGATTCACTCCTTTCGGACAGTTGGGATCTCAGTACTCTTATTGGCCGATAATTTTGACCCCTTACAATCTACCATCGTGTATGTGCATGAAGACTTCTTACATGTTCTTGACACTTATCACACATGGTCCAAAAAATTCAAAGAAGAACATCGATATCTACTTGTAGCCATTGGTGGACGAGTTGAAACAATTGTGGCAGTTCGGCGTTCATACGTATGATATATCGATAGAGCAGAACTTTCAAATAAGAGCGATATTGATGTGGACCATCAATAATTTTTCATCATACGGGATGTTATCGGGGTGGAGTACTCATGGTATTATGTCTTGTTCGATATATATGGAAAAAAATAAGGCATTCCGCCTTCAGAATGGAGGAAAAGCTTTTTTATCACCATTAGTTCCTTCCGGTGTCGCATTCGTGGAGAAGGAACAGAGATGCCTTTAGAGCTGGTAAACAGGAACTATCTCCTCCCTCGTTGAGATTGACAAAAGATATCATTTGGGAATAGGAAGAGGATTTACCGACTGTAATGGAAGATCCGAGATTGGACCATCACTTAGAAGGATTCGAATAGAGCTATAATTTGACGAAGTGGAGTATCTTTTGGGACTACCTTATTAGAAGGACAATCTCATAAGACACAATCTTGATGTCATGCATATTAAGAAAAATGTATTTGATAACATCTTCAATATGGTGATGGATATCAAGAAAAAAATGAAAGACAATCCCAAAGAAAGAAAGGACTTGGAAATTATTTGCAGGAGTCCAGAGTTGCATCTAACACGAAGATCCAATTATAATTAGAACAAGCCCTTAGTACCATTTACATTGAGTAGGGATGATAAGTTGATAATATGCAACTATATTATAAAGTCAAGATTCTCTTACGGCTATGTGTCGAATCTGGCAAGATGTGTTGATCTCAACAAACACAAGCTAATAGGGATGAAGAGTCATGATTGCCACGTGTTCATGGAACATTTAGTTTCCATCGCTCTGAGAGAGATGCTGCCTTCTCAAGTATGGGGTCTGTTGACCGAGTTATCTATATTCTTTAGAGATTTGTGTTCAAGAAAGTTGATGGTACAATATTTGTTTGAACTTGAGGAGAAGATTGTATTGACATTGCGCAACTTAGAAAAGGTGTTTATCCCAGCTTTTTTAATAGTATGGAACATTTGTCGACTCATCTTGCATACGAAGCACATATCAGTGCTCCCGTCTATTATCGATGGATATATCCATTTGAGAGGTATAAAATAATTAATTATATCTAGTACTAATAATTTTTTATTCAAACAGTTCTAATATTCAATATATTAATTATTTATAGATATCTATATCACCTTAAGAAGAAGGTGGGCAATAAAGCTCATGTAAAAGCTGCGATATGGAAGCATATATTATTGAGGAGTTCTCAAACTTCTGCTCAATCTACTTCGATACTCAGGTCAAAAAAACTGGAATATAGCACCAAGAAATGATAAAGGTGAGGTCGATGCACCGAATAGCAGAATCCATACTATCTTTAATGTTGGTGGAACGAGGCTGTGGACGATGTGAGGATCTTCATCCTACCTTCTTCTTACTACTACTACTCCAGTTGCAGATCGCAGAGGAGTTAGCGAGGATGACTTCATTGATGAGGAGGATGGCTTATCTCCATCGTTCACTCGTTTATCGGTAGGCGGAGCTAGCCTTGATATTCTCTCAGCATCTACTCCTACTGGTGCTGGTGCTCCCCCTGGTTCGACTAATCCGTCTTCTACACCGAAGACTACACATGTTGCTCCTACTGGGACGAATTCATATCATGGACTATTGGTGGACCGTGGAGTATACATACGTCAACCAGGATTTGTAGACCATCCTACTCTACGAAAGCGGCCAACCAGCTTCACACGTCCCGAGCTGTGGGCCGATGAAGCAATGTAAGTATAATTGTTATTATACACATTTATTCATACTCTCTTTATTTTCTAATGGTACATTGTTTTGTTAATTTCATGTTCATTCTACTCTAGGCTGGTAGAGATTTGGGCGACTTGATGCATCGTCAATTCCATGGTCCCTATCTGAACTTCAGGGACATCCCACTTGATAGACAATTTATTTGGCTAGATATGCTTGGGGTATGCCTAAATAATATTGTCTTTGTTTACAATATTTCTTAAATATTTGTTCATTTGTTTTTATTTTCCTTATTTGCAGAAGTTGTACTGGTGGCCGTCGTACAAGGATTAGGCGATCCGGAAGTGCTACAAGTCCATCGCCAGTAAGAGGTTGAGGGATATGGTTAACGACTAGAAGGTGCTGGCAACACTAAATGGCACTCTTCATAAGGAGTGGTTAAAGGAGGAATTTTGGGAGAAGATGAAGAAGAAGATGGATACTCCTGCCTATAGGCCAAGTGCAAGAAGGCAAAGGCTGCCCGTGTTAAGGGTAGTCATCACATGGGTGGATTCTTCCCAATTTCAGAGCATTATTGACGGTTGATGAGTATTCTTATTTGTTATTTCTTTAATTTTTAATTTAATGTTTACTTATTAATTATTGTTTAATTGTTACAGTGCGAGGAGGTCGCCAGAATAGGCGAAAACCCGAACACCAACGACTTTCCCAAAGTTTACGAGCATACCCATAAGCGAAAGAAGGATGAGAAGCTTATAGATGATCGGGTGAGCAAAGCCTATGTAAGTTTTTCAAGTCCTATCTAATTACATTTTTTCTTTGTACTTAACTATATTTATTTTACCTAAATAGTTAGTCCTAACTCTAAATATCCTAACCATAACCCTAATTAGCAATATAAACCAAAGACAAATATAGGAGACGTATGAGCCCCTAACCATAACAATACTTAATACTAACTAAAATATGAATATTAACTCTAAATCTAATCACCTATATAAATATAGGAGACATATGAGACTTTAGAGAGTCGAGTCGGTGAGGGAGGGAGTGCTGTGCTGCTAGAGGGGTTGCCGAGGGAGGAGCTGGGAGAGTCATCCACCGACATCGGCTGCGAGGAAAGACTTGTGGATACAAGTTGTCGGTAGAGGGAAATGCGGCAGCGCGTACGGTACCGGATCGTTAGCATCCCAGCCGTCCGTTTACTCCAGAGTTCCTTTTCTATCTCTACCTCCACCTCCATCTCCACCTATAGGTACACAGATTGGCGTTACTACAAAAACCTCCAGTTTGGAGCATATTACACAGATACTGGTGGCTCTACAGGGTTAGATGACCCAGGTGACCCACGTTCTAGACACAGTAGGTCTTCTTCCTGCTACTACTATACCAGCTCCTGCTTCAACCTCAGCGCCCCCGGCACCGGCTCCTGTTTCGACCTCAGCACCTCCGGCAACGGCTCCTCTTTCAACCACAGTGCCTACTGCACCAGCTTCTACTTCGACCATGGTGCCTCCTGTCACGCCGACGACTCTTCCAGGCATTGTTCCTATCCAGGACGTACAACGGGTCATCAGTTTGGTGCTGGCACTGTTATATGTGTGCGAACAACCGTCCCTGCCTCCGCCACCTCGTCCACCTCCTCCACCAGAAGTTTGATGTTTTTGAGCATCTTGTATCATTTTTTGTTGTACTGGATGAGTTTGTATGGACTTATGACGGATTTGTGTATATGTACTATATTGGTGCTGGATGAGTTTGTATGGACTTATGAGGGATTTGTGTATGTGTACTATATTGGTGCTGGATGAGTTTGTATGGACTCCATAGTTTGAAAAAATATTTGTTTGCATCTATTTCATTCAATTTTACATACTTGTCTTCTAGTTTATTGAATAAATAGTCTATTTGATTCAATGTTATATATTTATGTTTCATGTTATTATATATATATATATATATATATATATATATATATATATATATATATATATATATATATATATATATATATATTATTTTATTTTTGAGCAAAGTAGGAACCAATTATTCTGGAAATAATGACAAGCTCAGTGACAGAACAACGATGGAATAACAACGGATTGCTGAAAAGTTTATAGGCTAGCGACGTACTAGCGACACCTACTGACGGATTATCTGTACCTCAGCGACGAACTACCGACAAAAATTTCCATCGGTAACATGTTGTCTGATACCAAAAATCGTATCAGACGAGTTACCGATAGAAATTATCGTCGATAACCTTCTGGAAATTTCTAATTTTAGGCTAACAAAACTCTGTTGCTAATCCATCGCTAATATGTCGCAAATAATTTTTTCGACGGATATTTTATGTTGCTAATCCGTCACTGATGTCACTAAATCCGTCGTTAAGTTGTCGCTGTAGCGACGGATTACCAACGGATTGTTCTTAGCGACATTAAACCTAACGACATACACAATCCGTCGATATTCCGTCGGTAAATGTAAATAGCGACGGTTATGACATATTTAGCGACGGATACATCTATCGCTAAATATCAGTATTTTTGTAGTGTCTAGACTCATATATCACTACCAAAATAAGTCATATCAGCGACGAATTTAGCGACTCCAATATAGAACGTCGCTATTTTTTGGGGGTTTAGCGACGTTTATCTAAGACGTCGCTGTTTGTCGCGAACAGTGACTAATAGCGACGTCTAGCGGCTGTAATTTGTTAAATGGGAATCTGCGTCGCAAGTTCGTCGGCACACGTCGCTAATATAGCGACGTGTAGCGACGCATTTTACGCAGCGTCGCCGTTTCTTAAATATCAGCGACGTTTAGCGACGTCCTATAAGGACGTCGCTAATCGTTTCATATAGCCAGTGAGGGTTTCCTTTCCGATCATTCACAAATTTTTTCCTCCAATTTTTGGTGTGCTCCTCCTCCGCGACGCTCCTCCGGGCGATTTCCCTCCTCCGGCCTCCTCCTCCGCGGCTCCTCCGACGATCTCCCTCCTCCGGCCTCCTCCTTCTCCTCATCCTTCTCCTCCTTCTCCTTCCTCAGGTAGCTCCTCCTTCTCCTCCTTCTCCTCCTCATCCTTCCTCAGGTAGCTCCTCCCAGTTTCTCCTCGTCTTCTAGCTCTCTCTCTCTCTCGCTTCTAGTTTGTGTCCACGAGAGCGTGGACTCGCTGCGGGGGACACGAGACTGACAGTGGACTCGCTGCGGGGGACACGAGAGCGTGGACTCGCTGCGGGGGACACGAGACTGACAGTGGACTCGCTGCGGGGGACACGAGAGCGTGGACTCGCTTCTAGTTCGTGTGACACCTATTTTGTTGGTTTGGACACGTCGTGTCCCACTGTGTGGACACGAGACTCACAGTGTGACACCTATATACTGATACTGGGAGTTTTTTTGGGCATATCAACTGTCAATTTGATATTTTGCTTGGATTCGAATTCTAATTTAGGGTTCGAGCCCTATTTACTGATACTGGGAGTTTTTTGGGCATTTTCAGGGTTTTGAAATGATGAATAAATTGACTAATAATTATTATCGAGCCCTATAAAATTTCAGCTATGTCACGAAGAATGGATACTAATCCTGTGAATGAGTTTTCTTCTAAGTATTCTTGATAGTTGAGTATGATTTAGCTCACTGCCATTACTGAAATATGGAATAATTAGTGTAGGGTATGTTGGTCAGGTTTTGGCAGAGTTGGGATATGATAGTATGCATGTTACAATTAACAAGGAATGCTGTTGACACCAAATGTTGTACGACAGGTTACTTGAGTAACCTGGAATGTTTTACCTACTGAAACAAATGGTTTGGGCAAGGGTGTGTATAGGTTTGTCATCAGATGGTATAAGATTTTGCCTGCCAAGTTCTGAACAGCAGTCCAGGCTGCCTGCTTAGTTGAAAGTCTTAATTAGACTTTCTGTTCAGTACCCTTTGACTGAATTAAGTTGACCTGAATACCATATTTTAAATCTAAAATCTACGGTACGACATGGTGATCAGGACATAGTCCCTGCAGCCATTCGACTGGCGAGACAGAAACTATGTAGCCGTAGATAAAGTTGACTGTCCTCCGACCCTCATCCCTCGGCAATGATGATACGAAAACCTATCACTATATCTTATATAGTAGTAGATGATGTCTTAGTATTACATTATGTGAGTTCATCTTGATTCTGTTACATTCTTCAGATACTAGATACGATAAGAACATATACTACACCATATGTACAGAACATAGATGGTTCATACTATTGTATGCTAGAATGAATCTTGGGTTGTGTTCTGAGCCATCCGTTCTCACACTTGGCAAAAAATCGAATTTTTTGTACTTTATCTGCTTTCGAAAATGTACTCAAATTACATGATGGTTCCTTTAGTTAGCTTCTTTATGTTACAATTATATTATTTGTGAATATCGATCTTACCAGATGGCACCCATGACCCGAGGAGCGGCACGTCGTTTGAGGGAAACAGTGAATGCTGAGGTGGCTCCTTCTACAGTTAAGGAGAAAGTGGCACCGGTTGCTAGTGAGACCGGGAGTTCTATTCATCCAGCACCGGTAGCTAGTGAGACCGGGAGTTTTATTCATGCAACACTTGCAAGGGACGACATCTCTCCTCACGCCAAAAATCTCACTTTTTCGAGGTGGTTGCGTGATCGTATCACTGAGCGTTTGCGTGAGCTACGTGGTTCTCATTAGCTATTAGTACTTATTTGTATTGGACTATTTGTATTGGATTATTTTTATATTAGACTATTTGTATTGGACTACATATATGAATTAGTACTATGTCAATCTCTCATCCCTCGGCAATGATGATACGACAACCAACCAGAGAGGATACTCTGAGAGATCCATCTGAGTAGGACGTATACTCTGAGAGATCATCTTTACAAGTATGATATCAGTAGTGGGATTGAGTGTGTACGTCCTACTCAGATGGGTCTCTCACCGTTACTATTTTTTTCTGACAGCATGGTGGATGTGCTCCGTCAACAGATTCTTGCTCCGAGCCAAAACTTTGCCCCGGAGCTCAAGTGGACATCCTTGGTGTAGAGCTCGAGTGAGAGGTTCCTGACAGCATGGTGGTCTCCTTTGTCAAAGTATCCGTGCTCATCACACATTGGTTGTGGTCTCCTTTGTCAAAGTATCCTTTGTCAAAGAATATAAGTATAGGTCAGTATTTGGTCGGAAATTAGATAATACTCTCTGTAGGATGGATCCTCTTAACTCTACCATATAGCGAAGATGACGCTTTCGTGGGCGGCCCAATCCATATGAAGCTTTTGCAGGTGCCAACAAGGCGAATCATGTGGAGGATGAAAGCAAGACGATGATAACGGTGAGGGGGCGTGAATGCAGAGAGAGTTGTGGTCACGGTTGAGTAACATGGCAAAGTAGGAGGTACAGCCTCCAGGAGGATGTTACCGGCGGCCAGAAAGGCATAACATTTGCTGCTCTTTCCTTTATGAGAATAATAGTTAAGAGAGGATTAACATTTTTTTAATGTTTGATTTAAATAGGAATGTTAGTGTATCCAAAGGTTAAGATTTGATTTGATCATTTTCTCGACCTTGTGCTCATTGGATAGGAGATATATATATATATATATATATATATATATATATATATATATATATATATATATATAATATTAAAATTAACATTAATATTAACATTAACATTAATATTAACATTAAATTACGAATTAGAGTGAGGGGGATTATATATATATAGGAAGCGGATCAAAAGCCCCCCTTAGAAAACCCCCCAAAAATCCCCCTCACTCTAATTTGTAATTTAGTGTTAATATTAATGTTAATATTAATTTTTAGGATTTTTTTTTAGGATATATATATATATATAGAAAGCGGATCAAATATATATTTTATATATATAGGAAGTGGATCAAAAGTCCCTCTTAGAAAACCCCCTAAACCCCCCCCCCCCCCCCCCCCCTCACTCTAATTCGTAATTTAATGTTAATATTATTTTTTTTATTTTTTTTATATTAATGTTCATGTTAATGTTTATATTAACATTAATATTAACATTAATATTAACATTAACATTAATATTAACACTAATATTACGAATTAGAGTGAGGGGGGTTTTTGGGGGATTTTCTAAGGGGGGCTTTTGATCCGCGCCCATAAATATATATATAAATATATATATATATATATATATATATATATATATATATATATATATATATATATATATATATATATATATATATATATCTATGTGTGTGTGTGTGTGTGTGTGTGTGTGTGTGTGTGTGTGTGTGTGTGTGTGTGTAGGGAAAATTTATGAAATGCCCAAAAAATAAAAAAGTTTTATGAAAAATCTACCGCACAATAACATTTCATCGTGTGCCCAGAATTAGCAAAAAATATATAAATGGGGTTCCGAATGACCTTTTTGCCCTTCCTTCTAATTTATTGAAAACACCCACGAAACTACTCTTAAAAAAAACGTTTTGATACTTCCTCTTCTTCCATACGCTGCTCACTTTTGAATCTGGGTTTTCTCCTCAAAAATCTTCAAACCTTACTTCAAAAACTCGTCGAAAAATTTCGAAAAAGTCGACAAACGATAAAACTGTTAAAACGGAGGTCCAAGCATCATTTTTTTGCGATTCTAAAATTTCGGAAGGCCAACTAACGAAGAAGTTGTTAATCTCCGGCTCCTCGAAAATATGCTCCTTTTGCGACAAACTGATCTCGTTTCGACCTTCCAGTCAAAAGTTATGGCCCTTCAAAGTTTCAACTGGCCATAAAATGCAAGAGAATGATCATTCTCCAGGAGAATAATCTTTCTCCATGGTAATATCACAGAGAATAGCCATTCTTCGTGCTAAAACCACGTACAGTGGTCATTTTCTGTGCTAAAACCACGAAGAATGGCCATTCTCCTTGTTAAATTGACAATGAATAGCCATTCTACGTGTTAGAATGACGGAGAATGGCCATTCTCCGTCAATTTAACAAGGAGAATGGCCATTCTCCGTGCTAAAACCATGGAGAATAGTCATTCTCCGTGCTAAAACCACGGAGAATAGCCATTTTTCTTGTTAAATTGACAGAGAATTGTCATTCTCCGTGAGAATGGCCATTCTCCGTCAATTTAACAAGGAGAATGGCCATTCTCCATCATTTTAACATAGAAAATGGCCATTCTCTGTGTTAGAATGACGGAGAATGGCCATTCTCAGTTATTTTATCACGGAGCCATTCTTCGTCATTTTGACATTATTTTGACACGAAAAATGGTCATTCTCCGTCATTTTAACACGGAGAATGGTCATTCTTCGTTATTTTGACACGGAGAATGGCTATTCTCCATTATTTTGACATGGATAAGGCCATTCTCCGTGGTTTTAGCACGGAGAATGGCCATTCTTCATCATTTTAACACGAAGAATGGCCATTCTCCCTCATTTTAACACAGAGAACGGTCTTCTCTGTGTTAAAATGACGGAGAATGGCCATTCTCAGTCATTTTATTATGGAGCCATTCTCCGTCATTTTAACACGGAGAATGACCATTCTCCGTCATTTTGACACGAATAATGGCCATTCTCCGTCATTTTGACACAGAGAATGACATTCTCCACCATTTTGACATGGATAAGGCCATTCTCCGTAGTTTTAGCACGGAGAATGGCCATTCTCCGTCATTTTAACACGGAGAATGGCCATTCTCCATCATTTTGACATGGATAAGGCCATTCTCCGTGGTTTTAGCACAGAGAATGGTCATTCTTCGTGATTTTAACACGGAGAATGATGGAGAACAGTCGACAGAAATCTAAAACCTATTTTTTGTGAAAAAAATTTGTCAGGAATAAAAATTCAAGAGTTTTCGTTCTTCTTTCAAAACGACGCTAACTCTTATGGAAAAGAAGAAGAAGATCTTCTCTCCACAATTGACCTAATCGTCGGAAAACTTCAAATCTCTCCACGATGATGATGATGATGATGAGCGATGATCAGAGTTCGACTGAAGAAAAGTACAGTAAACTACGAACAATCTTTGTGATCTCTGCTGAAGATGAGAGCAATAGAATTTAGATCTCTCGTGAAGAAGAAGAAGAAGAAGACGAAAATCACAATCCAAATATGAGTTTGTGCGAAGGGTAGTTATGGTATTATAAAGATGGCTTGTAAATACAGAGCATCTAAAGAGAATCTTGGAATATTTAACGTAAAAATATATAATTCTGGGCATTTCATAAAACCTGTCCTGCGGGTGGATTTTTCATACAAACCAACCCCAAAATTGGGTTTCTCAGCAATTTCTATATATATATATATATATATATATATATATATATATATATATATATATATATATATATATATATATATAGTGTGTGTGTGTGTGTGTGTGTGTGTGTATGTGTATGCAACAAATACATATATGAAGAGAACCGGTACAACTCTGCTCAATTAATTTTCGAGGTCTATGTATATATATATATATATATATATATATCTGTGTGTGTGTGTGTGTGTGTGTGTGTGTGTGTGTGTGTGTGTGTATGCAACAAATATAGATATGAAGAGAACCGGTACAACTCCACTCAATTGATTTTCGAGGTCAATAGACAGATTCACAAGGTTAACAGACTTTGCAAGTACGTCAAGGAGGGCTTCTAGAACTCGTTGAACAGCCGCGGTTGTTGGGTTGGTTTGTTTGAGGCGTTTAAGCCTCCGAGCGGGTGCCTCTTTTTGCTACCCTGCTCTTTTCCTTTTGGTCATGAGCTTACATGTACAGACATTGGCATTTTGCGCCTTTTGTATGAATATATGACATGGTTGTTTGGAATATATATATATATATATATATATATATATATATATATATATATATAGCTGCCCGCGGAGTCTCGCCAAATCCTTGTCCCTGTACTATCAGATCGGAGGGGCTACGTGGGGCCCGCGCACGTCCGCTTGATCCAACGGTCGAGGGCGACGGGACTCCGGATACGAACCCAAAATATATATATATATATATATATATATATATATATATATATATATTAATATATATATAGCACTAGCCTAGTGGTAGTGCGGGGGGCCGTCCGAGCACTAGTCTCGGGTTCGAATCCGCCCTTGGGCGGCTGGGTGGCTTTGAGCCACGGCCCAAAAAAATTTATATATATATATATATATATATATATATAGACACACACACACACTTAAGAACTGCACGATTGACAATCCTTATATTGCATTTCTAGGATAACCCATATACTAATAAACAAATTCGTAGAAATTGATTGATTGCTCTACTAAATCACTTGTGCTTTCTTTCAGTAGTCCTGGGGATGTAGGTTGTCTTGATATAGTGGTTAATCACTTGTCCTTGTTTGGTGGAGGTTTGGATTACTATCCGGCGATAGGATATAGACCTAAGCTGTGACACATGTTCCTATGTACTGTTATTGATTGTATTTTCTTGCATTATTCACTCATGCTTTCTTGTGGCACTTGTTATTAGGGGTTGACCTATCTAGTTTTTTTTGGACATATCTAGTAGCAAAGTCTGAGGATCTACCATCTCTCTAGTCCGGTGGTGCTTACCAGGGGAATGATCGTCGAGGATCTTGAGTGATTTTCTTATCCACTAAACTTATTTTATTTTGATTCTTTGAAACATTTAGCCGCTGGGAACCTATTTAGCCTGTATATTTTGGAAGTATGTTCCCCAGCCATTTTGATAACATGATTGTATATATCAGACTGTAGCTAATGATGTGATCATATATTATTTGGTACTATGCTAGGCTTCTATTTTGCATAGCTAATTTTATGATCATTTTGATAGAGCATCGGAGACGCCTTACTACTTTATCTTATTTGTTCTTTATTCTTGCTTCTTGTTTGACTGATTGAGAATAGTATATGCCGTCAGATCATAGGAGACATCTATTTTAGTATATACCCCCTTGTCTAGGTATAATCATGTATTATTGTATTATAAGAAACTGGCATACCGTAGTGTATAACTGGCCGAATTATATAAGGTTCTTTGTATTTCGATATTGAAGTGTAACAAGTAGCAACACCACATAAAGAGAGAGAGAGAGAGCGAGAGGAGAGGATGAGGGTTAGGGATCGATTAGAAAGGGATTGATTATGGGGGTTTATTTCTTTTTTTTCTTCAGCAACGTGTCAGCGATATGCCAAGCGGCGGTATTTAACGATGCAATAACTTAAACTCCAATGCTAACATGGAAATCTATAATTAGCGACGAATACATGACTTGTTCCACAAGGAAATTTGGCCTGATACATTCATGTTTTGTAATGTTGCGACGTACTTGCTACGTTAGTGTAGGTCGCTAATTGAGTTGCATAGTATCATCTGTCACTTTCTCACGTATGCTTCTCTCATTTACTAGTTGAATTGTACGTCATTTCTACGTTATTGTACGTCGCTAATTGAATTGTCTGTAATTGTTGCTACGTTTTTCCTATGACCCACTAGCGACCTACCTTGACTTTTTGTATAATGTAGCAAATCTCTGAGTCTATCATGCATCACCAAAGCTTCGTCGTGATGTCTCTACTAGTGACGCAAGTGATGTCTCTATTAGTGATCGCAACTATGTGACACATCTATCTCCGTATGTTTTTAGTCAGGGGCGGACACAAAAATTTAAGAGAGGGGGGTCGATCTCAAAAGTAAAGGAAGTCCAAAAATAAAATTACATACTAAAAAATAGCATTCATGTATTTGGTTTCACATGTCTTACAAAAAAACAATATTACTAATATCATATTACAATACTCCTCTCCGATTGCACATATTCTGAAATCTTTGAATAATGTCTTCATTGTTGACAGTCTCATAAATGTCTTTCTCAATGTAAGAGACCAAGCAGTCATTCATAAACTCATCTCCAAGTCGATTGCGTAGATGAGTCTTGATAATTTTTATAGCTGAAAATACCCTATCGATAGTTGTTGTTGCAACAGGTAAGATTAATGCCAATTTCATAAGCAGAAATACCAACGAATATTGTCGATGTCTCTTTATTTGAACCATTTTTCTAGCAAGTCCACTAATCCCTGTAACATCAGAAAATTGCTCGTTGGTGCGGACGTCCTCAATATAGTTTGAAAGTTGATATCAAAGACATGACAGACCATCTTCATCAAAATCAGAGGGGTAAAGCTCAGCAAATCGTATCAACCTATCCATAACAAATGCAGCAAAAGAATCTCCTGGATCAAGACATGACATACACAACAACAACTCCGTATTCACCTCAGTAAACTGACTATTCAACTCTTGAAAGCATAGTAGAATAATTCAACACGATAATAATGAAGATTTGTGCATTTTTTAACATTACGACGCGACCTTCCATGAACTTCAAAGTTGGCTTCCATGTTTCGGACTCTGATTCCATACTTTATGCAAAATAAAGTCACTTCATTCAACAATGATTCCCATTCACCATCTCTCTTTCTTTGGAGTGTTTGCTTGGTTATTTTTACAATATTCATAGCATTAATAATCACTACCAAAATTTATCATTTTAGCGACGGCCCTATCCGTCGCCAATCCGACGGTAATTAGTATTAGCGACCGATCACTGACGGTTTTTGGCCAAAAAAATCCGTCGACAATCAGCTCGTCGCTAATAACGGTCCGTCGCTACGTAGTCGTCAAGCGACGGAATAACGACGGCTTGTCGACGTCACAGTACGAAGCATTAGCGACGCATTTTCGACGGACTGTCGTCCATTTCAACTATTAAGTACTGAACTGTGTAGACAATAGCGACGTAAAATTCTGTCGGTAACCCGTCGTAACCGCGTATCAGAGCGTATCGTTCCGTCGCTCATCCGTCGGTATTCGTCGGTAACGAACGACGGATTAGCGACGGTGTGCGGACGGACTATCCGTCGATCAGGTTCTGGAAATGCCTGGCATTTCCAGCACCATGGCGATGGATTATTCGTCGCTATTCCGTCGATATATATCGACGGAATACTGACGGATTATCCATCGAGCATGTTCTGGAAATTCTTGGTATTTCCAGAACAAGGGCGACGGATAGGTCGTCGCTATTCCGTCAAACTATATACAATGCCGACGGATATTCCGTCGACCATTCGTCGCTACCTGAAAACATTTTCAAATCTCCAGTTAGCGACGGAGTAGCCGTCGAAAAGTAGTCGGAAACTGGTAATAACCGTCGCTAAACGGTCACAAGTCCGTCGCTAACTGAGAATATTTTGAAAAAAAAATTACAACGCTTTTCCTTTTCGCAAAAATATGCATAAACCAAACCAATATATAATACACACCAATTATCCAACAATCACATAGACCAAATATATTATGCACACCAATTATCCAAGAATCACATAGACCAAATATGTACATACGAATTTAATGCACACCAATTATCCAAGAATCATATAGACCAAACCAAATTAATATAAAATAGATATCAATTATCCGGAAGAGTAACCTAATATCCATCGTTATAATCCGATCATAGCACAAATATTCCAAAATTTTCACAAATATTCCAAAACACATAGGAAAATCGACTTTGGCCTCAACAAAGATCACAAGTCAGACGATGAATCCTCACAGCCAGGGATCATAGTTGCGTTGAGGCATGTACCATTCTATCAGCCACTTTGCATACGAAGGCTCAATCTGGTTGAGGTCTTCTCTAGGGACAGGAGGGTCGGTCCCGATGCTCCTACTCTCTGACGGTGGCTCCTCCTTAACTTCAATCTTGGGAGCAATCTCTTCCCTGATGGTCATCGGTTCTTCCTTGACCTCGACCTTTGGTAACACCTTCTCCTTAACAGTCACCGGCTCTTGTTTTACGACGGAGACTTCCTCCGTGTCGACCTCCAAGGGTTTCTTGTCTCGACCCCTTCCTCGACTAGCAGCACCACCTCGACGAGTCCTAGGAGCCATCTTTCTGACAACAGGAGGATTATGTCAAAACAAATAGGATTCATCGTCTGACTTGTGGTCTTTGTTGAGGCCAAAGTCGATTTATGTCAAAACCCACGGCTTCTGATTTTATCCGAAAGATTACTACATAGGAGCCACCTAGCAGTACAAGTACTTGTATTGTCTTTCGATTTTATCCGAGTTATGTCTATCAGCTGATCACACTCTTTATTGCCACTGCGAACTTCGATTGGGTCCAACTTGAGCAACAAGATATCCGTTAATGGTGTAGCTGAGACGAGTAGTCTCGTAAGCAAATTTAAAATCTAAGGCAGAGATAGACATACATCAGGAAACCACAATATATATAATAAAGTTTGATTGTATAATTTGAAGCTATACATGGTAATTATATCGTATCACTTTGTAACATGAGTTGTAATTTCATCTTCGACGAGAAACTATAAGGCTACTTGCATGTTCTTCCAACTTTAAATTACAAGATTACTACATTAGGTTAAATAAATCACTAACCTCATCGCGGCCAATGTTTACAGGCTTGGTCTCAACTGTCTTCGATTCTATGATTCCATGCTTTCAGAAAATAGACAACGCAGACTCCATGGAATAGAATGGCCTTACATGCAAATCGTCTGTGATTATGTATCTTTTCCCTCCTTTCACAAACACGCCATCCTTGTTGTCTCCATCTGAAACCTCCTCCCACGCAATATCCTCATCCATTGCCTTACCACAGGGACATCGAGCGCCAATAATCGAACTATACAGACGGTGAGTCTTGGTGTAGCACTCAAATGTGGGGCACCTGTAAATTCGTCGAGGTTTTAAATCATCGACATTGAGTTTTAAACCCTCACGTAGCCTTTCTGCTTCACTTCTAGGCTCGAGCAGCATCTTCTTGCAAGCTTTGGTCTCCAGATACTTAGTGTCAAGATTCTGGACGCTCACGTAGCCTTCCTCCTTTCACAAACACGCCATCCTTCTTGCAACCCTCACGTAGAGTATGTCAACGCATCCTAGCGTCGATTTCCTGCTATGTAATAATACAAGATTACTACATAGGAGGAAAGAGTTGGGAAGATTATGTCAAAACACACGGCTTAAAAACTTATGACATGTTAGTCTTCCGACACTGCGGTAACATGATATTCACATGAAGGGTCTTTGACAAGATGATATGTTGTGAAAAGATATATCCTTATAGTTCTCCAACGGCTGTTGAAGAAAACCTCTGTACTTCCTCCGGGTCATGCCGCTGGCTGTGCTGCTTCCCCCTCCTCTTCCTGTCCACTTTTTCTCCCCCGACTCTACACTTGAGCTGGATGTCATATGTGGCGGAGAGAGTCAAATAAAAAGAAGGAAAGTAGGGAGGAGCAGATTGGTTCAGAGCCATGGTGGAGGAGAGGAGAAGGAAGATGCTTGATCAGAACGGATGGCTCAGAACACAAGCCAAGATTCATTCTAGCATACATTAGTGTGAATCATCTATGTTCTGTACATATGGTGTAGTATATGTTCTTATCGTATCTAGTATCTGAAGAATGTAACAGAATCAAGATGAACTCACTAATGTAATACTAAGACATCATCTACTACTATATAAGATATAGTGATAGGTTGTCGTATCATCATTGCCGAGGGATGAGGGTCGGAGGACAGTCAACTTTATCTACGGCTACATAGTTTCTGCCTCGCCAGTCGAATGGCTGCAGGGACTATGTCCTGATCACCATGTCGTACCGTAGACTAATACAAATGGAGCTGGAAATATCCGTCGCTAACAGGTCACTAGTCCGTCAGTAACTGAGAATTTTTTTGAAAAAAAATTGCAGCACTTTCCCTGTTCACAAAAATATACATAAACCAAACCAATATATAATGCACACCAATTATCCAACAATCACATAGACCAAATATGCACATACGAATTTAATGCACACCAATTATCCAAGAATCATATAAACCAAACCAAATTAATATAAAATAGACATCAATTATCCTGAAGAGTAACCTAATATCCGTCGTTATAATTCGATTTATCTTCAAGTGTGAGAACGGATGGCTCAGAACACAACCCAAGATTCATTGTAGCATACATTAGTGTGAATCATCTATGTTCTGTACATATGGTGTAGTATATGTTCTTATCGTATCTAGTATCTGAAGAATATAACAGAATCAAGATGAACTCACATAATGTAATACTAGGACATCATCTACTACTATATAAGATATAGTGATATGTTGTTGTATCATCATTGCCGAGGGATGAGGATCGGAGGACAGTCAATTTTATCTATGGCTACATAGTTTCTGCCTCGCCAGTCGAATGGCTGCAGGGACTATGTCCTGATCACCATGTCGTACCGTAGATTAATGCAAATGGAGCTGGAGCCAAAATACAGAAACCAAAATACAGAATCAAATCCCTGGGACGGATGGCTCAGAACACAACGCAACCGGAGAGGATACTCTGAGAGATCCATCTGAGTAGGACGTATACTCTGAGAGATCACCTTTACAAGAATGATATCAGTAGTGAGATTGAGTGCTGGAGGGGATATTATCAGAGTATACGTCCTACTCAGATGGGTCTCTCACCGTTACAATTTTTTCTGACAGCATGGTGTATGTGCTCCGTCAACAGATTCTTGCTCTGAGCCAAAACTTTGTCCCGGAGCTCAAGTGAACATCCTTGGTGTAGAGCTCGAGTGAGAGGTTCCTGACAGCATGGTTGTCTCCTTTGTCAAAGTTTCTGTGCTCGTCCCACAACCAATGTGGGATGAGCACGGATACTTTGACAAAGGAGACCACCATGCTGTCAGGAACCTCTCACTCGAGCTCTACACCAAGGATGTCCACTTGAGCTCCGGGGCAAAGTTTTGGCTCGGAGCAAGAATCTGTTGAGGGAGCACATCCATCATGCCGTCAGAAAAAAATAATAACGGTGAGAGACCCATCTAAGTAGGACGTATACTCTGATAATATCTCCTCCAGCACTCAATCCCACTACTGATATCATTCTTGTAAAGATGATCTCTCAGAGTATACATCATACTCAGATGGATCTCTCAGAGTATTCTCTCTTGTTGGTTGTCGTATCATCATTGCCGAGGGATGAGGGTCGGAGGACAGTCAACTTTATCTACGGATACATAGTTTCAGCCTCGCCAGTCGAATGGCTGCAGGGACTATGTCCTGATCACCATGTCGTAGTCCAATATAATCCAGAGATTGACACAGTTCTAGTTCATATATGTAGTCCAATACAAATAGTCTAATACAAAAACAACTCAATATAAATAGTCCAATACAAATAAGTACTAATAGCTAATGAGAACCACGCTGCTCACGCAAACGCTCAGTGATACGATCACGCAACCACCTCAAAAAAGCGAGATTTTTGGCGTGAGGAGAGATGTCGTCCCTTGCAAGGACTGCTTGAAGAGAACTCCCGGTCTCACTAGCTACCGGTGCTGGATGAATAGAACTCCCGGTCTCACTAGCAACCGGTGCCACTTCCTCCTTAACTGTAAGAGGAGCCACCTCAGCATTCACTATTTTCCTCAAACGACGTGCCGCTCCTCGGGTCATGGGTGCCATCTGGTAAGATCGATAGTCACAAATAATATAATTGTAACATAAGCAAGCTAACTAAAGGAACCATCATGTAATTTGAGTACATTTTTGAAAGCCGATAAAGTATAAAAAATTTGATTTTTTGCCAAGTGTGAGAACGGATGGCTCAGAACACAACCCAAGATTCATTCAAGCATACATTAGTGTGAATCATCTATGTTCTGTACATATGGTGTAGTATATGTTCTTATCGTATCTAGTATCTGAAGAATGTAACAGAATCAAGATAAACTCACATAATGTAATACTAAGACATCATCTACTACTATATAAGATATAGTGATAGGTTGTCGTATCATCATTGCCGAGGGATAAGGGTCGGAAGACAGTCAACTTTATCTACGGCTACATAGTTTCTGCCTCGCCAGTCGAATGGCTGCAGGGACTATGTCCTGATCACCATGTCGTACCGTAGATTAATGCAAATGGAGCTGGAACTGGAGCCAAAATACAGTACTACTTCACTATGTCGTACCATTTTACTCTCTCTCTCTCTCCTCCCCCCCTCCGGCGCTCTCACTCTCTCCGGCGCTCTCACACTACTAATTCCTATGTGTTTTAAGTGTGAGAACGGATGGCTCAGAACACAACCCAAAATTCATTCTAGAATACATTAGTGTGAATCATCTATGTTCTGTACATATGGTGTAGTATATGTTCTTATCGTATCTAGTATCTGAAGAATGTAACAGAATCAAGATGAACTCACATAATGTAATACTAAGACATCATCTACTACTATATAAGATATAGTGATAGGTTGTCGTATCATCATTGCCGAGGGATGAGGGTCGGAAGACAGTCAACTTTATCTACGGCTACATAGTTTCTGCCTCGCCAGTCGAATGGCTGCAGGGACTATGTCCTGATCACCATGTCGTACCGTAGATTAATGCAAATGGAGCTGGAAATATCCGTCGCTAACCGGTAACTAGTCCGTCGCTAACTGAGATTGTCACATACACATATGTATATCACAGCTAGATGTATAGATATATACATCTATACAGAAGCACACAACTGATAGAACTCGCACTGTTCTTGAGATAGTGAACATATATATACACCATGAATCCAAACCCCATATTCACATTTACTAATCCAAACACCACCAAACTAATGGAACACCCAATATGGATAACACATTATTTAGCCAATATATAAACTCAGATGAATTTGAGAAGCAAAGACACCCGCCGCCCCCGACCAAAGCCCGCCGCCCCAAGCCCGCCGCCCAGTCCAGTAGTTCGGTTGCATATATATATAAAGAGTGCTTATGGCTGTGCGTCGGTTGCAAATAACCCCGACGCCCCCGCCCCAAGCCAGCCGCCCAGCCCCCGACGCCGCCGCCCCAAGCCCACCGCCCATCCCCCGATCCAAGCCAGCCGCCCAGCCACCGACGCCCCAGCCCCAAGCCCACCTCCCAGACCCCGACGCTCCCGCCCCAAGCCCACCGCCCAGCCTCCGACCCAAGCCAGCCGCCCAGCCCTCGACGCCCCCGCCCCAAGCCAGCCACCCAGCCCCCGACGCCGCCGCCCCAAGCCCACCGTCCAGCCCCCGACCCAAGCCAGCCGCCAGGCCCCCGACGCCCCAACCCCAAGCCCGCTTCCCAGACCCCGACGCCCCCGCCCCAAGCCCACCGCCCAGACCCCGCCCCAAGCCAGCCGCCCAGCCCCCGACGCCGCCGCCCCAAGCCCACCGTCCAGCCCCCGACCCAAGCCAGCCGCCCAGCTGCCGACGCTCCAGCCCCAAGCCCGCCTCCCAGACCCCGACGCCCCCGCTCCAAGCCCACCGCCCAGCCCCCGACCCAAGCCAGCCGCCCAGCCCCCGACGCCCCCGCCCCAAGCCAGCCGTCCAGCCCCCGACGCCGCCACCCCAAGCCCACCGCCCAGCCCCCGACCCAAGCCAGCCGCCCAGCCCCCGATGCCCCAAACCCAAGCCCTCCTCCCAGACCCCGAGAGAGAGAGAGAGAGAGAGAGGGGGTTACCTTCGGGAGAGAGAGAAAGAGGAGAGAACGCCGACGACGACACCGACGCTGATCACCGAAGCCGACACCGGCGAGAGAGAGAGAGAGAGAGAGAGAGAGAGAGAGAGAGATGAGAGAGAGTGAATTTGGGGGTAATGCGAAAAGTTTTCCCCGTCGTTTCATTTAAAGTCTGGTACGTATATAGAGCGACGGACTAGCGACGGAAAAAAACCCGTCGCCCGGTAGTCGCCCCGTTTGTTACGTGCCGACTGAATATCCGTCGTTACGTAGTCGAAGATATGTCCTGCCAATTCTCTACACAATTCTTGCCAAATAATCGACTACGTAGCGACGACTGGAGATCCGTCGCTATAACTCCGACAGTCTAGCGACGGATGTGCGACCTTTTCTCCCCCTAAAATTAAAATAAAAATGGTAAAGGCGTGTAGTCGGTAATCAGTCGCTGCGCGGCCACGAAGCCGTCGCTAACACCGACGAAAAAATTCCGTCACTAATTTAGTGTATTTTGATAGTGAATGTCTTGATCTTTCCTTTGTAATGCTTGTGACAAGTCATTGGTAATTCCCAAGATCATTTTTATTAGGTGTAAATAAAAGGCAAATTGAAAAGTTTGAATTCTCTCACATAGATCATCTGCTTGAGTTCTGTGAGTCGCATCATTTGCATCTTCTCCTATAACTAAGAGTACATCAATTATTGAGGAAAATAAGTTAATCAAACTCACTATTGTGCTAAAATGAGAACCCCGGCGTGTATCGCTCGGCCGTTTTAATGTTATTTCTTGATTCAAACCTCACCCAGCCAATATTTCACCATCAGCAATTCTTTGAATAACATTTTCAAATTGTTTCTCTCGAAGAAGATCTCTCCGTTTGCAGGAGGCTCCAACAACATTTGACAAAAGTACTACAATATCAAAGAATGCACCAATTTTTATTTGATTCTTAGCAATAGCTACAAGTGTCAGTTGCAATTGATGAGCAAAACAATCAATATAACGGGCAGATGGATTCTCCATCATAAACAAAGCTTTAAGACCATGGAACTCACCTCGCATATTGCTTGCTCCATCATAACCCTGTCCACGTAAACTTGATAAACTCAGTCCATGGCTAGAAAAGAGGGCCTCGATGGCTTCCTTAAGAGATAAGGCAGTAGTATCACTTACATGAACAATGCCAAGAAAGTGCTCAACTATGCATCCTCTATCATCCACAAAATGTAAAGCAACAGCCATTTGTTCTTTCACAGATATATCCCGTGCCTTGTCAACTAAAATAGCAAACAAACTATCACCAACCTCTCTAATGATTGCATTTGTAGTCTCACTGTCAATGGCACTAACAATCTCTTTTTGAATTCTAGGCGATGTCAATTTATGATTTTCAGGAGCATTCTTCAATACAACATTGTTGATTTCTTCATTGTAGTCGGCAAGAAATTGTAGGGGTTCAAGAAAATTGCCTTGATTTATTGAATCTTCAGATTCATCATGACCACGAAAAGCCAAACCTTGACTCAGAAGAAATCTAATGCAATCAACTGATGTAGTCAATCGACTACGATAATCAGCTTGTATTTGTGCAGATTGATTAAACATGCAAACTTTTATGTGTTGTCATTGAAGTAGTAGATCACTACAAGCCCTTGAACATTGATTATGAGTACTATTATGAGCTCCAACATGAATACCGAATCTGCTCTTCTTCTTCCAATTTCTAAATCCCTCTCCAACAAATATATCACCACCGCCTTGGTGCCCGTAGTTAGGTTTAAAAAGATAACAAACCAAACAATAGGTAGCATCTTTCGATATGATGTACTCCAACCAATCGTACTCCATAAACCAAGCAGTAACAAAACTACGATTGACTCCAAAAAATAGTGTTCTCGAAAATGATGATTTCTAGGTTGACATGGTCCTTTTTGTAAATACTATCATCGAACCTTCTCTCTATAATTAACATCATACTCGGGAATATTTTTTCTTAATCCAGGATCGACATGAAGCTCGTTCAAGTTGATCTCTATACGAGAGACTTGAGGGAGCATTAGAGGAGTGGAGTGATGAACTTCTTGTTGATTTCTAGAAGAAGAATTTATATTTGCAGACTTTGATGTCGATAACTTAGGAAAAAACCTTTGCATCCTAAAATAATAAATGAAACCTAATTTATCTCCCATTTTAATTGCCTAAACTATCATATTTTCCACATTAATAACATGTATACAAATAAAACTTGTTCATAATACAAACAAATCATTGGATGCTAAGGTTAACAAAATTGCTCATGAGATGTACAGGACTATAAGTTGGATTCATTTTAAATACACAGATGTGTGATTTCCAAAGTTTTCTTTAACCATATATATTCAAATTTTGCATAACTAAAAGATGAAGGTAATTTATGTAACCTTAGAACCTTGAGATAGCAAGCCAAGAAGCTAGGAATGTCCCAATGTTGCTAGGAAAGTCCCAATTTTGCTGGTATGAACCCTGAGATAGCTAGCCAGGAAGCAAGGAATGTGAATGGAGTTACAACTTACAAATTATGCAATGTGCAATGTCTTTATAAACAGAGCCGAACATGTTCTGCACTCCAGAAATGCGGAATGTTCTTCACTCCAGCTTACAATAGGGTGTGATATACCGTGTAGGAATGGGACTCACCTCACATCTGCTGTACAGCAATTACTCTATTGTACAGTATGGTGGAACCGTGGGGTCTTCTTTATGTCCACTTGGCTGGGGATGACCTCTCTGCAGCAAATGTACAGCTGGCATGTGAGCAAACCCATCACTTTGTGAGCAAAACCATCTCTCTGCAGCAAATCAATGTGCAGCAGTCACTTCAACTCTTTATACTGTCCTTTGTGAACCTATTACTTCTCATTTATGAGCAATTTGGTGAACCCATCATTTCTAATATTAGTGAACCCATGCCAACAAACTTTAGAAGTGTCCTTTGTGAAGCCATCACTTCTAATGTGTATAAGTCACTTTTTATTTATGGGGTCAATGTCAAGGTGTGACCCGGGCCGGGCCGGGCCGGGCCGGACCGCCCCAAAAAAAAACCGGGCCCAGCCCGGACCGGTAGCAGCAGCAGGCCGGGCCTGTCCCGGCTCCGTTCGAAGGATCTGAGCCCAGCCCGGCCTAGTGACCCGGCTTGGGTAGGGCTGGGCCGGGATGGTCCGGTTCGCGGGCAGGTTGTGTTGCGGGCTCGGGCGGGCCGGGTTCGGGCCAGTCCGGTCAATTATTTTTTAATTTTTTTCAGTTTTTTTAATGATTTTTAATTTTCTTTTTTAAATTTTATGTTCTTTTAAATTTTAAGTTTACTTTGTTATTTTATTCTTTTTAAGTTTTCTTTTAATTTATTTTGTTTTATTTTTTTCTCCTCTTTTATCCGGGCTTGGGACCGGCAATGCAAGCTTTGCTTGTCATAGGCAGAGTTAAAAAATTTGTTTTAAGTTTAGGGTTTTTTGTTATTTTTTGATTAATTAGTTTTTATATTTTAAGTTTTTTTTGTTCTAAGTTTTATTTGTTCATTTTTAGTTTTTTTCTAGTAATTTTGTGTTTTTTCAAGTTTTCTTTCTTTCTTTTCTTTTTTTATTTTTATTTTTTTTTCTGTTTCTTGTTTTTAAGTTTTCTTTTTAAGTTTTTTTTTCAATTTTTTTTAAGTTTAGTTTTAAAGTTTTTTTGGTTTTTTTTGTCATACCATTGAGTCATTCCTCCTCCTCCTCCTCCTCGGTTCCAGAAGCTTCACCCATTGTAAGTGATTCTAAGTCCAGCTCGTTGATGTCAGTAGCTTCATCTCTCTTGTTTTGGATTATTTTATCTGCTAAAATCCAATCTTGAACATATACACAAGCTTCCAAGATATCTGGCTTCAACCGGCTCCTCTTTATGCTCAAAATCCTTGATCCTGCACTAAAACAAGACTCTGATGCTACTGTGGACACCGCAACCATTAGTAGATCACGTGTTATTGTAGAAAGTATAGAAAATCTTTTGTGGTGTTTTTTCTACCATTCTAAAATGGTGAAGTGATTTGAAGATTCATCTTCTTCTTCATAAGAACTTAAATATAAAGACAACTCTTGAGTGGGTTGGGAAGAGTGTCTCTTCCTTTTTAATATACGACTGGCGTGATCGGCTAAGCCTAAGCTACAACCAGTACTCGCTTGAGTTGGTCGGGTCGACACAATATTTTCTTCATAAAACATTACTAATCTTTCCAACACTACCTTTAGTTCTATTTTCAAGTCCATAAGATTAAGTTCCATGTTTTCTGCATAGTCATCTAACAAAGCCTCTGTGTAGTGCCCCGTCCCTACATCGTGCCCCGTACTCTGTCCACGGGGTGCACGAGAAAGGAACATTGTCGCTATCGATTCGGTCGGGACCGATAGGTCGGGATCGACCGAGTCGATCGAACGGGAACGTTTGAATTAAGATCCATTCCTCGTTATGGAATCTCTTCTTCGGAACCAAGTCCCATATTCAGCGGGTTGCGCCTCGAGGATTTGACTCTGCGGCTGAGTCGGGAAAGACCTCCCATTGCTCTGTTTTTTACGCCGCTTGCATTGGTTTTGGCTTTGTTTTCTGAATGCATTTTCGTGAATATTTTCGATGGTTTTTATGGCTTGCATTTCAAACTGGCATTTCCTATCGAACTTCTTGAATAATGCAGTGTTCTAATCGGTTGCTTGTGCGATTTCAGGTAATCGCGTAGGCGACGTCTAGCGCGACCAACAAGTTCTCTCGCCAAGAAGTAAACTCAAAGTGAGTGGCTGACCCTTCTCTTCTCGACCCCCTTCCTAGGTAAATCGATAATGTTGTGCGAATGAAAGGATAAATGCAAGGGCACGAACACGGAAAAAGGATTGAGTTTTCAAAGAGAATGTAGGCTATGTCTTAATAACTAAAAAGAAAATTTGTCTTCACACGGTTATGGACAACTTGTCGACAACGCGATAGTTTCCTCGAGCGACAACCCGAGGCCACGGGACCATTTCGGCCTAGGAGGAAACAGGGTATAGTCGTGCATAAGGTTTCAGCACAGGTTAAGCGGGGACTTGCAACGGAGCTAGCTACTTGCGTTGAAAGGATCTCGATTAACAAAGCTATACGTCCAGGATGGCTTGTGATGCCAGTGACCAATCACACGTACATTTTGCACTTGATATGAAAAATGTTAACAATTGACAGGGAAGAACATGGTAAGTTTCATAAGGCACGGTGCGGTCCACCGCGGATAAGTTTCGACGTAATTTCATTGCTTGTCATATACTTGTTGAAATCCATTAGGATGGTTAGAAACATTCATACATTAAGTCATATAAACTCTTCAACCAAAAGAGAGCTTAGAACTTAAATAGCCACGCACCAGTACAAAGTGTAATGTACTGATCCTCGCTCTCCACGCAGGTACCCCAAACTACGAAGGGCGTGCCGCTTAAAATCTCAAGGCGGTGTGGACACTTTTGAAGCCTCGTCCAGTTGTGAAGGCTTGTTTCTGGATTCCTTTTGAAGAGGACCCCGCACTCAGTCCAAAAGAAGATGACGAATCGACTCGCCTCGATAGCAGGTGAAAAGTGTTATGTTTTGCTTGTAAAAAGGGATGTAATATATGGAACGACTATCTCATCGGCGTTCGTTTTGTAAGTCGAGTCATATTGTAGCCCGTACGGCAATGAATGTAATGAAGTCAATGTAAATGAAGTTTTATTATCAATGAAAAGTCTACTTCTATTTCAAATGTGTCAATCAATTTCTCTGCGTACTCTAACTTGATGTTGTGTTTCGGATAGCCTTATGAATGTGCCTTGTGCGATCGCAATTTAGGTTCGCACGGCATCACGCCCGAGGGACGACTATCGATTCTACAAAATTGGGGCGTGACATAATGGTATCAGAGCACGACTTTACATCCTTTGGCCTGGCGTCTAGAGTTCCAAACCTTTGACCTCGCATCGATGAGATAAGTTGTTCCATACAATGAGTCCGTAATAATTTGTGACTGATGTGTTTGCCTTCGTATCGCAGAAGTGATGGAATCCACGGCCGAGCAAGAACAGAGCGCTTCTAGCGGCTCTAGTAGTTCGCATCGTTCGCGGGGCGGACCTTCTAACGATACCATCGAAAGGATGCTGCGCATGATGGAGGCACAGCGGAACCAGTCCGAGAACCGACATCAACAGACAGAGGAACGACAGGCCCAGTTCGAAGCTCGCTTCGACGCACACGCGAAACTTCAACAAAAGCAGCTGGATACCCTGCAGCAGATCGTCTAAACAATTACGGCCAACGAAAATTCTGTGACTGCGCCTACCATCACCGTACCTACTGCCACCGTGCCGGCGATCCAACCCATTAAAGTCGATACGGAGGAGCCCGAGCGTCAACCAGCGATACTAAAAAAGTACAACTTTGAAGTATCAGAATTCAAGAAGGCATGTCGTACTTCCTTCAGCGGCACCGAGGGTCCCTCCATGGAAATCGATTGGTTGGAAGAGCTGGAAGATCACTTCGAGCTGCTCGGCATTGAAGAATCCAAGTAAGTCGTCTGCGCACAACTTCAGCTAGGGTTGACGTGCACGACTGGTGGGCCGTACATAAGCGAGCGATCCGACGCTACAACAACTTAACGCCGATCTCTTGGGCCACGTTCCGTAAAGCTTTTGAAGTCGAGTACCTTCCGTCAGCCATTTGTCAAGCGAAGGAGAATGAATTTATGCAGTTGAGACAGGAAAACCGGACAGTAGAACAGTACGTCGCAGAATTCAACAAGTTGTCCAAGTTTGCTAGTACGTTTCTGCCTACAGAGGAGTGTCGCGTGCGACGGTTCGAAGTTGGTCTGCGACACTCTATCGGTGCATATGTCGGGGTCCCGGAGTACAAGACCGTGGGCGAGGCTCTGAATCACGCTCTCTGCCTTGAGAGACTACATCCTTCCGGTGCTGACGACGTTGTGCGCCACTCCAATCACAAATGTCCTAGCTATACGGGAGGCAACAATCACGCATCAAAGCATCCTAACCACGACGGTTACCTGGGATATAACCTATCATCGCGATGTGCCAAGTGCGGTTCCCTTGGACATGAGGCGAGCAAGTGCTTTGTCCACGATGGGGGATGCTTCTTTTACGGACAAAAGGGTCACTATAAACAAGATTACCCCCAGAAATGGAGTCGTAACGCCCCGCCACAACAACACCGTCAAGAGAATCGAGGACAGGCGTCCCGACCTCCTCAGCCCACTCAATCCAACAACCAAGACCGACGCCCTAATGCACAGGGGCGTGTCTTTGCTCTGACTCAAGACGAGGCGTTCGCTTCCGACACTGTCATGACATGTATATTGAATTTCAATAATATACCTGCTCGTGTGTTATTTGATTCAGGCGCCTCGCATACTTTCATATTGGCGGACTTCGTCGCCGAGCACAAATTCCCTGTAATGTTGTTAGACCTTGACCTTAGCGTAAGTATGCCTTCGGGCGTGCCACTACTCACAAACTTAGCCTGCGGGGGAGAAACCATATGTATTGGGGGTCAAAAGATCGGTCTTGATGCGATAGTTCTAGATATGAAGGACTTCGACATCATACTGGGCATGGATTGGCTCGGTCCGTGCAACGCAACCATAGACTGCGCTGAAAAGAAGGTCACATTTCGCATACCTGAAGTGCCTGAATTCTGCTACTGGTGTGGTGAGGCGTCGTCGACCTGCATGGTGATCTCCGTAATATCTGCTCGACGGATGCTGCATTCCGGGTGCGAAGGCTATCTAGCTTCCGTTCGAGATATGCGACAGGATGGTGCAAACGCGGAAGAGACCGACGTTGTGGCAGAATTCCCAGACGTGTTCTCGGACGAGCTACCCGGCATGCCGCCCGATCGAGAAATAGAGTTCACCATCGACACATTCCCCGACACCCGGCTGATCTCGAAAGCTCTGTACAGAATGGCCCCTACAGAACTGAAGGAACTAAAGGCACAACTACAAGAATTACTCGACAGAGGGTTTATCCGTCTGAGTGTCTCGTCGTGGGGTGCGCCCGTGCTATTCGTGAAGAAGAAGGATGGATCGATGCGGCTCTGCATCGACTATCGGGAATTGAATAAAGCTACCGTCCAAAACAAATACCTCCTGCCCCGCATCGACGACTTGTTCGACCAGCTCCAAGGTGCAACAGTATTTTCGAAGATTGATCTGCGATCGGGTTATCACCAACTCAAAGGCAAGCCAGATGACGTGCCGAAGTCTGCCTTCTGCACTTGCTATGGCCACTACGAGTTCTTGGTAATGACGTTCGGTCTGACGAACGCCCCTGCCGTCTTCATGGATCTAATGAATCGGGTGTTCCGTTCGTTCGTTGACAAGTTCGTAGTAGTCTTCATCGACGACATCCTCGTCTACTTAAAGGATCGAGCACAACATGCAGAGCATCTGCGGACGGTACTCCAAACCCTTCGAGAGAATCAGTTGTATGCGAAGATAAGCAAGTGCGAATTCTGGCTGAACAGCGTCTCATTCCTTGGGCACATCATCTCCACCGCGGGCATCGTATTCGATCCGAAGAAAGTTGAGGCAGTCGCTGATTGGAGACGGCCCGCATCAGTTAGCAAAATTCGAAGCTTCCTAGGCTTGGCAGGATACTACCGACGCTTCGTGAAGGACTTCGTGAAGATTGCATCGCCGTTGACTCGCCTCACCCAGAAAGGAGTCGCGTTCGAGTGGTCAGACGACTATGAAGCTTTCTTCCAAGAGCTCAAACAACGGCTCGTTTCGGCCCCGATACTTGCACTTCCTGAAGGGACGGAGGGATTTTAAATCTTTATCGATGCTTCTGGCCAGGGCTTGGGGTGTGTGCTCATGCAGCGGGATAAGGTGATATCTTTTGCTTTCCGGCAGTTGAAGCCACACGAGAAGAACGACCCCACGCACGACCTAGAATTAGCGGCGATTGTGTTTGCGTTGAAGCTGTGGCGTCACTATCTCTATGGCGTGGCGTGCAGGATTTATATGGAGCACAAAAGCCTTAAGTATCTCTTCACCCAGAAAGAATTGAATTTGCGGCAGAGGCGATGGCTCGAGCTGATCAAAGACTATGACTTATCAATCGACTACATATCGGGCAAGGGAAATATGGTAGCGGATGCGCTGAGCCGAAAATACTTAGCTTCGTTATGCATCAACGATCGACTGCTGCGCGACTTGGAAGGAATGGGCATCGAACTCTGAGTTTATTTCAGAGACGTGAAACTGGCGCAACTGCGGGTGGAACCAAGCCTACTGGAGAGGATCAAGTCTGCACAGAAGGACGACCCATACCTGAAGAAGATGCGGAAGCTGATATCAACAGGGAAAGCGTCCGACTTTGCAGAGGACGAGTCGAGAGTGTTGTGCGTGAAAGGACGGCTATGCGTACCGGACAATGCAGAACTTAGAAAGGAGATAATGACGGAGGCGCACTATGCAAAATATTCCTTGCATCCTGGCAGCACCAAGATGTATAAGGACCTCCGCGTTGTCTTTTGGTGGCACGGCATGAAGAGGGACGTAGCGCTCTTTGTGTCAAAATGTATGGCCTGTCAGCAAGTCAAAGCCGAGCACCAGCGATCGGGTGGGGAGATGCAGAACCTCGCCATTCCAGAGTGGAAATGGGATCACATCACTATGGACTTCGTTGTTGGTTTGCTGAGGACGCCGCGGGGAAACGACGCCGTCTGGGTCATCGTCGATCGACTAACCAAGTCAGTGCACTTTATCGCCATCAAAGTTACTTGGAGCATCGACCGCCTTGCTTAGATATACCTTGATGAAATAGTTCGGCTGTACGGGGTCCCAGTTTCTATCGTCTCTGATCGGGATGGACAATTCGTAGCGTGCTTCTGGAGTAGTCTACATTCAGTATTGGGGACCAAGTTGAAGTTTAGCTCAGCTTATCATCCTCAGACTGACGGCCAAACAGAGCGGGTCAACCAAATCCTCGAAGACATGTTACGACTCTGTGCGATCGACTTGAAGTCAAGTTGGGACGTCCATCTACCGCTGGCCGAGTTTGCATACAACAACAGCTATCAGTCCAGCATCCAAATGGCACCGTATGAAGCTTTGTACGGCCGGAAGTGCAGATCGCCCATTTGTTGGGATGAAGTCGGGGAACGGCAGATACTTGGTCCGGAGCTGGTGGAGCAGACCGTGCAGAAGGTCAAGTTAATATGGGAGAGATTGAAGATAGCACAAAGCCGGCAAAAGAGCTATGCCGACACGTACCGACGCCCCCTCGAGTTCTCGAAAGGCGACCATGTATTCTTGAAAGTCATGCCCATGCGGGGAGTTTCCAGGTTCGGTACGAAGGGGAAATTGAGCCCAAGATTTGTTGGCCCGTTCGAAATATTGAAGCGAGTCGCCCCGATAGCTTACCAAATTGCCTTGCCGCCTGCGTTGTCAGAGGTACATGATGTCTTCCACGTATCATAATTGCGGAAGTACGTGCATGATCCGAGCCATGTGGTGGATTTGGGTAAGCTGGACCTGAAGGCGGACTTGTCATATGTCGAAGAGCCGGTGCAAATCTTGGAGCGCAAGGATAAACTTCTCCGCAACCGTGCTATTCGGTCGGAGAGTCGACGTGGGAGCTTGAGTCAGAAATGAAGGAAAAGTTCCCTTCATTGTTCTCGTAGAGGTAGGTTCTATTTGAAGTTTCGAGGACAAAATTTTTTCTTAGTTGGTTATGGTGTAGTGCCCCGTCCCTACATCGTACCCCGTACTCTGTCTACGGGGTGCGCGAGAAAGGAACACTGTCGCTATCGATTCGGTCGGGACCGATAGGTCGGGATCGACCGAGTCGATCGAACGGGAACGGTTGAATTAAGATCCATTCCTCGTTATGGAATGTCTTCTTCAGAACCAAGTCCCATATTCAGCGAATTGCGCCTCGAGGATTTGACTCTGCGGCTGAGTCGGAAGAGACCTCCCGTTGCTCTGCTTTTCATGCCGCTTGCGTTGGTTTTGGCTTTATTTTTTGAATGCATTTTTGTGAATGTTTTCGATGGTTTTCATGGCTTGTATTTCGAACTTGCATTTCCTATCGAACTCCTTGAATAATGCAGTGTTCTAATCGGTTGCTTGTACGATTTCAGGTAATCGCGTAGGCGACGTCTAGCGCGACCAATAAGTTCTCTCGCCAAGAAGTAAACTCAAAGTGAGTGGCTGACCCTTCTCTTCTCGACCCCCTTCCTAGGTAAATCGATAATGTTGTGCGGATGAAAGGTTAAATGCAAGGGCACGAACACGGGAAAACGATTGAGTTTTCAAAGAGAATGTAGGCTATGTCTTAATAACTAAAAAGGAAAATATGTCTTCACACGGTTATGGACAACTTGTCGACAAGGCGATAGTTTTCTCGAGCGGCAACCCGAGGCCACGGGACCGTTTCGGCCTAGGAGAAAACAGGGTATAGTCGTGCATAAGGTTTCAGCACAGGTTAAGCGGGGACTTGCAACGGAGATAGCTACTTGCGTTGAAAAGATCTCGATTAACAAAGCTATACGTCCAGGATGGCTTGTGATGCCAGTGACCAATCACATGTACATTTTGCACTTGATATGAAAGATGTTAACAATTGACAGGGAAGAACATGGTAAGTTTCATAAGGCGCGGCACGGTCCGCCGCGGGTAAGTTTTGACGTAATTTCATTGCTTGTCATATGCTTGTTGAAATCCATTAAGATGGTTAGAAACATTCATACATTAAGTCATATAAACTCTTCAACCAAAAGAGAGCTTGGAACTTAAACAGCCACGCACCAGTACAAAGTGTAATGTACTGATCCTCGCTCTCCATGCAGGTACCCCAAACTACGAAGGACGTGCCGCTTAAAATCTCAAGACGGCGTGGACACTTTTGAAGCCTCGTCCGGTTGTGAAGGCTTGTTTCTGGATTCCTTTTGAAGAAGACCCCGCACTCAGTCCACAAGAATATGACGACTCGACTCGCCTCGATAGCAGGTGGAAAGTGTTATATTTTGCTTGTAAAAAGGGATGTAATGTATGGAACGACTATCTCATCGGCGTTCGTTTTGTAAGTCGAGTCATGTTGTAGCCCGTACGACAATGAATGTAATGAAGTCAATGTAAATGAAGTTTTATTATCAATGAAAAGTCTACTTCTATTTCAAATGTTTCAATCAATTTCTCTGCGTACTCTAACTTGATGTTGTGTTTCGGATATCCTTATGAATGTGCCTTGTGCGATCGCAATTTAGGTTCGCACGACATCACGTCCGGGGGACGACTATCGATTCTATGAAATCGGGACGTGACACTGTCACGACCCGCACCCTAGAGTAAGGGCACGAGACGTGGGTACGCTCAGCCTACGCCGCAGTGTCGGCGGTAGAACGCTGTCCTAGGTCAAACATCTAACAATATAAAGGTACCTGTACAGTATATACTCTCCGAATGGAGGTGACATAGCAGATACAGTCTCAATCACATCTAAGGTAGAGCATGATAAAAGATAGATAAAATATGAAACCCACAAAGAGATACAGCAGATAGAAGTCTAAGTGTCTAAGATACACAACCCAGAAAACATCTCAAAGCGCAATACAGTAATCTATAGAATAAATACAACTCAAGAGAACTGAAATAACTATCTATACAACCTCTACTGTGTCTCCTCTAGGCTAGCAGGCAACCTCCAGGCTATCTGTAAAATTTATCAACAGGTCCAGTCAGGACAGGAGCGAGCACAATACATCTCAACAGATCATAGCAGGTTAGAAAATATAATCATGCAGTAGAGTAAGATACAGGAAACTGAAAGAAAGTACAGAATGTAAATAGAGAAAGAACTGTAATAGAAATATCTACTATAAATAGAGAACTAACAGTTGCTAGTGAGTCATAGTACAATATAGACATGTAAATGGCATAGGAGATTCTGGGAACTATACTATGGAGTGATTCTGGGAACTACACTACTTGGATATTATTCACATGTCCACTTCTACTCCCCCGTACCCCTAATCAATACACAAGGATCCAGCCAAGTTATGTTATGATCCATGCAATGGCCCATAAGGGGTGATACATGGTAGGCCCATAAATGGGTGATTCTGGGAATGCCCATAAATGGGTGATTCAAGGAAGACTCTGTGATTATGAGAGTACATGTCACAAGTGATCAATGAACCGTAAAGTATAGTGATACACCATGTAAGTGAAACACACAGAACATGTAGTATCCGATGCTCCCTGAGGGGATAACATCTCAAGAAGGGATCCATATAGTACTAATCTGTGTGACCAACGTGACAGTATCAAGTAAAGTAATTTAAAGTAGGAAAATAATTCTAAACAGGATATGAAATGATCAGAGAATGTACTCACCTGATGTCTGAATGTCCAAAGTAAATATACTGTCCAAGGAAAGGTATCTGGCTCCTAATCAGAACAGCACAAGTCACAACAAGTCCAAAATGGTAATATGAAGTTCTACTATGCATTCTACATGATTCTAGGTCAATCTAGACCAAAGTCAACTCTTGGTCAACTTGGTTAACACTGAAAGTCAAACCTAGGTCAACTATAGTCAAACTAGGTCTAACAAGTCTAAATTAGGTCAAACAAGTTAGTCTAGGTCTAAACAAACTAAGTATATGCAAATCAAGTATCCAAGATAGCTACTAACTCATAGCCTAAGTCACTTGCTAAACCAAGCACAAAACTAAACCATAAGCTAACAAGGCACACAAACTTAGTCATATAATGTATATATATTATTCACATTCACATATTCATATATATAGATATATATAGGAAAGCTATATATATAGGCACATACATATATATAGAGAGAGAGAAAGAGAGGTAAAAGAGTAAGTGAGTATGTGTGTGTTTGGCATGTGTGTGAAAGGATATGTGTTAATGTTCTAAAATTTAGTGATAGGTAGGTATATGTGACATGGGATACATTATGGCAAAGGGTGTATGAATGCATGTGTGTAAAAGGTTATAGGTTAACTCAGTTTATAGAAATACATACTTACCTTGTATACATGCATACATACATATCATGTATATTACATTTACATGATACATACATGTATACTTGTATTATATTATACTTACATTCATGCATATTAGATACTTGTATTTATATTAACATATTGCAAACATTCATTTCATTCATGCATCTATGCATTACCTACATGTTTTATACATATGCATACATTGTATATTCATATCATTTCATACATTAACATAGAGACATACAAACATGCACACATCATATATTTTATACCTTGCATTACCTTACATATCATGTTATATATTATCATTTCATTCATCTAACATATCATGCATTACATACTCTATATTCATTTAATATCCATACTACATAGGCTCATAGGTTACACAAAATGCATATATCGTATAGTCACTCTTCTACTTAAAACCAATACTGTACCAATTGGGCATTCACTAAATTCTAGGATTAAAATATGTCGTAGCCCTTTGTGTTAGCTTTCCAAAACTTTAAACAGATCGCATTTTCGTGTCCGGAAGCTCCCGAAATCGCAAAAACACCGAAACGCGTTCGTCTTTCGTACAGCTGACACTCAAATAATTTTACAGAAAGTTTAAGAAAGAATTTGGCTTATTAAAATATATATTTGGAAAGCTAATTTCGATACAGTTCTTTTAAAAAAATGGGAGATAAATCGGAGTTCTAAGCTAAAAGTTATGACATTTCTAAGTTGCTTTGGTTAATAAAAACGTGGATGAATATTATGACGAATTTGGGTTGACCAAGATACTTGGATACCAACATAGGTATCCAAATAAAACTCATTCTAACCATACTAACTAAGATCAATCCACTCTCTAACCATTCTAAAACCGAATTTAAATATCTATTTAAACTATTATCATACATACATACACATGGGGTGTCCTAATTTGGGATCTATCAAGTAGGACACAAGATACATATCTAAAATCCTCAAGAGAGCTCCAAATGGCCTCAAATTTGAATCTAAATGGGACACATGCATGAGGATGGAACCTACGGATTCAAAACTAATTTATATGCAAAGGAAATCGATTTAGAGGATGGGTTTTACCTATTGGGAGTGGAATTCCAATAAAATCCTTTAGAACACGGTCCGATACGAAGATCCCTCAAAGTGGACACTCCTCTTTGCACTCCTCTTCTAATCCTTGGTAGCACCCTTCCCTTGGAGAATGGGAATGATTGAGGGAAGGTTTGGTGAAGGAATGATTTGATTTGGAGATCAAATCAATGGGAAGGCTCTCTAAAATTGGGGAAGAACAAAAGGAAAATAAAAGAGGCAAGATTGTAATGAATGAAATGAATCATTCTCTCCTAAATGTGGCTGCCATAAAGAGTCCATTAGGGCTAATGGGAAATGTCCTAATTGCCCCTCTCTAGTCTCATATGGTTAAGTCTGGACTAGGTTCAAGTTTGGGGTCAAAATGATCTAGTTTTGAGTCTCTAACTTAACCATTCTAACATGATAAAAATTAGTTTAATTAACTAACTTAAATGTTGGGTCTTGTGAGCCATGCTTAACTTAATATTGGGTCCCATCTAGAGTTCAAGCTACCCGGGTCACAATACAAGTTGGAACGAGACGAAACTCAAACCCGACTAAACAAATCCAATAAAAATAATATTAAAAATATAAAAATTTTCCAAAATATTAAAATATGAAAAATGACCAAAATCATAATACATCAATTTAAATATTATTAAAATAATCTAAAATTCACCAATTAATCAAAATCCTAAATAATTCAAAAGTCACAAAATGACCAAAATACCCTTAGCCTAAAAAGTTGTAAATAGTCATTCTAATCACATGGTTAGGTCCCCATTGTCATGGTTAGTCTCTAGGCTCAACAGTTCTAGAGTTCACTAGCTAACACATCAAAATTATAATTCACCAATTTTAAATAGTATTAAATTAATTAAAAATTCCCATAAATTATAAATCCTATTATTAAATAATAAACTTTTACAAAAGTTCAAAATTACCCTCATTTAGAAAACTGGGTGTTACAATCCTACCCCCCTTATAAAAATTTCGTCCTCGAAATTAAAATGTTCATACTCCTTCTAGGTCAAACCCCCACAATCAAAGTCTCAGAACTTAAACAAATCATACGATTTAAAAGGACAACATACAGGGTCATGGCATACGGTGGTAGTGAAAGTCTCATCTAGGTATACTAGTCATGCTAAACCAAAACGGTCATAGGGTATCAAAATATACAAGCAATCATGGGTGTTAAACTGGAAAAGATACAGAAATAACAAATCATCAAAACTGTAAGGCAGTCTACCATCCTATATGAAAACTGGTACTTATCAAAAATTAAAATAAGATAACTACCAATTATCTATAAAGGGGTACTATTCAAAGGAAAATCAAAATCAAAAGTTAAAGAATGAAAGTCAATTGCATTGAAATCCAATCACAATATATATAGAGAGAGAGAGCGTTAGAGAGGGAAAAGCTAGCATTATGTAAAGGTTATGTGGTTCGTGTATGTATGGATGTATGTGGACATGTTCATATGGTTAGATAGTAGGCATGTGTGTATATGAAATATACATGAAAGTGTATATGAGGATTTGGGTTTCAAAATAATAGCTATCTAGTTACACTACTCATGGCATATTGGTTAACAATCTACAATGCACAACCTATTTACTCATAGCATGCATGGCTAACCATATATATATATATAAAGATGTAGAGATTTAGTTATGTATCTATATACATTATAACATGTATGCATAAACTCTATATATATCTATATAGATATATGAACATAACATAGAGAGGAAGGGTTATGTTTACATGGCAGTGTATACTAAGTTAGGGTGTGTGTGTCCTTGTACAGGGTTATAGCTTAGTATTGAAAGGTTAAATCCAGTTTTAGTTCAGCATTTACATACAAGAATCTGAAATAAGCTAACATTTAAACCAGTGTAATATTAACATAATGCAGTTTCAGATTTTTAGGAATTTGAAACATCACAACCAACTCAATGCTCCAAATACGTCCTAACATGATGGAGATAAAATCCTAACATACTATCCCTACATACAACAATGTATACAGCTCTAAATATTACATATTAAATCTGAAATTGAACTAAACATTTGCAATCAATAAAAAAATGTTAACATGTATTCAGTTTTAGGATTTTGGAGAAATTCGAACATCAAACCTACCCAATGTTTATCACAACCTAACATGTAAAAATGTGAAACCTAACATTATATTCCTACATACAACAATGTATATAGCTCAAAATATTACATTTAAAACAACAGATTGAACTAATATTTAAAATCCAGTATTAAGGGTTAATATGCACACGGTCTTAGATTTGACAATTTCAATCACAAAACTCAACCAATTTCTTTAAGAATTGAAACCTTGTGTATAAGATACATGTGCAGTGATGTAAACAAAACTAATAACATAAAATTTATATTTAAATTACGAATTTAAACTGGAAAAGCAGAGAACCAGTCTCTGATACTGTACTGTATCAGAATATTGGGGTTTTGAGAATTTAAACATCAACAACATATTAATATGCATTTAGATGGGTTGGTAATCAAAGTGTAGCATATATACGTGTCAGACAAAGTGTCTGTGTCTACTATATATATTCTCATGTCCCAATATAAAAATCAAATTCTATATCAGGACCAACATTTAGATTCCTACCAAGATTGCAAAGCAGATGATTGATGTAATCAAGACAGTTTTATTATTATTATTATTATTATTATTATTTAATATAAGAAAAATAGCAAGAAGGAAATAACGATAAAATCTGCTCTGCTTATCTGTTTAAAAGAAGGAACCATTTTGAAATAAAAGCTATAATATCAAATCCAAGATAAGGTCTAGCAAAATCATTGATTCATTATTTTAAGAAGAGATTCATAGTAAGAAGTTACACAAAGGTTTATAATACAGCTAAAGCTACTCCTACTCCTAAGTTAAATAATGAGAAACAAAACAAACAAAACAATTTTTTTTGAAAGACTAAACAAAAGTAGAGAAAACTTGTTCAAGAGCATTTAAGGTACAATCTGATAATCATATGCGTCTATCCAAAATCATGGTGCTCCAAATCTTCGTCATACTAGTAAGCAAGGCTACGATAATCACAGAGTCCTTGACTAAGGTACATACCTCTAGGTTCATGGTATTTAAAATTTCCGTATTGCCGCATGCGACGGCAAAAATCTTAAATTTCTACACCCGAGAAATAGGTCCAAAATCTGACTATATGTCCTCACTATGCCAGCTAACATGACTATCGAAGATTCTAGATCCCATAACTGAGGTGACCTAGCCCATATGATTTTTTTTCTCAAAAAAAAAAAGCAAACATAACACAGGAACAACAGAACAAATTGATCAGTCAACAAGGAACAGATGGAATCGAATTTCAAGATAGTTATAAAAGACAATTGCGGAAATGGAATAGAGAAGAACGGAACTTGCAGCAAGATCTCTAATGGTCTGTGCATCCTCGACTGTCCTGACGATACCTAGCCCTGCTGGTTTCCTCTGGTCTGCTGAGAAAAATCGGGAATGACAGAAAAAAGTCTCTGTACAGACAGAGGTGCACCTCCAATGTAGCAGAAACGCCAACCTGAGTCGGCACAACAGGAGCTGCGGTCTCGAGGCCCTGATGAATAGGACGAGAGGTGGCCAGCCTCTCGATAGTATTCCCCGGACCGGAGCGATGAGATTATGTCTCCATAACCATCATAAAGTCAGATCAAACAAGAAGCAATTACTGGGAATGAAGCAAAAATTCAAAGGAGGACAGTATATATTCAAGGGAAGACAATAAACAACAAATTTAGATAAAATGAATCTGATTAAGAGTTTTCCTAGTGTGATTGAGTACCCTCAAAAATATCATAATCCTAGTACAGGCTGTAGTGATACTCTAGTTCGAATACCACTACATAAACTCGACCTGCATGGGCCACCACTAAAAATGTGTCACGACCCGCACCCTAGAGTAAGGGCACGAGACGTGGGTACGCCCAGCCTACGTCGCAGTATCGGCGGTAGAACGCTGTCCTAGATCAAACATCTAACAATATAAAGGTACCTGTACAGTATATACTCTCCGAATGGAGGTGACATAACAGATACAGTCTCAATCACATCTAAGGTAGAGCATGATAAAAGATAGATAAAATATGAAATCCACAAAAAGATACAGCAGATAGAAGTCTAAGTGTCTAAGATACACAACCCAGAAAACATCTCAAAGCGCAATACAGTAATCCATAGAATAAATACAACTCAAGACAACTGAAATAACTATCTATACAACCTCTACTGTGTCTCCTCTAGGCTAGCAGGCAACCTCCAGGCTATCTGTAAAATTTATCAACATGTCCAGTCAGGACAGGAGCGAGCACAATACATCTCAACAGATCATAACAGGTTAGAAAATATAATCATGCAGTAGAGTAAGATACAGAAAACTGAAAGAAAGTACAGAATATAAACAGAGAAAGAACTGTAATAGAAATATCTACTATAAATAGAGAACTAACAGTGGCTAGTGAGTCAGAGTACAATATAGACATGTAAATGGCATAGGAGATTCTGGGAACTATACTATGGAGTGATTCTGGGAACTACACTACTTGGATATTATTCACATGTCCACTTCTACTCCCCCGTACCCCCAATTAATACACAAGGATCCAGCCAGGTTATGTTATGATCCATGTAATGGCCCACAAGGGATGATACATGGTAGGCCCATAAATGGGTGATTATGGGAATGCCCATAAATGGGTGATTCAAGGAAGACTCTGTGATCATGAGAGTACATGTCACAAGTGATCAATGAACCGTGAAGCATAGTGATACACCATGTAAGTGAAACGCACAGAACATGTAGTATTCGATGCTCCCTGAGGGGATAACATCTCAAGAAGGGATCCATATAGTACTAATCCGTGTGACCAACGTGACAGTATCAAGTAAAGTAATTTAAAGCAGGAAAATAATTCTAAACAGGATATAAAATGATCAGAGAATGTACTCGCCTGATGTCTGAATGTCCAAAGTAAATATACTGTCCAAGGAGAGGTGTCTGGCTCCTAATCAGAACAACACAAGTCACAACAAGTCCAAAATGGCAATATGAAGTTCTACTATACATTCTACATGATTCTAGGTCAATCTAGACCAAAGTCAACTCTTGGTCAACTTGGTTAACCCTGAAAGTCAAATCTAGGTCAACTATAGTCAAACTAGGTCTAACAAGTCTAAATTAGGTCAAACAAGTTATTCTAGGTCTAAACAAACTAAGTATATACAAATCAAGTATCCAAGATAGCTACTAACTCATAGCCTAAGTCACTTGCTAAACCAAGCACAAAACTAAACCATAAGCTAACAAGGCACACAAACTTAGTCATATAATGTATATATATTATTCACATTCACATATTCATATATAGATATATATAGAAAAGCTATATATATAGGCACATACATATATATATATATATATATATATATATATATATATATATATATATATATATATATATAATATATATATATATATATAGAGAGAGAGAGAGAGAGAAAGAGAGGTAAAAGAGTAAGTGAGTATGTGTGTGTTTAGCATGTGTGTGAAATGATATGTGCTAATGTTCTAAAATTTAGTGATAGGTAGGTGTATGTGACATGGGATACATGATGTCAAAGGGTGTATGAATGCATGTGTGTAAAAGGTTATAGGTTAACTCAGTTTATAGAAATACATACATACATACTTACCTTGTATACATGCATACATACATATCATGTATATTACATTTACATGATACATACATGTATACTTGTATTATATTATACTTACATTCATGCATATTAGATACTTGTATTTATATTAACATATTGCAAACATTCATTTCATTCATGCATCTATGCATTACCTACATGTTTATACATATGCATACATTGTATATTCATATCATTTCATACATTAACATAAAGACATACAAACATGCACACATCATATATTTCATACCTTGCATTACCTTACATATCATGTTATATATTATTATTTCATTCATCTAACATATCATGCATTACATACTCTATATTCATTTAATATCCATACTACATAGGCTCATAGGTTACACAAAATGCATATATCGTATAGTCACTCTTCTACTTAAAACCAATACTGTACCAATTGGGCATTCACTAAATTCTAGGATTAAAATATGTCGTAGCCCTTTGTGTTAGTTTTTCGAAACTTTAAACGGATCGCATTTTCGTGTCCGGAAGCTCCCGAAATCGCAAAAACACCGAAACGCGTTCGTCTTTCGTACAGCTGACACTCAAATAATTTTACAGAAAGTTTCAAAAAGAATTTGGCTTATTAAAATATATATTTGGAAAGCTAACTTCTATACGGTTCTTTTAAAAAAAAACGGGAGATAAATCGGAGTTCTAAGCTAAAAGTAATGATATTTCTAAGTTGCTTTGGTTAATAAAAACATGGATGAATATTATGACGAATTTGGGTTGACCAAGATACTTGGATACCAACATAGGTATCCAAATGAAACTCATTCTAACCATACTAACTAAGATCAATCCACTCTCTAACCATTCTAAAACCGAATTTAAATATCTATTTAAACTATTATCATACATACATACACATGGGTTGTCCTAATTTGGGATCTATCAAGTAGGACACAAGACACATATCTAAAATCCTCAAGAGAGCTCCAAATGGCCTCAAATTTGAATCTAAATGGGACACATGCATGAGGATGGATCCTACGGATTCAAAACTAATTTATATGCAAAGAAAATCGATTTAGAGGATGAGTTTTACCTATTGGGAGTGGAATCCCAATGAAATCCTTTAGGACACGGCTCTAATACGAAGATCTCTCAAAGTGGACACTCCTCCTTGCACTCCTCTTCCAATCCTTGGTAGCACCCTTCCCTTGGAGAATGGGAATGATTGAGGGAAGGTTTGGTGAAGGAATGATTTGATTTGGAGATCAAATCAATGGGAAGGCTCTCTAAAATTGGGGAAGAATAAAAGGAAAATAAAAGAGGCAAGATTGTAATGAATGAAATGAATCATTCTCCCCTAAAGGTGGCTGCCATAAAGAGTCCATTAGGGCTAATGGAAAATGTCCTAATTGCCCCTCTCTAGTCTCATATGGTTAAGTCTAGACTAGGTTCAAGTTTGGGGTCAAAATGATCTAGTTTTGAGTCTCTAACTTAACCATTCTAACATGATAAAAATTAGTTTAATTAACTAACTTAAATGTTGGGTCTTGTGAGCCATGCTTAACTTAATATTGGGTCCCATCTAGAGTTCAAGCTACCCGGGTCACAATACAAGTCGGAACGAGACGAAACTCAAACCCGACTAAACAAATCCAATAAAAACAATATTAAAAATATAAAAATTTTTCAAAATATTAAAATATGAAAAATGACCAAAATCATAATACATCAATTTAAATATTATTAAAATAATCTAAAATTCACCAATTAATCAAAATTCTAAATAATTCAAAAGTCACAAAATGACCAAAATACCCTTAACCTAAAAAGTTGTAAATAGTCATTCTAATCACATGGTTAGGTCCCCATGGTCATGGTTAGTCTCTAGGCTCAACAGTTCTAGAGTTCACTAGCTAACACATCAAAATTATAATTCACCAATTTTAAATAATATTAAATTAATTAAAAATTCCCATAAATCATAAATCCTATTATTAAATAATAAACTTTTACAAAAGTTCAAAATTACCCTCATTTAGAAAACTGGGTGTTACAGACACTCTACACCCTCTAATTTGATCGTAGGATCAAAAAAGGAAGACAAACAATATAAAAGAGGTACATCACCCCAATATTTAGTGAATTTAGCTTTCATTCTCTTTACAACATAGTCAAAATTTTAAACATTTCTATATTTAGAAAACAAGTAAGACATGTTACAAAGTTCCCGTAAAGCTAAATAAGAAGTAGGATAATAAACACCAGAAAGAGTACATGTAGCTTTGTAAAAAGTTTCTAAAAATTCACATATAGAAGAAGCAACTACCCAATCATCTTCAGTTACTTGATATTCAAAGTTATGATCCATATTACAAAAATATGTAATAGCATCCTTAAAGGGAATTGCGAATTTCAACATTAAATATGTCGAATTCTATCTATGTGGCGCATCCTTAACAAATCTTCTAAAACGAATACTAAAATGTGCACATGTGGCTTTAAAAGCTTGTTGATTACTTGGAGACGTGTTCAAGCTGTGTAAACAATTTCTAAGAGTCTCTAAATGTGTACTAAAAAATTCAAGACATTCTTTTACAACTAAGTTAATAATGTGGCAAGCACACCTAACATGCAATAATCTACCTTCCAAAATAGGCTGAAAGAGTAACTGCAATGAATTTATAGCATAAGTATTATTACTAGCATTATCAAAAGATACATATAATATTTTATTGTGAATATCAAAGTTACGCAGGTGTTTTGAAATAGAAGTTGCAATTGCAGAGCCCGTGTGCGAAAATTCTAAAGTTTTTAAACAGACTATGCGACATCCATTGTAAATCTATATAGTGTGCCGTGACACAAATATAAACATAATTTTGTTTACTTGTCAAAATATCAGAAGTAATAGATATTTTACTAACATGCAAAAATGTTTGTTTTAAAGCAACTCTCATTTCTTTAAAGAGTCTCTTAGCCTCTTTTCTAGCAGTGCCTCTAGTAACTTACTAAAACAGGGATTTAAAAAAATTGTGGCATAATCATATAAAGATTCACTTTTACCAAAAGTGAATGGAAGTTCATCAGCAATAATAGATTTAGTAAATTCAGTTTTATGACGGGCAGCTGAATAAAAAAATGTACTCATATTGAAGTACCCGCGGTGCCTCCAAAACTTATCCAAGTTTGGGTCATCAGAATTGAGCTTGGTGCGTAGCAGGTATCGTAGTGTCTTGATATTGTGCCCATGCCACCTCCCCTCTTCCATTTGTATATATGGAAACATTTCTTGCATTGTGCCGCGTAGAGAACTGGCTCACCTTTTTGATCTAAAACAAGTGAGCCATCAGGTTCAGTCTCATTAAAATAACAAAAATTCCTCAAATCTTTGATTTTTGCTTTCTCTTTACAACATTTCAGGTATCGCTGGCAACTTCAGGAGGTGAACCAACTAAATCATCAGGAATAAGATTTTGCTCAAAGAAAGTATTATAAATTTCAAAAGCATCATTAGGTTGGTTTGAACCTTGTCCGACCATTTTAAAAAGACAAATAAAAATAGAGAAACAATTAAAAAGATGGAGGATACCAAAAATAAATTAATCGAAAATTATTTTTTCTCAAAAAAAAGAGAGATGGAGGAAAGAAAACTATTTTTAAATGTAAATTAAAAAAAAATTAGAAAGAGGAAGTCGTAGGTCGCCGGAATTGCTTGGACAAATTTCTTGAAACCTTCTTGTGATCTTGAATTATTTTTTTTGGTGGAATGAATTATTTGTGTTTGAAAAATATCATTCATGACATATTTATAGGATTTTTTTGAAGCCAAATGACCACCCCCCTCCACCCCCCCCCCCCCCCCCCCCCCCCCCCCCCCCCCCCCCCCCAAACAAATAGAGTTAAGAATTTTTGGTCATTTTGGGCAAAATGACCAAAATACCCCTTAAAACAGTCAAATAGTGGAGGTATTTTGGTAAATGGGGGGCCAAAGAGATACCAAAAAAAAACACAAATCCGGTTCACCCGGGCCGAGCTCGGGCGGGCCGATCGTTTGAGTTAAAAAAAAAAAAAAAACCGGGCCGGTCCGGGCCGGGCCTGGGCTCCGTTTAGTGAACCCAGCCCGGACTGGTCGTGCAACGGATTTGGACGGGCCGGGCTCAATGGTGGGGCGGGGCGGGTTTTGGGGTTGCGGGCTTGGGCAGGCTCAGGCCGGTCCGCGGGTGAACCGGACCGGATCACACCTTGAGGTCAATGTGTAGCAGTCTGCTGCTGCTGGTATGGACCGTATGGTAGTTCTAACGGTAAAACCAAAAAAAAGGGGTCAGTGGGGTCAACGGACCCTTCATTGGGTCCGCCCCTGTTTTTAGTAGTGATAGTTAACTAGTAAATACTCTTATTAATTGGGCCTTAAATAGTCTGTATCCTTCTAGTCCAAGAAGTGATGAGCATGCAGTTGAATTGTGACTGTAATCAACTGTGGTTTCTGTACATCAGGACCTCAATATCATCCAGACAAGATAGGAAGGTGATTAAGTAAACTCACGCTCCTTTAACAAATCATCAAGCTTGCATCCATTCTGTTTAATCCAAAAGCTAAAGCCAGCATGCAGAAAAGACGTTTACTAATAAATCAGCTGTTGATTAATTTATTATCCTCCACTTGAAACTCGCAAGCATAAATTAAGCTAAGGTCACATTTAAGCTCATCTCCCTCCACTCCATGTGTGTATTATCCCTATCAACACCCACAAAAGTTAACATCCTCCACCGGCAACCTATCATCTGGAAACGCACAAGCCTGCCCCTTATCCGGCAATGCCTCACATGGCGTCGGACTAACCGAGCTCGTCACCCCCTCCACGTATGTGCAGTTCCATATCGGCTTCTTCGACTGCACCACCTGCGCAGTCACGTTCGATATGCAGATGTTCTTAAAGGGAGCGCCTTCTATGCCCTCCAGCTTCCCTGCCATGGTCACATTCTCGGCCACAACGTCGCTGTAGTGGATCTCTTTAACCTCCGGGATCGCCTTCGGGTCCCACATGTCGTCAGGGTGCGACCCGTAGTTGCCTGTCATCCAGAAGACCCACTTCATGGTGTAAAGGTTCATGCGGCGCACGTAGACGTCCTTCACGTAGTTCCCACGCCCGATGGCTGTCTTGATGCGGACTCCAGACTCGGAGTTGATGGCGGTGATGTCTTCCGCACGGACGTTGCGGATTCCGCCAGACATCTCGGAGCCCAGGGCGATGACCGCACTGGTGGGGGAGATGCAGGTGAGGCGGCGGATGACAATGTGCTCGCTCGGGAGTCCGACTTTGATGCCGTACTGATCCCAGCCACTCTTTATGGCGATGCAGTCGTCGCCAGAGACTATGTAACAGTCCTCGATTCTGACACCGGAACATGAGTCTGGAACAAAGTAACCAAGACAATTACAGAAGTAATTAACAATGCATGGTATGGCTTTCATGTTTCTTCCACTATATACCAGAAATTTTCAAAAAAATACAAAAATAATGATGAGCATTTATTATTATTACATCATGTTTGGATATTTTTAATACAATTACCTTCATTGACATTCTTATAAAACAGTCACAACCTTGTCCAGTTTAGGGGATAAATTCTCCAGATCATTAATATTTGTTAATATAGGCTTCATCATTTTTTTCCTACATGCAGTAGAATATAATAGTAGTAGTTTAATGTTTCTCTTCTTTGGTATACATGTTTTTTCTTCTATTTTATTAGTAGAGTCTTCTTTGGTAGTTTAACAGCAGTAGTTTACATAAGTGACTTCTTGAATGCTTCCGCATAGTAAGAAATGCAAGCTTGTTCTTAAGTTCCAAGGTTTCAATCACAAAATTTCTTCCTCTTTTTTCTAACCAATTTGTATCTTAACCGACAGGCACAAGATATCGCTTTGAGTTATTGCCAATTATGTGAACAATAGTTGCAGATGTTTTAACTATAATAAAAGAACACATCATGAAATTGTGGTCCGTATCGACTATAAAGTGTCTGGGAACACACAGAATCGTTTAGAGAAGCAGGAATAAATACCTGGATTAATCCCATCAGTATTTGGTGAGTCAGTTGGAGCAAGGATTGTAATGCCCGAGACTATTACATTGCTGCAAAATCCACAAAATTATATTATTATCAGTGAACAAAATAGGTCTCTCTATGAGCTATCTTGAATAAACAGTTCAGGCTTTCCATGAAAAGTAGTGCAAGGTCACCCACCTGCAATAAACTGGGTGAACGTTCCATGCCATAGAATTGACGAACGTAAGGTTGGATATAAGCACATGATCTGAGTACATCAGCTCGAGCAAGTATCCACGAGTAGAATTTAGCTCTTTGCTATGGAACTTGTCCCACCAAACCTTCCCCTGTCCATCGATCGTCCCATTATTCCCTGATACAAGCTATATGTGTTATACCAATCATCGATGGGCATATAAATTGGAAGAGAAATGTGTTAATCTTGGTTTTCATGCTTGTTAATCATCTGGTAAATTTATTGCAAACTGTAAAGCAATAAGAACTCTTCCTAAACCAGGATTTTGTAGAAGAAACTGTGTAGTTAGTAGACGTTAACTAGTTATAAAATAACTTGTATATAATAGGATATCCCAGTGGGCTCCCGCTAATACAATGACTCGGAAGAATCAAGACGTATAGTTTTACTCCTGATGTATGGAGAGGTAGTCTCCACGAGTGGTACCCCATCCTCCAGGATGCAAGCAACAATACATACTATCATGTCAAGTATCGCCTCAGGTATTATATATTCAAAACTTCATAAAAGACTTGAGTCATTTGACAATGTTTTTGTAATTTCTTGTTGACTTTGACAACAATCCTCTATGCGCATAGGAAGGTCATGCCATAAATCTTGGACAGCTAGTTGGCAGATAGCTAGGTAGGCCTACCGTTTAGATATCAGCTCATGCAGTCAAGGAGATAGAGAGTCAAGACTCTAGACGAAATTGTAGATATAATTTGCTATAGAAAATTGCATTTATCTCTATGACATATTAAGCAAATGAGTGAATATCATCCCAATCTAGATAAAATTACATCACAAAATTCCTCTTTTTCTATTCAGTTTCCATTACATTGCATCAAAAAGTATACAATTGAAAGATATATATATATATATATATATATATATATATATATATATATATAAATATATATATATATATAATGTTGAAATAAAAACATTTCAGATTTAAGATATCTACCATTCACTTATTTAATAATGAACGAATCCTTGATGGAGGACCAATTCTTGGATAATTCTAAAGCTCATCTTTAGGTTGGTTGATAATTTTTTGCATCTAGTTAAAACAAATTGTGACATACTAATATTTTGTTCACAATTAATATCTTATTCCAATATTTAGCTTAATCGATTGCTACTCATAACCAAATAGGTCCAACTGAACCCTACAGGTTTTCGTCCCGCGTCACTAACAATGCCAAAATCCAATACAAGTATAGAAGAATATGAGCAAACAGAATTAAATTCCTCATTTCAGATCTAGGCCGAACGTCATCACACAGCTTTGTAATGTTGAAATAAAACATTTCAGATTTAAGATATCTACCATTCACTTATTTAATGTTGAACGTATCCAAAATGATGGAGGACCAATTCTTGGGTAAATTCTAAAGCTCATCTTTAGGTCGGTTGATAAATTTTTGCATCTAGTTAAAACAATTTGTGACATATTATAATATTTTGTTCACAATTCCTCATTCCAATATTTAGCTTAATCAATTGCTACTCATAACCAAATAGGTCCAACTGAACCCTACGGGTTTTCGTCCTGCATCACTAACAATGCCAAAATCCAATAAAGTATAGAAGAACTGGACCAAACAGAATTAAATTCCTCATTTCAGATCTAGGCCGTACGTTATTCACACAGCCTGAATCAGACCAAATGACAGATGAGTTCAACTACAAGCTGAAAATGTGAGTCATTCTAACATGAAAAAATGCCATACAAGAATAATCAAGATACCTGTGATAATCACATCAGTGAGATTGGATCCCATGATAAGGTTGCTGTATCTTCCACCAGACAAGTCCCTTCCTCTCCCATAAGAAGGCAAGGGATCAATTATGGGCCATTCATCAAAATCCTACAAGATCATTCATGTGTAAGCAGTACTTAAAACCCATATGAAAGAGAAAACACTAGATGATTAAGCGAGCCGAAGAGAGTCCCCATCTAAGGGTTAGTCATTCTAAATTTCACTTTTATAATTTAACCAAAGAAATATATATAAGGCACATCGAGTCGTGGTGTATTGGTAACACCACCGTGCACCGGAGGTGAGGGCCGGGTTCGAGCCCTCCCTCCCACGGATAGGTAAATAAATAAGTCGTGGTGTACTGGTCACACTTTTACTACAAAGTTTTTGGTTTAATAAATAAGAACCAAAGATAGGTAGGGTGAGAGAGAGTCCGAGTCCCTACACAAAATATTGCACCCTTAGAGCATCATTAGTAGATGGTGCTCAAAATTTCATGTTGAGGCCAAACATTTTGAAAAAGAGGTAAATGTAGAATGGGTTGGACTTGTATGAGAATAGTAGAAAATGATAAAATGAGCTTTGGTCCCAAAAGATTGTGTAGTCAAAAATTAAAGTGAGAAAAAAAAATAATGTAAATATAGAATTGGGCTCCAAATTGGGACTTACTATTCTACAAAATGATTTCCTACATTCTGAATCTAGAAATTCTTAGGCCCAACCTATAGCTCTTGTGGGTGGGTTGGACCTGAAAATATAGAAATTGAAACCTATAATGGGTCTTACTATTCTACAAAATGACCCCTACATTCTAAATCTAGAATCTAGAAAATGGGTTGGGCCTTACTAATGATGCTCTTACTAAAGGGATACACTAGGATGGAGACCATGCCCCCACCAGCAAAACTAGAAAAGCTAATAACAATTACTTAAGCGAGCTAACTTTGGCTTAAAGTGAGCTCGATATTATTGGACTTCTTGGCCTTCTTTGCTTTTTCCTGCAACTTTTTTTAACTAAAAATTAGCCAAGATATACACTAAGGGGCTGACGTCGTAAATTGCGATGTACCAACAACTTTTAGTAAGTATTTAGGAGCAAAAGGACCCAAATAGATGCAGAGTAGTCAACATACATAAAAAGTGTAGCAATACCAATAAATTCAAAGTTCGGTTATTCTTCCGGTTAAGTCAAATATCAAATCAACAACTTCATAAGATTAAAAAGGACCGTGAATTGTTGAACATTTACAAACCACGTCAGTTTCAGCACATATTATACCTACCGGCACCTACTCGTGATGAAAACTCTGCCAAAATTTCTAAGAGGATGCATGCATATACTTCTTGAAATTTTTTTGGTTATTCTTCCGGTTAAGTCAAATATCAAATCAACAACTTCATAAGATTAAAAAAGAGCATGAATTGTTGAACATTTACAAACCACATCACTTTCAGTAGCTATTATACCTACTGGCACCTACTCGTGATGAAAACTCTGCCAATTCAAAGAGGATGCATGCATATACTTCTTGAAAAATTCTCCTTCATATATTTGAAACTATCAAAGCCAAGTACTTAAGCTAGTAACCTATTCAAACATGTGTCTAAATGATATGTACATAGTCACATAATTATAAGGATGAAAGCCATTACAACATTATAGTTTGTCAAGATAATTTTTGTAAATCCGTTGAACTTGAACATTCTCTCCTACTCAAACCTGAGAGTGGCGGCATGTGATACTTTTGGTTGTAAATACCTATATAAAAGGCTACCATTTTAAAATTTAAACAGTTCAATAAATTTGCTAATTAGTTGGAAACCATGAAATCCTTATAACAAAGGAAATTACATATGCTTTAAAGTATGTAAATGTAACATTTAGCACAGATAAGCCAAGAGGGTTATGCTAATTCTACTCACCCACAATTGAACCACAATTAAATAATATCCATTAGTAGATGCGGATAATCAACAGCCTAAACGTAGAAGAAATAAAGCATGATATGTATAGAAAGAGAAAAAGTAAAGGGTTTCAAAAAGCAGAGCTTCCCTCCACTTAGCATGCGTAGAAAAAGTGGGGGTGTACCCACTAATTCTCTGGACCGCCAGAAATACAACATTCTGTTACACCTACTACATAAAGTATATCTTTCCTCACTTTTAGGTTATCCATCATCGTGGCAAGGGCATAGCCCACACAAAAGAGGACACAGTCACGCTTCTTGTTTAGAGTCTATGATTACTATATGGTAATGAATTTGCACGCAACATAATGCCAATATAATGTAGGGTCAAATCAAGGACGGAACCAAAAATTCGAGCTGGGAAGGGCTGGAATAGACTGGGGTGTGCTGGTGTATAAGCTGGCTAATATGAAAAAAAAAAAGCACACCAAGGAAAAAAAAAGAATGTTTGGGTGGGCTGGAGCCCACCTCAGCCTAGAGTGGTTCCACCCTTGGGTCAAATATTCCATTCTAGTAAATATTATATTCTCCGCCTGCACAATACAGTGTAAAACACTTAACAAATAAGGGAACAACAAGATAACAAGCATGCATGTACATTATTATGTTGTCCAGATTATCGTGAGGTCCCTCCTGCCATAAGTATTAGATACACTGAGTAATCTTTCCTTGTGGAAAGATTAACACACACTAATTTTTCCAAGATCTACAAATGCCTTCTTTTCTTGGAGCAAATTAAGTTACAAAGTTGATATACTGAAAGTCCAATATCCAAATTGTGCAAAATGCACAGCATTTGACAATGGATTAGAGAGCAGGTAACCAAAATCTCGAACCACACACACACACACACACACACATATATATTAAAACCCAAATATCTGGGTTAGTGCTTTTGGCTACCGTACCTTTATTGATCATAATAAAACCTAGACGCATGCAGATTACGACCGGATATTTTAATAAAAACGTATGTAAAAATAATACTAAAACCCTATGCTTTACATTTTCTTTTCTATTCTTTTGTATCATTGTAACAACATCTCCAAGGGTCTACCTTATCTTAGGCCAACTTTAAAGCATTTATATATTTAGGGAGTCATTAGGTAGATGGACTCCAATGGTCTACCTTCACAGGGGTGCAGTTGCAGCTTGATTGCATCCTGAATTCGCTCCGATTATGAAATCACTTAAAATCAATTGTAGTCAAATTTTGTGATTCTGAAATCAACTAAAATCGGGTGTAGTCAAGCCAAAATCTTGATTTATGGATTTGTGAATCACTGAAATCGAACCAAAATCTTTCAAATTGGGTGTAGTAAAAATGACGATTTTCAAATCAACGAAAATTGGATGTAGTGAGAAATCAAGTGGATTTTAAGTTGATTTCGTTTGGGGCTGATTTGAGTCTAATTTGGAGGCTCATATAAGTAGTTTTTGGCCAACCAAAATCAAATAAAACTTGTTTGATTTCAGAATTCACTCTTTATTTATTTTTAATTAAAAAATTTCATTTACGTGGCAGTGGTTTATTTACTTAACGCTCTGTTTGGTCCGCAACTAGGAAGGACACTCCGAAAATCAGTGTGGTGCCATGTCAAACACCTATATATTGAGTCCTCTTTCGCACAACGTTCATATTATGTCCTGTTGTGATTCCAACCTATCGAATTCTATGTTTAAAATTTCTGTTTTCCACTAATATTGCAATAAACTTGATGATCATGTGCACACGACATAGGTCACGCACCACTTTGCTAGTGTTGGTATTAGCGATGTACCTATACCTTCTTTGTCCTATTCTATGTGACACCAAGGTTAAAAAGACAATCTCAATTAAATACTATGTGAAAACGGTGATCTTAGAATTCACTCTTCATAAGTACATTACGAGACAGTTCTGATGAGTTATATGATACATTGTTGTATTGGTGATGTCGATGAAACTCATTTAGGAGTGGTCTCCTCGTGATTCCAAAGTTTTGGGTGATGTGTTAATTAGAGAACTAGTTGAATAACATGGTTGTTGGACTTTATTTTGTTTAATGTTCTTATCTAGAAATCAGAATTTAAGAACTCAGACATGATTTAAATTAGTCATGGAAATTTGAGTTTGAAGATCAAGGTGAAATCAAGATGAATCATGAGTGAAATCAAACAAATCAGGACCAAACTAGGACAAACGGTAAAATCAAGCCAAAATTATATTTTTAAACAATCGGACAGATCAACCTCAAATTAGGTTATGACTATAGCCCATAAGTGACTCCCTTAAAAGTATTTTATTAATATAAAATTTTAGTAGGTTTTTTCATTTAATTGATAAATTAATTTTATTATTTTATATGCATTTTATATTAATGGGACCCATTTGAGCTGCTCTTATTAGGGGTGAGCATTATTCGGTTTTGGACCGAAAATCGAACCGAACCGAATCGAATAAGAGGTTCGGTTCGGTTTTAAAAAAATTCGGTTCGGTTCGGTTTTGAAAATACTAAATTTTCTTATTCGGTTTCGGTTTTGGTTATTCGGTTTCGGTCCATTTCTGTTTTGGGTTATTCGGTTCGGTTTAAACCGAATAAACCGAATGCTCACCCCTACCTCTTATGGGGGTCCCTAAAGTTAGGGGGTTCACTTGGGTAGTCCCTCAAGTTAGGAAGTCATTAGGTAATCCCAGTATTTTTTTTTTATCATCATCTACCTAAATCTAAATAAAGGGGGGCCACAGAGGTCCTTTCTTGGAGATGGTCTAAATTGTCTATAAAGTATAAAGAGAATTATATCTAGCCGTTCATACAATCCATATGTCGATGGGCCAATCTACTTTTGACCAAGTAGCTCTTGGGCTAAAAATAACAACCTAGTCACATGCCACCGAACACGAGTATCCAACATGTGTAAATGAAGAAAAAGTAAAAGTAAAGTAAGCAACTCAAAGGTCCCACCCCAACCCTAATCCCCCACGATAACCACTAAGGTCCCACCCCAACCCTAATCCCCCACGATAACCACTAATAACCAACACGCAAAAAACAAAAGAAGAAGACAACTTTGTCCATGTCCACCATCCATCCAGGCCAACCCGTGATTTCCGATGAAGATACATACATACATACATACAATACATACCGTGGTTGCGAGGAGAACCGCATCCTTGTCGAGGAAGAGCGTGAAGTGGCTCGTCAGATTGAAGGGTCCCGTGACCCACCTCCCCGCGGGCACGTACAGAAGCCCCCCTCCGCTGGCTCCCTCCAGATGACCCACGGCCGCCCTGAACGCCTCCGTGTTGGAGGTGACCCCGTCCCCGACGCCGCCAAACTCCGTCAGGCTCACCCTGTGGGCCCGGCACCCAGACTCCAGCGCCGCTACGCCGCCGCCGACCGCGTCACGACCGCACTCCACTGCTGCAGAAAATAAGAACGTCGATGCCAGCAATGCGACTACGGTTCTTTCAAGAACCTGCAGTACAGAACAATGTTACACAACAACAACGATACGAAACAAGAGGGCGAGAGAGAATGAATGGAACTCTACTTTGAGATTGATTTTTCTAAAAGGCTCCATCGATTGATTGATAGGGAGAGACGGAGAGAACCGGAGAGGAGGGGAGTGTATTTATAGGAGGAGGTGGTTGATCGACGAGATTTACGGTTGTCTCCCCTCTCTCTAAATATGGAGGAAATAAATATTCTTTTGTGCAAAATTGGAATGTGATAAACTTTTGGAATTCAAGATTTAGTAAGTCCGAGCTCTCTAGCCTAGTGGTATTAGAGCGGACATCCGGAGGGGCCGGCAAGGTTCGAGCCCCCCAATTGTGTGTGTGTGTGTGATTTCAAAAAAAAAAAGATTTAGTAAGTTACCAACTTGATTGAATACTATAATGGGCAATACCGAGCAAGAGATAGTGGGAAGATTTAGTGCAATATAAACAGGCAAACCTAATCTCGCTATCAAGATATTTTTATTTCTTTCATTATTATTTTTTTGGAAATTTTTCGGTGCACATAAGTTACTTAAATTAGTATTTTTTTTTAGGGTTATTTAGTAATAGGGTCTCATACAATATGTAATATCAGGATTTGGGTCTCCAAATTGTCCGACATTAGAGTTTGGATCTCCAAATCTGTGTTCATTACCCTACATGAACAGTGATTTGGAGACCAAAACACTAATTTTGGACAATTTGGAAATCCAAATTCTAATATCAATAAGACCCAATTACTAAATAATCCTATTTTTTAAACCCTTATTTTTTTACATATTTAAAAGTTCCCCAAAATACAAAATATTAAGTTACGAGTCCACACACACAGATACATATATAGTCTACATGACTCCAATTAGGGATCGACTCTAATGGTAGTGGTGAGGCATGCGACTTGTGTGATAAGGAGATCAATTCCCAGTGGGGTCAAACTCTTTTATTTATCCGTTTTCATTTATATATATTTTTTGGTTATTAAAATTTTTATTTTCAAATTTTTATAAACAATAAACATGTTTGGCATATCTAAGTTGTTACTTGTTTATAAAAACAAACAAAATAAAAACATGTTTGTGGTATGATAACAATCTAATATCCTTAGACGTTGATTACGTACACGTCCAATTTGACGTATTATATAGAATATATTATAAAAACTATTAAGTGAACAAAGCCACCACCTACCAATATCTACAGACATGTGAGAGAGAGAGAGAGAGTACAAATACATACATGCTTTGTCGTCGACAACACAACTCTCTATATAATCGACTAGGGGTGAGCAAATACCGACCGATATCGAAAAACCGACCGAATATCGATTAAAAATATTCCGAAAAATCGAACCGAAATTATGTACCAATACCGAATTGTCGAACCGACTAAATTACGGTATAATGGTAATGGTAACGGTTTGAGTGTAATACCATACCGAAAATATCGAACCGAACCGATTCACACACACACACACACACATTTTTTAATGTTGTTCATGATTAATTTTACACTACTCATTTTTATTTTTATCTTTGTTTTGGTTGGTTTCCTAGAACTTAGAATGAATTTTAGTAGACTTGAATTTATGTTAAGAATGCTAAGAATTGAGTTTTTGATCTTTTGAGCTTATGTTTTTGTGTTCTCATAGAATTTTGAAGTAAATTTTGGTTACTTAAACTTATACTAAAGATTAAACTTAGTGACCGCGTTTGATATTTTAAGCTCATTTTTAGGTGTTTGTGACTTATTACATATTGTTCTAATAATTTTGGTTAATTGTTTGGTTGGTAGAAGCTTGGCTTTAAAATTAATGCTTCCAAAAAAGTAAAAAATATATATTATAGATTAAGAGGTTCTACAATATTAAGTGTGTTAATTGATCAAATATTAATTGGTAAAATACTTATACCGAGCAAAAATCGACCGAATACCGATTTAACAGAAACCGAAAAAATCGATTCTAAATGGTACGATATTGGTATTGATTTTTCAAATACCGATTTTAAAAAATACCAAAAAAATCGACCAAATACTAACCGATTATACCGACGCTCACCCCTATAATCGACGATGGAATTTATCTCTTCGGTCAATTATTACCCCTCTCTAGTCGTTGATCTTTCTTAGGCTCTTGATTGTTCTACATAGGGTTGTTAGGTTTTTTGAACTGTTGGTGTTGAGTGGGGTTCCCAACCCATGTGAAAAATACTCCGAAGTGTGACGAATGCCACCCGTGTGTCGGAGAAGTTCGAGAAGTATGATGAGCACCATTCGTGTGTCAGAGAAGCTCGGGGTGTGCAACAAGCACCATCCGTGTGTCGAAAAACCTTAGGCTGATGATACTACCCAAATAAGTCAAATCAGCGACAAAATTGTAGAAGCATAAAATAAATTTCGTAGACCCAGTCAAAGAGGTTAAGAATTTTACGCAGAGTCAGACTCTACGCAAGGCTCATTAAAAAACTCTATTGAGTCAGATTTAAAATTCTACGCGAGCTCTTTTACGCGAGAGCCATTCTCAGCTTTTACGCGAGAGACAGGCTGTCAGACTGTATTTAATGCTCGTGATATTGATCTGACAATATGATTTTCTGACAGAACATTGCACAGAAGTCGAGAAGATTTTTTTACCAAATCCAACACTTATCGTTTAGCGTGCAGATGGGCTACTTTACGCTCAAGAGATCATTTTCTTTACGCATGAAAGCTATTTTGAGTCTTTACGCTCAAGGCTTTTGTGTGCATAGAGTTTATTTGAGCTAATTATATGCTCAAGGCTACTTTTCAGCCACTTTACGCAGGAAGTCTATTTTGGGTTATTTTAAGCCCAGTCTGCTACTTTACGCAGGAAGTCTATTTTGGGTTATTTTTACGCCCAATCTTTTCTGGCTATGTGAGAACGTGGTCTGCATACGTGGCTTTCATGCCACACTTATCGAGGAACGTGTGTACGTGCTCTTCCTATATTGCTGAAGTTGTAGGACACGTGTCACCATGCGTAGAGACCAAAACTCTATATGGGACACGTGTCATCACGCGTAGAGGTTGATTTTCATCGTGGGTGACAGTTACTTGCGTAGAGACCCAATTATGTTACTTTTTACGCACAGAGGGTCTAGTCTATAAATAGACTTATTTTTAATACAAGACGACATCAAGAGAGATATACAGAAGATGAGATTTTGAGAAAACTCATACTTTCAGAGTGATATTCCTAGAAGCATTTCTTCAACTTTTTCTCAATAACAGGGTAAGCAAAGCAGGAAAGCATTCGACTGTGCCATCAGTGTCGTTGTGTCGATACCTTTCTGGTGACTTAGTTCTTTCGATTGTTCATCTTTCTTAAGCAGTTCTCTTCATCATCATCGTGTGGTCCAAGGAACAAAGTGATCGCTCTCAGATCAGACTTCCATAGTAATACTTCCCAGAAACAATTTATACTTTTGTACTTTTTCTCATTTTCTTTCAAAAGCCAATTTTAGGCATTTTGTTAAGTGAAACAAAATGGCGACTCTGCTGGGGACGACTTTCTCCTCTGACGAGAAAGCAATTGCTCAATATGATGATGTGTCGGTCGGATCGACAAAGAAGACTCTGGTTGTTCAATTCGACTAGAGCACTGCTTACGAAGAAATGCTCCGAACTGGGGATAGTACTCGCTGCTCCAATGTTCAAAAATCACGGAAGGTGCAAAAAGTTTGGATTCCTAAGTCCAAAACATCCTCTGATCTTCCTGCTGTCTCTGAAGGCAAGGAAATTCTTCCCACTCCTGTATTGGAGGCTCCCGTCTGTGACGAGGCAGTCTCTACTTCAGTGTTGTGCCCCGGGCGTAAAAATCAGTCTCCCGTCTGTGACGTGGTAGACACCCAAGTTTTGTGCTCTGCGCATAAAAATCAGTCTCCCGTCTGTGACGTGGTAGACACTCAATTCTTGCGCTCTACGCGTAAGGGTAAATATCCCGTCTGTGACGTGGCAGATGTTCATGTTTTGCGCTCTACGCGTAAAGGTAAATCTCCTGTCGGTGACATGGTAGATAAAGTTCACAATGATGCCTTTGCATCTAAAGTGAATTTTCCTACACGCATGCAGCGTAAAAATAAGAATTCTATTATTTGTAAAACTTTATTTTTTTACCAACAACCTTCTTACACTGCTTTACGCAAGGTACCAAACCTTCAGATTACGCGTAATGCTGATGGAGTTCTTTGTGCACAAAAAATCTCAGGATTTACGCACGCAACTCCAGGCGCGTAAAATTATATAGTTTGGTTCTGCTAATGCAGCCAGTAATCTTCTTTATACGCAAGGGACTAAACGTTTCTCTGTCCAAATATAATAAAGAAGACGACTCCTTCCACTCCTGATTTATGCGAGTTACTTGTACAAAAGCGTAAAAATAGAAAATCTCCTGTGATACTCCCCAAAGAAAATTATCATTGTGAGTGTCACCAGATTGTAATCAAATGTTGCTGTTCGGTTTCTAAACGGTCAATTTTTGACCGATTAAGTTACAATGTGCCTCAGCAACAAGTTGATGATCAAGAACATGAGTTGTCCTATGCATCAGTCAATATGGCATCTCATATCAATAGAGGACGACGTCCAAGACGCAATTCGTCCCGGACTCCAAGCCAACAATAATTCAACCGACTCCTTGACACTTTTGAAGGGGTATATCAGCATACTCGATCAAGAAGTCAAAGATCGTTGCAATCTTCAGATTCAAAAGCTGGGGGTACCCAGTCTTTGGAGTCAGAAACTGATAGTGTTGATTCATACCTCTACACCAATCTCTCTGTATGTTCAAGGGAGGTTGAATCCTATGCTATCGAAGATGAACCGCAGACGTCAACTTCTAATACAGAATAACGTCTCTCAGCAGTGGAACAATCACTGAAGGACATGCTTACCATGATGCAAAATATGCATCAAATAATAATGACTCAGCAAACTGTTCAGCCGCCAATGGTAACACCGGTGCAGGTAGCAGCGCAAACTCAAGATAGTCAAGGGGTTGATACACCTTTGAAAAATCTTAGTCAAGAGCCTGCTATCAATCAAAACTCTGCAGCTCCAGATCCTCTCATTCCAGAAGATGTCCACCTCCGATGGGGGTTACGGTACATCCATCCACTATTCAATCAAATGTGCTTCCCCAAACTAGTGAAGCTATTCAAGCAGTGCGTGAGCTAAAAGAACAGTTTGAGGTTCTTAAGCACAAAGATCAACTCCAGAGGTTAGGGATCAAACAACCTTATCCTCCTCACTGGAATGATGTACCCTTTCCTCTAAAATTTAAGCCACAATCTATGGTGTTATTTGATGGAAAGGCTTCTCCTAGTCAATATATCAATTATTTTGATATTATGACTGTACATTTGCAAAAGAATGATGCTCTTCTCACCCGAGTTTTTATTGGGTGTTTGACGGGTTCAGCATATGACTGGTATCGCAGTCTACCCGACAATTGCATATCGTCTTTTGACGAGTTTAAAGCAAGTTTTCTCTTCCATTTCTATGAAGGAGGCATGGACATGAATATGTCCTCCTTAATAGAGATCAAACAAAAGGAGAAGGAAGATACTCAGATGTTTATCGAACATTTTCGACAGGCAACTTTGAAAATGCCTCTTGGTATGCCAGATTCAGTATTGATTGATACATGCAAAATGAATCTGCGACCAACCATTGCTCTCTTTACAGGCTCTCAATTCACAGATTAGGCCTCATTCATTATAGCAGCAGTTTCAGCCGATTCCAATGGTAGATTGGCTCGTGAACATGGGATGATCTTTGCCTCAGAAGACAAAGGAAAGAAAGCCTCTTCAGGTAATAATTTCGGCAATCGCAATGGAAAAGGGAAGGAAACCCTAGTGGTTAATCTTTCAAAACCTAAAACGATGCCAAATAATCTGGAGTCTTCCAAACCAAAAGAAGAGTACTCTTTTGATGATAGTGATATCCCAGGGATATTCTAATGTCTTGTGAAGAGTGGCAAACATCAGATTCCAGAGCCAAAAAGACCTAATGAGGTGAATCTGACTGATAATCCCAAGTATTGTATCTATTATAGATACATAAATCATCCTATCAAGGCTTGCTATGTCTTAAAGAAGAAAATTCAAGAGTTGATAAATGCTAATGCCATCGCTTTAACCAATGATGAGCATACAGTCACAACTAATATGATTTCTCTTCAATTTGGAGATTTTTCTCCGCAGCAAGTTCCAGATGGAATTGTCCCAATTCCTAAGGCAACAATAAAGATTATGAATCTTTCGCCTGCTAGAGAGCAGAGTGAAGAACTATTGTCTCTCATATTAAAAAATGGTGAAATCATGTGGGTACACCCTGACTTAGTACCTGAAATGGAAGATGAAAGTAAAACTTCAAAATCCAAGAAAGGTCGAAAAGTCAAAACCTGCAATATGATTTCTCATGTTGTTACTCCAGATCATGATGATTTGAATCATCTTTGGGACGACATTCCTCTGGAGGATAGGCTGAGGGATTTGAATATATGCCCTCCAAGTTTGGCTCATCCTACCAAACTTAAACTTACTCATCGACAATGGTTAACAATGAATAATGTCCCCTTATACAGGGCACAACAAGTCTTTGTTGCTTATGAGAAAGCACCTGTAGAGATTTTTTCTCCTGTTCCGAATACCCCTACTCCTGTGGCTACAGAGGTCTCTGTTCCTCCTTCCTCTGTTGAACCATCTATTGAAAGTCCGCTACCCACTCACATGTACAGTCAATAATCAGTCCATCTCATGAAAAAGATGGGCTATGACATTCAAAAGGCGGAAGGCTTGAACTATGATAAAGGAATGCGACTTCCTTTACAAATTCAAGGTCAAAAATCCACTGTTGGATTGGGATTTGAGGTCCCTTATAAAAATCTTCACAAGAAGAAGACTAAGGAAAAGAAGATTAAAACCTGTAATATGGTACTTCATTCTCCTGAGTCTGAAGAAGAAACCTTTGCTGGTACGAGATCTGGTAAATATTACCACAAAGATTATGAAGGAACTTCCAAAAAAGCGGAGGACGTTGCTGAAACACTACCAGCTCAACCAACTCCTGTTCCTACTGAGGCAAGACCTTCTAAACCATCTGTGGTTGAGAAAGGGAAACAGAAAGCAGTACGCTTTGGCATCCCGCTGAAGTCTGCTTCAAATCAAGGGGTGGTGATGAAGCCCTACAAGTTCGATATTCTAGCCAAATTAGCTAATACTCTGGATAGACTCTCTATCTTTGAGTTGCTTCGTCTTTCTAAAGAAAGTCGAGAAACTTTGAGCGAAGCTTTGCTACAAGCAGATTCATGCTTAGCTCAACTCAAAAGTCCTGACAATATATCGGTCTCGTGTCCCCAATGCCATAGTGTGATGGAATCAATTCCTAACATTACCTTCACATAAGAAGATATGCTGTTGAAGCATAATAGACACGACATGCCTCTGTGTTACACAGGGTATATTGACTCTACTGAAATTGACATGATTTACATTGATCCTGGGTCTTCTATTAGCATTATTCTTCAGAGTATGCTATGACCCTTGAGAATTCCTACTAGTGATTTGACTTACACTAGTACAATAATAGTTGGTTTCAACTCTGAAAAGAGTAAACCATTGGGGAAGATTCGTCTGAAGATTCAAATAGGTGATCTTCGAACTATGGCGACTTTTTATGTTATCAACTCAGATGTATCTTACAACATCCTTCTTGGAAGACCGTAGATACATAAGCATAACATTGTGCCTTCAACTCTCCACCAATGCTTCAAGTATGTGCATTCTTAAGGGATTGTGAAGACTGAATTTGCAGATGTCAATCCTTTTAAGGGTGTTGAAGCCTATTTCTCTGATTTAATACTCTACAAGCAGGAACATGTGAAAGAAATATCTGATATGGCTGAAGATAGGTCACCTGCAGAAGATCAATCTGTCTTAGAAGATCCTCCAGAATATCAACCATTGAAGATTAAAGTCAAAGGTCGAATCCAACCCCAACCTGTCAATGACGAACCTTTGATGATTAAGGTTAAAGGAAGAACTCGAGCTTCGTCTGAAGAATCTGTGAGAATTCCAATCAAGAGTCAAGTTCAACCTCTCATGATCAAGGTCAAGGGACGTACTTCTCGTATAAATGATCCAGAACCACTGATTATCAACCTTGGCAAGTCTACGCTGAAGACGGATGATGGTCCGTTAATGATCAATCCAAAGCGTAGTAGTCAGTTTATAAATGATGTAAATATTGATCATTCTGTACTTTCTCATATTAATAAAGATTTCCTTTTGGAGCATATGACTGTCAAATTTATTGAAATATTGACTTTATCTGCTGATAATCAAAGTCATCAATATAAAAATGACATAAATACAGAGGAAACCTTATATATTAATCATAAGGAAAAAAAATTTCCTTCTCATGTCGATGTTGGACCCTATGCTCAAAGATTCATAACATCTTCTCCTTATCTTCTACCTGTAGCCTCATCATCAAAAGCTTGTGTAACTTATAGACGTCACGAAGAATCTTATTTCGTGATCCCGTCTAATAAGAAGAACAAGTGCCAAATTGTGTTTGGCTTGGCTAGAAATGTTCTTGTTACTCAGACAGATGATCTCATAGAGAAAGATAAAGAAAAAATCAGAATTGACAAATATAGTCAACAATCTTTTAAGATTATCCAAAATATGGGATATGATTTGAAAACTATGCTAGGTCTCAATCAAGGCATAGGTAGACGGTTACCATTATGTGGTGATCCGTTTTACCAAAAAACTCGTCATGGGTTGGGATACGATCCATCCCACATGTTTAATGAAGATATACAAGAAGAATTTTCTTCCAGTTCTTCATAATCCTCAGATTCTGAAGAAATCTAGTTCATTGAATCTGATACATCCTACATGTATAAAGAAGATATGGAAGAAGAATTTTCTTCCAGTTTTTTACAATCCTCAGATTCTGGAGGAAACAAGTATGTTGAATCTGAGTGCATCTTTTCAGTCAATATGGTTCAAATTGATGGTAAATCTGAGCCATTTGAAAATGACCCTTGGGCACAACAAATGGACACTCAATAGGAGCTTCATTTTGAACAGCGACAGCCACTTACAGAAGATGAAATTGTCCAGATTGACGTTGGAGACGGAACTACGTCCAAGCCGATATTCATCAGTAAAAACCTTTCTGAAGATGAAAAGGAAGAGTTGATAAAGCTGATTAAAGAATATATTGATATCTTTGCATAGAGTTATAAGGATATGCCGGGTCTAGATCCTAAAGTAGCTACTCATAAACTCAATATTCTTCCTAATGCCAAACCTGTAAAACAACATCAACGGCATTTTCGACCAGATATGATGGATGTAATTGAAGCAGAAGTCAAAAAACTGATCACATGTGGCTTTGTTCGTGAAGAAAAACACCCAAACTGGGTTGCCAACATTGTACCTGTCATGAAGAAGAATGGAAAAGTTCGAGTTTGCATAGATTTTCGAGATCTTAATGCAGCTTGTCCAAAAGACGAATTTTTACTTCCGATTACCGACGTAATGATAGACAATACATGTGGTTTTGAACACATGTCTTTCATGGACGAATTTTCAGGATACAACCAGATTAAGATGTATCCAGGAGATGAAAAGCATACCGCTTTCCGTACACCCCTTGGAGTTTACTGCTATACGGTTATGCCGTTTGGTCTGAAAAATGTCGGTGCTACGTATCAACGGGCCATGAGCAATACCTTTCAAGAACATCTACCGAAAATAGTTGAATGTTATGTGGATGATATTGCTGTCAAAAGTCGATTAAAAGATGATCACATTCAAGACTTGAAGACAGTATTTGAGTTGATGCGTCAACATCAACTAAAGATGAATCCCACTAAGTCTTTCTTAGGGGTTTCTAGTGGCAAATTTTTGGGATTTGTCATCACTTCTCAAGGTATCCATGTTGATCCTGATAAAATCAAAGCAATTCTTGAAATGCGTCCTCCACGTAATCTGAAAGAACTTCGTAGCTTCCAAGGTCATATTGCTTATATCAGGAGATTTATATCCAATCTTTCTGAGTGATGTCAACCTTTCTCTCGTCTATTAAAGAAAGGTGTATCATTTATTTGGGATAAAGCATGTCAAAAAGCCTTCAATTACATCAAGCAATACCTTACAAATCCACCCATTCTGGTACCTCCAGTAGTAGGAAGACCATTTTTGCTATATGTTCGAGCCTTAGATCATTCTCTTGGTGCTCTTCTTGCACAGAAAAGTGATAAGGGTCATGAACAGGCAATTTATTATCTTAGCCGAATGATGGTTGGAGCTGAACACAGGCATACTCCTGTGGAGAAAGAATGTCTGGCCTTGGTTATTGCCGTTCAAAAGACACGACATTATGTGTCAGGACAAACTATTCATGTCATATCCAGAATAAATCATATTCGGGTATTAATGAGAAAGCCGAGCATTCTTAACTCCAGGTTAGCTACCTGGGCAATGTTGATTACTCCTTATGATATGGTCTATATACCTCAAAAATCAGTGAAGGGTCAAGCATTAGCTGATTTCTTAGCAGCTCACCCTATACCTGAAACCTCTAAGCTATATGAGGACATTCCAGATGAAGTCGTAGATTGCAACATGACTTTGAGGGATGACATTTGGCAATTATACTTTGATAGAGCATCGCGGGTTGGACCTAAAGGCAATATTGTCTCTGGAGTAGGCATTGTCTTGGTCTCTCCTGATAAAATGGTCATATACCGTACTTATTCTCTTAATGAACCATGTTCCAATAATGTGGCAAAATATAATGCTCTGCTAGTTGGTCTTCAAGTAGCAAAACAATTGGACATTGAGTTCCTGGAAGCTTATGGAGACTCTCAACTGATTGTTAATCAGGTCAGAAGGACATATGAAGTCAGAAATCCTGACCTCATTCCCTATCATCAAGTGGTAATCGAATTGGTCCTTTTATTCAAAGGATTCTTCATTGAATTCGTACCACGTTCTCAAAATTTAGAAGCTGATGCTTTTGCTAGTTTGGCTGCGGACTTAGCTGTTCCAATCAGAAGACAAAACACTATTACTTTGTTGGATAGAGATCTATTCTGTGTCAAGAATAATTTACATATCGAACAAAGTTATACTACAGAATCAAATTCCCAGCAAAGGGATTGGAGAAGTCCATTTATTGATTATACGGTTCATGAGATTTTGCCTGAAGATCCAAAAGAAGCTGCATCAATCAAAAGACGATCATTTCGATTCTACTACGATTCATCTTTGCATATGTTATATCGTCGTTCTTATGACGGACTTTTGTTGCGTTGTCTCTCTGAGAGTGAAGCTAAGCAAACACTCTGTGAGGCTCATGATGGTGTCTGCGGTGCTCATCAACCGGGTCCAAAATTACAGGACCGTATTCGAAGAATAGGGTATTACTGGCCTTCCATGATAGCAGATGCTGTGGATTATACCAGACGGTGTAAATCATGTCAGATTTTTGCCGATTTTATTCATCAACCATCTGAATTCTTACATCCTACGGGAGCTTCTTGGCCTTTCGAAGCTTGGGACATGGATATTATTGGTCCGATTAATCCTCCTTCTATTAAAGGACATCGGTTTATCCTGGCCATAACGGATTATTTCTCTAAATGGGTGGAAGCAGTTCCCCTTATTGAAGTGAAAACATCTAATGTGGTTAGCTTCATCAAACACCATGTCATTTATCGTTTTGGGATTTCCCGAAGGATAATTCATGATAATGGACCCCATTTTGCCATTCAGGTATTTTATAGATTTTGTGACAAGAATTATATCCAAAATTTGGCTTCTACAACTTACAATCCAGCTGCTAATGGTTTGGCCGAAGCTTTCAACAAGACAATTATTAAACTTCTCAAGAAGTTTGTCTCTTCTAATAAACGTGATTGGAATAAGAAACTTGGAGAATGTTTATGGGCTTACCGAACGACAGTCCGAACTCCTACTGGTTTTACACCATTCTCACTGGTTTACGGATGTGAGGCTGTTCTTCCACTGGAAATCCAGATTCCATCTATTAGAATAGCCATTGCTAATAAGCTAACTACAGAGAATAATGATCGGTTGAGACTTCAAGAACTTGAAGGCCTAGACGAGAAGCGTCTTCAAGCACAACAGCACATTGACACTACACCATAATAGGCGATTGCCCACGGTTATTACTGTTATAAATATTTTTCGTCACGGTAATAACCGTTACAATTTGGATGTGGTAAATATTTTGTAATGGTTATAACCGTGACGAATTATTTTTTTCGTAACGGTAATAACCGTGAGAAAAACGTAATTCGTCACGATAATAACCGTGAGTAAAATACAATTCGTCACAATTATTACTGTTACTATACTTTATTTTTCTGTCACTAATATCCACTCATTGTAATGGTTATAACCGTTACAAATAAAATATTTTAGAAAAAAATTAAACCAGAAACCTACATTCAACTTGTAACTAAACTATAAGCAACATATCAAGTTTTGCAACATTTCAGTTTTTTAACATTTCAACCATTCCGCATAACATTTCAATAACTAAAAAAATTATTTGAATCACATCATTTATGTCACTTATCATTTGAATAACTAAACCAAATCATTTATAGTAACATACATTTTAATAACCAGTATTTGAATCATTTGCCACAAGCCACACAACTTTATGTGTTTGTTGATGACGTAAGACAATATAGATTTTGCAACACTGCAGTAGACAATACAGATTCTTGCAAGATATGTGAAGCTTTTGGTTTTTTGGAAGGCTGTCGAATGCCTATGCAATGGCTTCATCCCATTCAGGCGTTGGGCCAGTCGAAAAAATTTGCAAATTGCATGATGGATTAGTGCAAGTACTAGTTGTCAAACTTATCCAAAAATCATATGTGATTTATCAACATGATCTCAACCTAGACTACATTAAGACTCCAATATAAGGAACAAGAAGATGATAAAACTCTGATGAACAAAATCAGTGACCTAACCAAGTGAGATGCAATAGAGGCTTGCTGGTTATGGCAAAGCAAATATCATATTTTGCATCTATACTGCAATTTGCCACACTCGGGATATTCCTTAACTCTATAGCAATACCTATTGTAGGACATGGTTAAATCCTACCTCCATGTTCTAATAAATCTTGTCATGCAAATTCCATATTGAGGATGTGTCTTGCAAGCCTATAAAAGATTAAGACCTCAAAGGTGAGCCTTATTGTTTACTTGTCTGAATAATTAAAATAGCTCATCGAGATGACAGTTGTAAGCATCTCACTAGTTAATAGTTGCAATGTCAACTTTTCAGGTTGAGATGGATGCTGCCAAAAACAGAGGAAATGGTGGCTACTTCAGATGAGGAATATATATATATATATATATATATATATATATATATATATATATATATATATATATATATATAAAAGATGATCAACTACTAACATCATTGATTCGTTAAAAGCATCATTGCCAAGCCGAATTAGAAAAGATAGCGTCCAACAATGGAAAAAAAAATTAGCCTCATTCTAGTAGTAAATTAAGAAATGATCCTGGCAAAATTGATCACTTGAAGCATAATGCCGATTAACTGTTGAACTTACATGAATGAAAGTGTGCTGCTTACTAATCCAACCAAGGTGGGCTCCAGCGCACCCCAAAAAAATTATTATTTTTTCCATTTTTTTCTTGTTTTTTGTTTTCATAAATTGACAACCCATGATTCAAATGTCAATTTGGCTAACATTGCAAGGCCTAAAACATGTTGCTTGAGTCACAAAGTTCATAGATCATACAATTTTTTCTTAGGTTCTTCTGAATCGAATATGTATACTAGATAGCAGGTCAAGCTGGATGGAAGATTTTGACATAACCCCCACGTTCAGGAGAAAATCAAATAAACCCCTAAAGAGTCCAGACATCAAGGCATCCTACAATTTTGCTAGCTAGCTGTCACAAGTTCTGGGTTCGGGAATTATCTTGCAAGGATTGAAGGTTCGGTTCAGGAAAACCCAGAAACTTCAGCTCAACTTTGAATAGTAAAATATTCTTGATTCAATTTTATCCATAAAACACTAAGGAATCCACAAATGATTTTGTGAATCTTATAAATATGTTGAGAGCGAAGGCCGTTCGTATCACTGAGTTAGCAGTGCACAAGTTTTTAGAGGATGGAGAAATATATTAAAATTACAACACAAAGATGTAGAGGGAAAGTGTACCAACCTTCATGTATGTCAGTAGCAATGACAACGAGCTCTACAAGGATTCACAGGCAGTATTTTACGTATAGGGATACTCGATTTTGCAGAGTTCAACAAGATGCCTCCCGGAATGACAACATGCAATAGTTAAAAGAATAGATTTCAGTCTCTTTGTTGGAGATCAATATCGAGAACCAATGCAGGTACATGTACCTGAAGATCAATATCGAGAACCAATGTAGTCACATACATGTACAGGTACATGTACATGTATGTTAGCAGCAATGACAACAAGCTCTATGAGGATCCACATGCAGTATTTTACGTATGGGGATACTCGATTTTACAGAGTTCAGCAAGATGCCTCCCTGAATGACAACATGTAACAGTTTAAAGTATAGATTTCAGTCTCTTTGTTGGAGATCAATATCGAGAACCAATGCAGGTACATGTACCTGTAGCCATACCAAGGTTTACAGCCAAGGACTGAATGATTATCGCAAAAATCAAGCCCACCAATATGACCCACAAGAGCCGTATTAGCAGTGGAATCAGTAAATGTAGTTGATTCCCTCAGGTATCAGTCAATACCTCATATTTGTGATTAGCTCCTGCTTGCATGTCAGTTTCCACTGTTTCCAAATAATATTATCATAATTAAGACTTTTAAGGAAGACAAAGTAAAACCAAGATAAAGAAATAAAGCGCGAGGGAGAGAGGATTACAGTTTCCAGGATAAACATAAGTCAATGACATGAGGAATCCAGGTCCAAGATAAGCTACAAACTTCCTCCATCCCGATTCCTGACAAATTTTTCATAAGATACAAGACACGATACGCGAATGAAAAGAAACTAATAGACAACAATAAGACTATTAACTTGACTACTAAAGGCAGAATAGAGGTAGATATAAGTAGGACCAAAAGTAGAACATTAATAGAAATTATTGGAAGGGAAATAACTTACCAAAATATGAATAAAAGCGATTCTCAATCCACGCTACAAGGTAATCCATAACTTGAGCATGATCCATAGGAAGCTTGAACTCTATACCACTCCAGTTTAATCTATTTTGGAAAAAAATGATCAGACATTAAATGATCAGACAAGTGCATTTTATTCTGATACGAACAAATTTATCCATAACTACGAGGTTACGAATTGGGGAAAAAAAGTGTTACATAGTGTCTATTTTGGTGTAGTGATATTTCGATCTTGGGAATTTACCAGGCCAAACATTAAATGATCAGACAAGTGCATTTTATTCTGATACGAACAAGTTATACAAATACAATTATCATAGATAAGATGTGCTTAGGTCTCAAAAACCATGCTCTCCGCTCCCCTCTTTACAGACTGGAAGAGCACAAAGGAACTGTAGCACTTCTGAAGCTCGAAAAACCACATGTATCACAAATGATAAGAATATGTTAAAACAATATGAATAATAGAACCGGTATATGGATAGTAGGCCCTATCAAAAACTGAAGTATATTGTCATTTGTCAACATATGATATCAGGACAAATTTCTCCTTTGTATGCGGCTCTTGTCTACTTTTCTTGCATAAACTAGCATATAAAAGTTGGTATCCAAAATAATCAGAACTGACAAAAATGAATGGGCCAACAATTTCTTTGTGCATAACAGGAAACGATTATCTCCAAAAAGTCAAAAACGAACAAAGACCAAAAGTAAAGCGAAGCAAAGATATCTAGAAACAAACCATAATAAGATTTTCCTCCATTCTTGGCCTCTGTGCTATCCTAATGGCAGCAACTACAACAACACCTGATGATATTCCAACCTGAAATAGATACATTCTTTTACAATTTGATGAGAAATTATTATAAGTATAAACATAACAATGCTACATTCCTATTATGTGTCTATGAAATAACACTACATATGGGACTCATGGTAATGCCAGCTAGTAATTCCAAGATAATAAAAACTAACCTTGGGTTCCAGCTTCCTAATGTCTTAAATCATGGTATTTCCATAGATGAATATCCTCAAATTAGAACATTAACAAGGGTGCTAGCTGATCCGGACACTGCTTAAATTTTAGTATCCTTCAATTCAAATGAATGGTAAATGCAGATTATATCAACATAAACCTTTTGAGCTATAACCTCTCGGGAAAAATCATAAATGTCATCAAAAAATAATCATAATAAGGATCGTTCAAGTCCACAAGAGTGATTATTAGAAAATATAGTATGTATATAAAAATTATAATTTTTAATATCATTTAGCCATGATTTTAACTTTGGACACTACCCATTATACATTAGAAATAGTCCAAACGAACAAACCAAATAAACCGAATTGTATTCGATTTTGGTTTTGGCTAATTTTGGTTCGGTTTTGGTTTTGAAACCGAATAAACCGAACGCTCACCCCTAGGCAATAACATTAAATAGATGGAAGAAACAATTTCAGCTAAGAGTATAATTATTAATATTAAAAGAAGAGAAGGCTACCACATGAAGATCCTTCCTGATACTTAGATTCTATCCTGCTGATTTAGCAAGTCATTAACAACTTGAAACAATGAAAGTTTTCATTAATTGGGATAGTTATGAACTTTTCATTTTTGTAGGTTAACAAAATTACAAAATGTCAAATATGGGGGGCGCTTAGTGGATGAGAGATTTTGTGTTAGGGAAATGTCCTGGGTTCAAAACCTTGGGCAATAAGTGTTGAGTGATTGCCCTTAAAAATCAGTGATAAGAATTCTTAAATTTGACTTATTAAGATACAAAAACATAAATCAATTATGAATATCTTCCGTTGTTAAAAACTTCTAACTGTTTAATTTAGCATCCTTCTGAATGTATTAACATGTGGCCCATCCAATACCTTTACCCTAAGAAACACTAACACTCCAAAAATCAATGATGAGTCCCAGTTATGTTGTGTCGGACACATGTATTGGGAGGGACACTGTCACACTCCAATACAAATGGGTATCGAATCCCTTGTTGTCGTGTCTGAAATGTGTCATGTCAAATCCGTGTCTATGCAACATAGCCTTTACTTAACTAATGTCTGCTTATAGTCCCTTCAGTTTAAACATGCACTAGGTAGAGTTTCTATTTTGCACATACCTTCTAGATCCACATCCTTTAGAGTTATGTATGTACTGAATGTCAATTTTTTTGGGCTATATTAGTTTAGATAATATTATTTTTTTTTCCTATAGTACCTTTCCATTATGGGACAATTCAACTTTTATATTACCATCTTCTTGTCACATGTCAGACCTTCATATACGTTGCATGCAGTATTCTTACAAGACATTGAGCTAAGAGTTTAATATGAAAAATCTTGTAGGTATTATAGGTGAAACTCCTGTAGGTATCAAAAATGCAAAATCATGTAGGCACCAAAAAATCGGAATAGTTGCCTATATAACATACATTTTAGTCATTTTGTGATAATCATGGTGAAGTTATGAGTTGCCAGAATAGATGATGTGGATGCAAAGTCAAAAATACAAATCCTCCATGCTTTAGTAGTATAGACAATTGTCTTTGATAAGATTTGAATGTAAAAGAGGGTTTCATTTAATCAAATCCCATCAGAATAAATATTTTTTTGTTGCACCTAAATTTGTAGTCTTCCTATCGTCCCACTTTCCTTATTTTGAATTCCTAGAGGCTTAGATCTATTTTATCTTGGTTAATTTTAGATTTAGCTCGACAGAGATTAAAACACTAACATAATTTTGCAAGATATACAATCTTCAATGATCAAGTTTATATGGTATTAGTTACTACGATGTCACGATATTGAAAGCTGGAACAACCTCACATTCACATTGTTGTAGTAATTAGTATTACTTCTCTTATGATATTCGCAAGGGGGACTTCTCCTACTCATTAACATGACTAACACACACCTTTAGTAAATATCCTCCCAAGTACATGCATCATTTTCATCACTCTATATATTGAGTTTCATTCTATATGTTAATTCAAAGTCTCTAATTAACAAGTTTATTGCAATCGGATGAGTAAGATCTCTAGAATTAGCTAGCTGATGGGTCCTTTAGATCGGGAAGCAACTGCAAAAGTGGTCAACTTTACAAATTTTTTTGCTTTGGATGACTCGATCGATGTTGGATGCTTATTAGATGGAACCAAATGATTTTGACTTTAATTATGTACTAATTGTTAATATCAATGGTTTAGTTATAGGTCAGACACATATGCCCCTTTCCCATGGGAATTTAGCATGTGGATCACATATAACTGGGTCTAGCTAGGGCTTCCAAAACATAATATGGAACTCAATATTATAGATGCCAATGTAAACAAAAAAAAATGCAAATGCCAACTCGAGACTAACATGGAAACTGATGAATCCAATTAGGATTTGGTTTATAGCTAAAATAATAGGTAGTTCCTAAATAATCACATGTTCTTGCTCGAGACAAATATTACTGAAGAAAATGAAAATGGTCAAGAATGACATAGAAACCAAATATTACTGAAAAAAGTATATGAGAAGAAAGGAGCTGGAAAATTTCTTGATGAAAAAAGATTAAAGCCTAAAATCAACAAAACTCTCAAATCAACAAAGCCCTTAAATCAACAAAACCTAATGTAGTTCTTCATGGAAAACAACATGGTGGATTGGTAATATCTAAAACCTTAAAATCAACTAAACACTCAAATCAGAGAGAAAATATAAGGAGAGAAGGAATCAGAATTGTCCATTCTGCTTCAACGGTGCTGGATGTGTGGTGGTGGTAGCCCTTCTCGAAATCAAAATTGTGAGAGAGAAGGAAACTCTCAAACCCTAATCGAACCAAAATAAAAGGACATACCATCGTAGCTTCGCCGATGATGGGGAGACATTGTCTCTTCGCTTCGCCAGCGATAGAGTAGCGCAGTGCTGTTGTTGGTAGGCGGCTGCTTGTCAAAGGAAGCTGGAGAAAGGGGAAAGGGAGGGAACCACAAAAAAATGAGTGCGGGAAAAATTTGGGGGCTCCTGTTTTCCTCTATAACATTTTAATACTTTTTGGGTTATAACCTCTGTAACACTTTCTTTCCAATCGCAGGGAATGCATGTGACCTTTTGTAATAAATTTATCACGGTTTATACTGTCACAAACAATATAAAAATAACAAAATTATTGAATTTAAATTTTAGTAACGGTTTTTCAATTATCGTAATGGCTATATCCGTTACAAGTCTGTCACGGTAATAACTGTTACTAATGATAAAAAATTTGTGTTACAAATTTCATGTTTTGGTGTTGTGTGAGCTATATCAAGCCCGCATATCTCGAGCTTTCAATCGTAAAGTTAAAGAGAGGGTATTCAAAGTCGGTGAGCTAGTTCTAGCTGTCCGAAGACCGATGGTGATGACTCATAAGAGCAAAGGAAAATTCCAAGAAAAATGGGAAGGTCCTTATGTAGTTGAGACAGTATTCTCTAATGGTGCCTATAGGTTGTCTAAACTTAATGGAGATTTGCTCATGATGCCAATTAATGGCAAATTCTTAAAGAAATATTTCTTCTTTATTCCCCAGCTACCAAGGTTTGGTTAAGCTGATTATTTATTCTCATAAAAGAGAATTTTGATCTTCTGTCTTACCAGCTGATTTTAGAAAGAAAAATATTTATTATTTATCATGTCCTCATGACCTCTGAATAGATATTAAATTTACTTTTTTTATCTATCATGTCCATATGGCCTCTGAATAGATATTAATCTATTTTCTTTGAGTAATTACAATCTGTCACGTTCATATTACCTCTGATAGTATTGTACACTCTAAAAAGAAAACAAGATTCATTATCTATCATGTCCACATTACCTCTGGATAGATATAATTTATTGAGTTTAGAAGACTTATCATGTCCATATTACCTCTGATAAGTGCTTTTTATCTTATACCTATTATTTAAATTCAAAATAAATGATAGGATCACAAAACAATGATTTCATTCATTTCTTGTAATATTACAGAAAGGAAAAGACAGAAGAATACAAAATTCTTTATTGATGATACAAAAAGAAGAATACAAAATTCTTTCCTAAGGAGGAGCAAATACATCTTCGAGCGGTTTTTGCAGCTCTGCTAGACGCTTCTCACGAGTATTCAATACAGTAGCAGTAGCTATAGATCGTCGGGCTTCTGGAGTACAGAGATGAGAGAGTTTGGCGAAAGTAGCTATTATTTTATCCTTAGCATCATCAAGGGTTTTAATGACAGCTTCAGCATCAAACACTTTCTCCTCCAAAATTGAGCTCTGCGTCAAATGCTGGTCTCGAGTTGGAATTATCTGCTCTCTTTCTGCTTTCAAGCGAGCCAACTTTGCCTCAACTTTATGAATTCTATCATCTTGCTGATGAATTCTCATGTTTGAAGTCTCATAGGCTTCTTTATGCATCTCCAGAAGGGGTTTATTTTCATTCAATAAAGCTTCCTCTTTGGCGATTTTGCTGTTGTACTCTTGGAGAGATTCATTGAAAATAGTCTTCCGAGTGATGTATTCAGCTGATAAAGCATCATACTCGGTTTGGATGAGACTTTCAAGAGTTTCACTTGACAGCCTTAGATATTCCTTAATAGGCCGTTCAAGTCCTTCCACTACCTTCTCCAAAGCAGCGGCTCTCTCAGCGTCATTAAACATAGCAACATTCCTGATCGTGAGAGCAATTGCAGCCTTCAAACTTTCATAATTAAGGCCCTTCTTCAGGACCATCTTGATTAAGGCTACCAAGGTTTTATAGAAAGTTTCAGTATGGATCTCAACTAAGAGATTCATTTCGGCATTAGAGCTCGACGTGGCAGCAAGGTCTACCAAATCTCTCTTTTGAAGACAGGGAGCAGATGTTGTTGTGGCCTTGGTAGCAAGTTGAGTTGAAGCCATTGTTGACGTTGCTACCAAGGCTAATTGATTCCCAGGAGCTCCAGAGACAATGTCTTCAGCATGTGTATGAATTATTCCTCCAACCGTTTCTGGAGCTGAAACTACTTGAGTTTCGGTGGTGGTAATTATTGTAGGAGGAATGGTGTTCATTATAACTGATTCAGGTTCAGATACTATCTTCTTAAAAACTTGTGCCGGATCAGTAGTAATAACTGAAGATGTTATTACTACGTCTCCGATTTCGGTTGATGAGTTGACAATATCTTCATCACCTTTGTTGGTTGCAGGCGCTTCAACTTCTGGGAGGATTTCAGTTGTAGTTGGTTCTTCTGCAACTATTTCTTCATCTGCAGCCGGCTCTTCTGCAGTTAATTATTCTTCTCTGTTTTCAGCAAGAGAAGGCAATTCTTGCTGAGCCTCTACTGCAGGCTCTTATTGTATCTCTGTGGATGGAGAACATTCTTCTTGGACAGTATCTTCTTTTGAAGAAGAACTCTTTCCTTCAGACTCCGTTTGAATAGTTTCCTGAGGAGGAGGAGGAGCCACAAGCTTTACTGCAGCGATGGCACCTACAAAGATTAAAACAAAATAAGTTAAAATTATACAAAATCATAATACATAATTTTGTATAGATTTTGTAATTTATATTTACCTGGAGTAGGTGCAGGACGTGCCAGGAGCGAGTCATAATCATGATCCCAGTCATTATCATCGAAGTTAAGAGCCGGTTTATCTGAGGGGATGGGCTCTGGATCACTAACACGAGTCATGGCAGTGTCCTCAATAGCTTGCACCTTCTGTGGAGAAGTCAGATGTGTAGAGGTGCTGAGACATCCAGGAGATAGGAGCCCCATAGCTTCTGTTGATGGTGCGGGCTGAGATACTGAAGACCCTTCTCCAGGATGAGCTAAAGAAGATGTAATGTGTTGAGGCTCCTTGACTGGAGTTTCGCTCTTTGGAGTAGCGGCTCTCTGTCTAGAAGGCCCTTTGACAGTGACTTTCTTCTTCTTCTCCTGGAGGGTAACAACTACATTTGATTTCTGCTTCCGGGTTTTGAAGATGATAATTGGTCCTGTAGCTAGTTCCCCAACTCCTGTAGGGATCACTTCCAGATACTCGTCTGGAACAGCAACATCATCGGGTACGTCCGAAGGTACCCTAACTGGTTCTTCGATATTTCCTTCTTTGGCCCATCGAAGACTCCCCTTCATGTTGTAGTCATTCGCGAATGAGCAAATGGATGCATAAAAACGAGCATACGTATGAAGCATTCGTAGCTCAGTTGTACTTGTAGCAGTTGATACCCGGAATCTAGCACCGGTACATGCAGTACTAAAGTACCTCCATGCTCTTGCACCATCAATTAACTTTCCATAATGGTGGAAGTTGGTAGAGGGATTACCAACGTGAAGTTGGTCATATCCAAACTGACGAGCGAGCCGATTGGATAGATACGGTTCGAATGCACAGTTGCCTTCATTCCTATACATCAGATGTGAGGGTCTGATGCACATTAGCCATTTAAAAACTGGCATAGGTAATGAAGTCCTCTCTTCACCTATATCTTCAAATTGTATCCCGCTACAGTCAGCTGGGACTGGTGGTCTTGTACAAAAAAAGTTCCACCCGTGGGAATAGTTGAGTGTTGCCCGGGTGTCTGCCACTGAAGTTGCAGTCCATGTGGCTTTATTAAACTTCTGAAGGAATACCTCCGTATCATTCCCAGGGCCTGGTGGCAACAAAATGCAGTTGTGATGCAACAACCAGCCCATCAGATAAGTGTAGGGCATCTCCACCCTAGGGAAATCTTTTCGGTGAGGAGCATTGTTGATCAGTTCATCACCAAATGCTCGCAAACCTGTATTTATCCGGCATACCATTGCCGATAATAGGTTAATTTTGACTTTGAATACCAAACGTACTGCTGGCCATAGTACATTTCGGTGGATCCTATCAGTTGTGCCAATCCCTGGTACGATCCATATTCGTAGCCACAGGGAAAGAAAGCCCGCCAGCAAGGCTTCTTTTGAGAGCTTTCGGCTGCCGTGTCTCAGAAAGCTCAATACTTCGGTCCCAGCAGGGAATTCTCCAGCCTTGGTGGCCAAATATTTATCCGAAAACTTATAGGTGGCCATCCAAGTGTTTATTGAATCATGAGGGATGATTGAATAAGGGTTGATAGGTTGAGCCTTATTATCTTGAAATTTCTCTTTATCCTCCTTGGATATCCTATTCTTATGATAGAATAGATATGTTGTCCATTTATTGATATAGGCCAAATACGATCCACTTTTATATATAGTGGTGCAAGTCAGATAGTGGCACATCAATTCTTGGTATACCTCAACTAACTGAAGATTTTTCTTCCTGATCTCTGCTAGTTCCCGGTTGGAGGGAACATATTCTTCATACGGAGCTTCATCCATTGGCAGCTTGGAGATAAACTGTATCTCATGCAGTACAAAGCCCATTTCACCTATCGGAGTTGCAAAAGTCCCCGTTGAACTGATATACAACTCCATTAAAGCCAAGAACAGGTTGTTATTTATTGGTATACCCTGACTCATGGAGGCTACTGCTTCATATAATCCAATGGCTTGTAGTTCTATTTTGAAATTCTTCATGATCCAGGCACTAAGTTGAATCCAGTTCTGATTATGCGGGGTCATCCACCCTGGCAACCTAGGGTTGGTCTGGGGATATAATGCTGAGGCCTTCATAAGCTTGTTTACGAACATGGGGATCTGTACTGGTTGAATCAAAGCTGAATCTTCGCTTGGTGTGAATCTAGGCAATATACCAGCGAAAGGAATGATACCACCACTAGGAGTGCTAGTATGGTAGCCCATTTGGTTGGCCCCATCCCCCTTGAAAATAATTTTGTCTGGTCTACCATGACTGCTGGGAGTCAGGTTCCATAGCATTTGTCTTGGATGGGTGGCGTGTACAAATGAAGATAGGGGATAATCCCTTGCCATGTTTGGAAGATACTTCGTCCTCTCTTCAAATTTAAACACCCAAGCCTCCTTCTTGGGGTTGGTTTGTGATTGGAAATCTATAGCATCCCCAAACATGAAAGCAGGCTTCAAAAATTGTTGGCCATCTAGCGACACCAGCAATTCTCCATTCATCAATGATAGCAGCATCCTGTCTCCCTGGGCAGCTATTAGCTGTTGTCTCTCTTCAGGGTATTATGTATCTGATTGAGGGAATTCAACATGGGATAAATTCTTCAAGTAGTTTGAGCCCACCATACCAGCTGGTGAGCCGAATACCTCTGTGAGAGGATGAATTTACAAGTCCGCTGCCAAAAGAAAAGAAGAATCAAGTTAGTAAAAATCTAATTTGAATTCTACGCAGATGACTTATTCTGAATTTTACGCATAAAAATTAAAGACTCTGTACTAGAGAGCTTGACTATGCAAACTTTACGCTTACGCGTAGAAGTTGATTAAAATTAAAAATTAAGTGCAAAAGTTCTCTGTTTTCAGAATTGATTATTTTTACGCAAAGTCTTATCACTTGCGGATTTTACGCTGGCACATATAGATGTGAGCGTATTTATGCTTTACGCTGGCACGTATAGACGTTAGCGTATGTTATTTTTACGCTGGCACATCTAGATGTGAGCGTATTTAATATTTTACGCTGGCACTTATAGACGTGAGCGTATGTTGTTTTACGCTGACACATATAACGTGAGCGTATTTTGTTTTTTACGCTGGCACGTATTAACGTGAGCGTATTTTTACATTTTATGCTGACACGTATAACGTGGGCGTATTATGTTTTTACGCTGGCACGTATTAACGTGAGCGTATTTTTATATTTTACGCTGACACGTATAACGTGGGCGTATTCTGTTGTTTCTATTTTTACGCTGGCACGTATAGACGTAGACGTATTTGGTTAGTTGTATTTTTATGCTGACACGTATAAACGTGGGAATGAAATTTAGGGTTCGGATTCTTCTTCTTCTCCGATGAACCTACGACCGAACTAGATCGGGTTTTACCTATCATGGCCGGAGCCACAACGGGGTTAGGTCTAGGGGTCGCCACCGATGATGGAACGGTGGTTTTCGTACGCTCACTCCTCGACGAAGCAGCGGCGGGCTTCTTGTCCTTGGCGACGGCGGTGGTCTTGCTCTTGGGGGCCATTTGAACTAAGATTTTGAAGAGGAAATGAGTATTTGAAGATTGAGAATCGCGATGAGTAAAGTTCTCTCTCTACTGGTTGAACTCTATTTATAGATAATTTTGAAATCGGTTCAAATTTCCAAAATTTATGCTGACTGTTGGATATCTCGAACTTTACGCGGACTGTTGGATATCCCGAACTCTACACAGATGACTGTTGGGTATCCCGAATTCTATGCAGATGACTGTTGGATATCTCAAATTTTACGCTTCTGTTCAAAGTATTTCAAATCTTAGAAAAAATTTAAAAACTTTGAAGGGGGTCTTGTAGAAGCATAAAATAAATTTTATAGACCCAGTCAAAGTGGTTAAGAACTTTAAGCAGAGTCAGACTCTACGCAAGGCTCATTAAAAAACTCTATTGAGTCAGATTTAAAATTCTACGCGAGAGCCATTATCAGCTTTTATGCGAGAGACAGGGAGTCAGACTGCATTTAATGCGCGTGATATTGATCTGACAATATGATTTTCTGACAGAACATTGCATAGAAGCCGAGAAGATTTTTTCACCAAACCCAACACTTGTCATTTAGCGTGCAGATGGGCTACTTTACACTCAAGAGATTATTTCCTTTACGCATGAAAGCTATTTTGAGTCTTTACGCTCAAGGCTTTTGTGTGCGTAGAGTTTATTTGAGCTAATTATACGCTCAAGGCTACATTTCAGCCACTTTATGCAGGAAGTCTATTTTGGGTTATTTTACGCCCAGTCTGCTACTTTACGCAGGAATTCTATTTTGGGTTATTTTTACGCCCAATCGTTTCTGGCTATGTGAGAACGTGGTCTGCAAACGTAGCTTTTATACACACTTATCGAGGAACGTGTGTACGTGCTCTTCCTATATTGCTGAAGTTGTGGGACACGTGTCACCATGCGTAGAGACCAAAACTCTACATGGGACACGTATCATCACGCGTAGAGGTTGATTTTCATCGTGGGTGACAGTTACTTGCGTAGAGACCCAATTATGTTGCTTTTTATGCACAGAGGGTCTAGTCTACAAATATACTTATTTTTAATACAAGACAACATCAAGAGAGAGATACAAAAGAGGAGATTCTGAGAAAACTCATACTTTCAGAGTGATATTCCTAGAAGCATTTCTTCAACTTTTTCTCAAGAACAGGGTGAAGTAAAGCAGGAAAGCATTCGACTGTGCCATCAGTGCCGTTGTGTCGATACCTTTCTGGTGACTTAGTTCTTCCGATTGTTCATCTTCCTTAAGCAGTTTTCTTCATCATCATCGTGTGGTCCAAGGAACAAAGTGATCGCTCTCAGATCAGACTTCCATAGCAATACTTCCCAGAAATAATTTGTACTTTTGTACTTTTTCTCATTTTCTTTCAAAAGCCAATTTTAGGTATTTTGTTAAGTGAAACAAAAATTAGCAACTCTGGAATAAAATATTGCTACTTTTTTTTGCAAATTAGGGATGTATGTAAGTGATGTCGCAATACGTCATTGTTAGCGACGTTTAGCATCTACCTTTAATATATGGAAGGTGACGTTGCTGAATAGACGGTAAACGTCATTATATTTTTAACAATAGCGACGTTTAGATGTATACTAAAAACTAGCGACGTTTAGCGACGTTTATTATGGATATCGCTAAATTGCTTAATATAGGGTTTTGGCTATGGTTCGACTTTTTATTATTTCGTTCCAAAAATTTCAAATCCCGTCCCCCTTCTTCGATCCCCTCGGCGAACCCTTGACCCCCGACAAACCCCCGACCCCAGGTGAACCCCCAGTGTACATCTGGCAAAACTTGTCATGCCCTTCTCCCGGAGGAGCGATCGTCCTCGCTAAGACGTGATGCCACACGAGCCTAGATTGCGCTCATGCAAGGCCAAGTCCAGAAACGGCCAATTGAAGCTAGGCCAAAGTGTCGCACAGAGTGTCACCATTTGCAACGAAAAGTAAATTAACACAATATGAAAGAAAATTTCAAGATCTTTATTGATATTCAATAAGTAGTACAAGCGACGCTAGACTGAGATTACAATTTGCTCAAGATCTCTCTCTCTCTCGAAACATAAAAGGCATGCCAAGCGGCTTACAACATAGGATGATACATGACGATATTCCAATACATTATGTCCTGTATATGGTGCTTCAGTTCCTCTGCAATGCTCCAAGGTACCAGAGTTAGCTCCGTCCCTTAGCATGCTCGAGGGAAGTCTCCACACCTGACGAGGTTCTCCCGCACTCTGCAAGTAGCTATGTGGTTATCAGTACATTGTTATGCACTGGTAGGGAGGCTAGCTCGCCCATTCACTATCATTACCAAACACATTCATTTTACTTTTGTGCACCATCTATCAGTTATTATCTTACTAATCTTGCCTTAGGATCAATTTTATGGCATATGATTTAAAGCCTATCTCGTGTTATCGATGCCAACTGTCACATAAGAATAACATGCGCAACTTACCATACGATCTTTCCTGTTCAAGATAAACCAAGTTAGCCAACATATTAAACGTAAGGACTTAACAAATTGTATAAGCAATCAAGAGTGTCAATGGCGTGTTCCTGCCTCAGGTGGACAAAGTATTTAAGTTCGTCAAGTTATATTATACTCTAAAAGCTTTGTCCCGATGTTCATGTTCACTTAGTTGTTCAGTTGTTCAGCTTACTCAAGTTGTCAGGATGTGTTATACTCAGGCATTATTCAGATACGTTCTGTTAAGGTACTCATATTTTGTCAATATGTTTTATTCTTAATTTTATTCAGACATATTTTGTTCAGTTACTCAGTTGTTCAGATCTTACAGATTACTTGTTTTACTGCAAGGTCTCGTACGCAGATTTGCCACAATCGAGCCAACTTAATCTATATGCATTGATCGCTGGCACTACAAGCCATTTTGGACTATCCATCTTGGTATCGTGGTTCCCTATCAGCCGTTGATGGCTGGTACACCCTGATAGGCCACGCAATACCCGACTTACACCTCTTGGGTGGCCGAGCCCGTACCCAAGCTGCGCGTAAGCTATGATACCGCCTAGGCCAGCCACGATGTCATTGATCGTTGCCTTAGAATCCTTATTCATTTGTTTCCCTCGTGCACCGAGTTGTCCGCGACCATTTCGTATTGTCTTATCATTTTTAACTTAACGGGCAGTCTTTAAGCCATAGGCTGTCTTTGAGCCATAATCGATTATCGACTAGGTTGGCGGCGGCATCCGTGCAGTACGGGTAGCGAGCCCCGTTGCACATCCCCGTCATACCTGTCGCTAATCATTCTTCTCTTCTTATCTTTCTTTCTTTCATTCTTCATTCTCATCTCTTCTTTCTTTCACTTGTTCATTCATTCTTTAACTTATTCATTCATTTATTCGTTTATTCATTCATTCGCTTATTCGTTCATTCGTTCATTCATTTATTATGCAGCTCTCTGTATGGGAACCGCCTTGGCGATCCAACTATGCTGAAGCCTTTCGATGTTTCTATACTCTGCTCGGAACGACTATGTTGATAGTCTTTCTTCCTCATTTTAGTGAACCATTCATTGTTTTGTATTTCAAGTTGTAGTACGATCTAAGTGACAAGCATTTCATGCATAAGTTAACGCATAGACAATTCTACTCAAGAGCAAGCTGTACCTTAGCACGAGCGTAGACTTGTGGTACGAGGTTCAAGTGACATTCCATATTCTACACAAGCATACAAGATGGAATTATTTCCTTAGATAGGTGCGTTGAGTCATTTTATTAGCATGCACGGTGTTACCGCCCAGTGATCTAGCAATATTGTCCGTATTATTATGTGTCTAGGCTAAGTAAAGACAGGTTCATCGGAGCCACCCACCTTACCGATGATCGCATCGGCCGAGCGAGACTCTGAGCGCCTTTGAAAGTCTTAGTCTCGATTCATCTTGAAGGCCAACTTAATACTTGCATCGATTCGTATCGATACTTCATCGAGTTGACGTAACTCTTCGAGTCAATGATTCATTTTAGTCATTGCACATGTCGTTTGAATCGACATTCCGCTAGGGCGGAGTGGGTCGTTACATAATATACCACTCAGAATAAGTCTCGCCTTCAAGACTTCCTAAGTGCAAGCCATCCTACCGTTTCTTAATCCATGCCGTGTACATATCTTAGATAATTCCTATCGATTGACTTTATCGTTCTATGGCATCGAACTATACTCAGGTACCTTTCTAAGTTTCGTGTCGCATGTATTTAGTAAATTTCATCGAATGACTTTACCACTCATTCGAGAGTTGATGGTACTCACTCAGTCATCGTATTTCTATGACTTGGTCACTCTTGTGCCTTGTCGTGAGACTATAATGGTTACACGAGGTGTGTTATAATTCGTCAAACATGAGGGTCATAGGCTGAGGCCAACTAACTCATATTCGTTCATCCATGCGCATCTCAATATATCCACTTGCAGCTACATTCGAGTTCATCATATCGCTGAGTTTGGATCATGCACATATTCCAGGCATCTCCTGAATATATACATTTTAACCAAGCTTAGTGATAGCAAAGTTGGACAAGCTACTTGTGATAGTTTTGAATTGCCGGTCGTTGTACTAACTCGATTAAAATCGAACTCTAGTTCATTTCACTATCGTCTACCTCGATCCTCGAGATGACCCAATTCGTTTCTCAAGCGTTCTTGTCTACGAAATTAATACGATATCTTATTAATGGAGTCGACCAAGGTTCAAGTAATTCTCGTCCGATCCCAACTAAGCATTCCACTATCATCAAGTACGTCTTCCCATCAATGATCCAAATTTGTTATCCCAACTTTTTTTGCGCATCACTGATTTCTATCATTCGCTTCGTTTGGGGCTTTTAACGTTGTCGCTAACGTATACTCCCAGTTCCATGTCCTAACTCTAAGTCTTGTTGCCCCAGATTTATTGTCCGTCTAAACGATACTCTAAAGTTGGTCACACAGGTTCAATCACTCGGCATAGGACTGTCCACCTATCCGCTAGGTCAGCTCACAAGGTCATAGTTACAAGTCAAGTTCTTGGTTCATCATACAAAGTCATTGTACGACGTTCGTCCCAATCCTATGGACACACCATTGTTCGTTCGTACGTGATGCTCTACCTAAGTTCATTTTACTCAAATTTTTAAACATCGAGAAGTGTTCATTCTATTCGCATCAAGACGCTCTTCATATAGGGTCCGAGTTTCATTCAGTAAGGTCATCCTACAATAGGTTCTTCTCAACCAAATCCTCGACATATCAATATCACACGTCCAAACTAGCAATTTGTATAGTCTATCTCTTCAAATATTTTGATATAATTCACCTTATCCATCATATCATCATGTAGTCGATCACAAGGTCGTCTAACAAACCAATATGTTATACCCCAATCTCAAGCAAGTTTGATTATCCATGGTGGACATAAAATCACTATGTCGACGTTCCCTAAGATAATCGTCCTCATCGGGACGTATCTCTTGTATTGAGTCTAGACTAATTCATTCTCGATACACAGACTAGGTCTACTCAATCCGCAAGTTTACTTAATTGTCAATCACAAGTCCAAACAAATCCTCATATTCACCTTCGCATCAAACCACAAGTCGAAGCAATCTAAATTGTCACGGCCTGATCTTCGGGTTGATCATTCCTGCTCGACATGAATCACTATGCCAATGCTCACGCGAAATAATCATCCCAAGTTCGATGTAACACATGTGCGAGGCTGCAGTTACGCTCGCACAAGACAAGATTGTCGATATTGTGGTTATCGACGAACAATCAAGTCACTTCCCTTTCATCTATGTTGACCCAAACTGGATCACAGTCAACCTAATTTAGAGAATTAACAAAATGATATCTGATTTGATCCAATATGACACATCAAATTTAAGATAGACGTCATCGACAAAGCTGTTACATTGTAAATGTACTTGTACTCAGTCTGTAATTTTTTAATTTATTGAGTCTAGGAACATGTGCGTTGAGTCGTACTGAGTCATCTCAACCCTTACACTTACTTCTCCAAGCTCCACCATACAAAACAAAATAATTCATGAACCAAACCAAACCAATCTAGCCCATATAGACTTTCTGGCCCAAGGTAGACAAAATTTAGGCCGAACTCTGCCTTAGACCGAACTTGGGCCGAACTCTGCCCCCCTAAATTTTAAGAACCTAATTTTTAGGAACACCATGCTATAAGCTGTCCAACGTTCAAATTTTTGAATATTTGGGACAGAATTCTGGCCGAATCCTGCCGCCCCTAACTAGTATATATAGGGCTTGATTTATCTCATTTCAAATCATCTCTCATTCTCAATCTTCTAAGCCTTAATCATTCTAAGCCTTACTCTTCCAATCTACTATGCCACAAAACTTCCTAAGCCCCAAGGTGCTCAGTGCGATTCAGCTAGAAGTTTCTGTGCAAGAGTTGAAAAGAAGTCTAGACAATTCCAAGTTTCGCCTCTGCGAAGTTGTAAGAAGTTGGCATGCTCTTCTGAGTAAAGGCACGTGTGTACCCTATTTCACAAATAGTGGATTTCAATCCTGAGCGAGAGTTCTCAGGCCTGGAATAGTCCTCTATGAGGAAAACCAGGTTATATCATTGTGCTTGTGTATGCTCTTCTGATCTCTCTTAATTTTTGCATTAATACTCTGATTATATATTCTTTTGGTAGTTGCTTCTAGACTTGGCATAGAGTTAATTTTTAATTAGTTATTTTTGACACAAACTCTATTCACCCCTTCTAGAGTTGCCTACACGTAACTTCAATTGGTATCAGAGTAAGGTCTTTATTGTTAGGCTTAACATCTTTAGAGTAGATCCTTGTTAATTTTTCTATAGCATCGTATTCCTCCTCCTCTGATAAAGAGGGTTTTACTTCTAGTAGCATGAATAATCATGTTTTTTCTAAATGCAAGAAATGTTCTAAGTGAAAAATCATGGCTAACCAATCCTTAGATATGCTTGATGAATTTTATTCTACAAATGAAGAACTTTTAGAAAAGGTTATTCATTTAAAAGAATCTAATAAGATTTTGAGAAATGAAAACAATGACTTATTATCTAGACTTAATTCTCAAAACTTATCTTGTGTTTCTTTAAAGAGTTTGAATGAGGCTTTAATTTTGAAAATTAAATCTCTTTCTTCATCAATAGAAGATCTTAAAAGGCAAACACATGAGCTAAATCATTTGCATGATTCTTCTATTAACTCTTTAAAGAAACAAAATGATGATTTTATTTCTAGAATTGCTTTATTTGAAAAAGATAATTATGCTTTAATGCTAAATTTGATTCTCTTACTTGTTTGCATGATGATTTGCTATTAAAACATGATATTCTTAAGACCAAATCCATGCATGCTCACTCTAGAGATATTCATCATTCTAGTATGTCACATGTTCATAATTATGCTCATTTCGATACATGTGCATACACTAGTATTAGGTGCTTCTATTGCTCTCTTATTGGACACATGAGTGTAACTTGTCCTAGTAGGAGTTCTTCTACCAATGCTAGAGTACATAGTATATGGGTCCCTAAAGCTAACAAATGTGGATCCAAGTTTATTTGGATACCAAAGTCTTCGCCTAATGTTATAGGTGGAGCTTCTCGTATCGGGACATAGCACCGAGGAGCGTGTTGGTGGTTGCAAAGATCAAAGGTCATCTTTCAAGCAAATGCACCAACACAAGTGTGGCCACTAGAGCCACTTAGGTAACATACTAACGATTCTCTTTAAATAGTTTATATTTGTAGAATCTACTACCAAAATACAGTAAATTGGCGACGACATTTTAGCGACGGAATAAATCCGTCGTCCGTAGCGACGGACTACCGACAACCTGGCGACGACTTCCCGGCTAATCGTGCACAATTTTTTTAAGGGTGAACATCCGTCGCCTATCCGTCGGCAAGCCGTCGGTAAAATAGCGACGGAATAAAAACCCGTCGGCAAGTTGTCACTCGGTAGTCACTAATTGGCGAAAAAATGTTAAAAAAATTGCGAGAAAATGTCACTAGTTGGCGGGGGAATTGACGACTACTTAGCGACGGATAATCCGTCGACCAGATGATGGAATATTAGCGACGGACATACAGTCCGTCGCTAAGTGGTCAACAACTGGTTAAAAAAATTAAAAAAATCGCGTGAGATTAACGACTAAGTAGCGACGAACATTCCGTCGACCATACGACATTTCACGGCGGAGTAACGACGGATTTTATCCGTCGCTAAGTCAAAAGCCTAGCTTAAGTTTAACCGACGGGGGAAAATTTCATTCCCCCAATTTTTTCTCTCCTCTCTCTCTCTTGGACGCGTACGATCGAGGTAACTCTCTCTCTCTCTTGGACGACGGTGGGGGCGGAGGGGAGCCGACGGTGGTGGAAGGGGGCGGACAGCGGGGGGGTGCTGGCCGTGGGGGCTGGCCGCGGGGGGTAGGGGCTGGGGATGGGGGTCACCGCGGGGGGTGCTGGCAGTGGTGGGGTGGGGTGGTGGGATGGGGCTGGCAGCGGGAGGGGCTGGCCGCGGGGAGGCTGGCCCCGGGGAGGTTGAGGGTGGGCTGCGGGGGGAAGGGAGGGAGGCTGGCCGGCGGAGGGGGGTTGTTTGGGGAGGGTTGACCGTTGGGAGGCTGGCCTCGGGGGGGGGTGGGGGTGGGCTGCGGTGGGGCGGGGGGGGGGAGGGGGGCGGGGGGTGGCTTGCCGTGGGGGTGGATGTGGGAGAGGGTGGTGGGGGGGTTGGGGGTGGGCTGCGGGGGGGGGGGGGAGGGGGGTTAGGGTCTGGCCGCGGGGGTGGCTGGCCGTAGGGCGTCGGAACACACACACATACACACACACATACACAAATATACACACACACACATATATATTCGGCACACACACACACACCACACACACACACATATAAATATATTTGGCACACACGCACATATATATATATATATATATATATATATATATATATATATATATATATATATATATATATATATATATATATATAGATATATATATATATATATATATATATATATATATATTAAAATATATATATATATATATATAAATATATATATTTATATATATATATATATATTTTAATATATATATATATATATATATATATATATATATATATATATATATAAATATATATATAAATATATAGGAGTATATATAAACTTTGGACCGAAACCAAAACTGAATAAGTAAATTTAGTATATTAAAAACCGAACCGAATTTAGTATATTCAAGACCGAAACCGAACCGAATTTAGTATACTCAAAACTAAAACCGAATAAGTAAATTTAGTATATTGAAAACCGAAACCGAACCGAATTTAGTATATTCAAAACCAAAACCGAACCGAATTTTTTGAAATTTAGTATGTTCGAAACTAAAACCGAAACCAAAACCAAAACCAAATTAGCGGATTATGGCTTGCCCCACCACCAATCTGTATCGGTATCGGACTATTTCGTTGAGTATCAGAATCGGTATCAGTATTGGTATCGAACTAATTATGTTTAGTTTGTCTTACGATACAGATTTTCACATCCAAATTGAAATAGATCGTTACTTCGTTGATCGTACATGGATATACCAGCGGATCAACCTCCTAAGAGGGCATTATCCTGAGAACACAGTCCCTGTGTTCAGTCTCATTCCATTTTTCCTTTCCCTCCTTGAATGCATGATAATGTATGTACTGTTACACCCTTATATGCCATAAACCTGAGAATAACTGAACCTATAACTCGAGGCTCTCGCCTGTACACACACCCACCCTTAACACACACACACATTTGACTAGGACACACACACACCCTCTCACTCTCACTGTCACACCCTTAACACACATACATTTGACTGAAATACACACACATACACCTCTCACCATATTATTTTTTGTTTATACACACAATGTTATCCTGATTGGGCTAGGAACTTGATCCTGACAGCGTAATGTTATCCTGTTCTCAGAAGTATGACTCAATTTCTGAACTTTTATTTTCTTACAAAAAGATGTAGTTAGTTTTTCTTGGACAACATCTGAACATTTGGAGTTACAGAGTAACTACTTGGGAAAAAAAGTGAGAGTAGACCTCCTAATAGAAAAATAGGAGGAAATCTTAACATAGAGTGATTCGAAGGACTTACTAGATGTTCCAACATCGTCATTGTTTAGAAAGATGATGTTTTCTTTAACATCCGTAGGATAACTATAAGGATATATCTTTTCACAACATGTCACCTTGTCAAAAACCCTTAATGTGAATATCATGTTACCTTGGTGTCGGAAGACTAACATGTCATAATTTTCTAAGCCGTGTGCTTTGACATAATCCTCCCAACTCTTTCCTCCTATGTAGAAATCTTGCATTTCTTTATGAAGTTCAAGACGGCATATAGTGACTCGTAATGAAAAAATATGCCGTCTTGAACTTCATAAAGAAATACAAGATTACTATATAGGAGGAAAGGGTTGGGAGGATTATGTCAAAGCACACAGCTTAGAAAATTATGACATGTTAGTCTTCCGACACCGCGGTAACATGGTATTCACATTAAGGGTCTTTGATAAGGTGACATGTTGTGAAAAAATATATCCTTATAGTTCTCCTACGGATGTTGAAGAAAACATCATCTTTCTAGACAATGACGATGATGGAACATCTAGTAAGTCCTTCGAATCACCCTATGTCAAGATTTTCTCCTATTTTTCTATTCGGACAGCGTATTCGAAGAAGAAATTGATCCGACAGGACTACTATGAGCAGCTCTTAGAGAAGATGGATGCTCCTACCAATACCGATCTGATGGCTACTAAAAGCACTTATAACTTAGTGAATTCAGTTTAAACTTCTGCATATTCTTATTTCAAATGGCACTCCTAGTTCTTTTCTTCGCGGCGTCACTCGTTGCCCTGCTGATGGCTAGCACTCGTCGTCGTGGTGCTGGTGGTGTTGGTGGTACTGGTCGTGGTGGTGGTGGTGGGCGTGGTCGTGGTGGTGGTTGTGGTCGCCTTCAGCCTTTCCGGGAGGCGACGCCTGCTAGCGATCCCGACCCGAAGAGTACCCCGGGCATAGACTCATCTCGCCGTCGATCTACCACGGGGTGTAGAAGCATGGAATTTCAAGACCAGAAATCCTATGCGCCTAACATTACATGCGCCAGGGAGCTCGAATGAGGTACTCGGCACAGCAAATAACAAAAGCATAGACATTAAAAGAAGATTTTTTATTTCATATAAAAGTCTATTACATGTCTAAAAAAAAAAAGAGCTGTACAAAGAAGAATTTCTACAAAGAAAAGACCCTAAGTCTACAGCTAGGCGCAGCAACCGCCATGCGCTCTCAGGTTGGTGCATCACTTCAGCGTCTCAGCCAGGCACATCCCTTCAGCGGCTCAGTTATGTGCATCCTCGGTTATGTGCATCCTCAGTTATGTACATCCCTTCAGCGGCTCAGTTATGTGCATCCCTTCAACAGCTCAGTTATGTGCCGCCCTTCAGCGTCTCAGTCAGGCGCATCATGAAGTCTCAGCATATGCACCATCAAATGCTTCGACTAATGAAGCATTTATTGAGCAGAACGAGGGTAGACAATCAACCCTCTAGCTGGAGGAAGAGTCTCCGCAGTTGATCCGCGGCAAAAGGAAGCTTTCAACACAACTAGAATGGATAACACCCACTCTGACAGAGGAAAGAGCCTCCAAAGCCGGGGCACCGCAATTCCGATCTGTAGCTCTTCCAGCATAACGGAGACGAGGCTCGAGCATCCCGATCTTTGGATGCAACAGGCACCTTCTGCCTGCCTCAGAAGCCCTCGACTCCGACTTTTGGATGTAACAGTCACCTTCAAGTACATCAATAAAGATAATGCGTCGCATCTTCACCCTCGGGAGCATCTCATCAACAGAATATGCTCGAGCAAACAAGTTCATTTCAGGAGGACGTGAGAGAACGAGAAGCTAACTCTCTCCTTGCCACTATTTATAGGCCTGGCAAATCAAACCTATGTGCCAAGTGGCGGGCTCTCCGAATCCCGTGCAATGAATTTATATTAATGGAGATGAACCTGACGCTTCAAAATTCGGCCAAGTAAAAAATGGCTATTTAAAGCACTCGAAGAACGGAACAGTCAGACCAATAAAGACGTGTCATACAAACGGATGCGCCGGTCAGACTGCGCATCATACTGATGCGCCCATCAGCACCAAGTGCCTTACGAGGATGTGCCCCATGCGTTCCCATGCACCTAGTGGAACGCGAATCGACGCGCCTACTCAACAGCCCATCACATGTCAAAGAATATTAAATGCTGAAGTCTAACAGAGTTGGCAGCACGTCCCCCGAGGACTGAACAATTGACAGCTTTTTCAGAAGATGAAGCATCGCCGACGTCAGTATCATCATTACTCTCCTCCGACGGTTACAAGCGACGTGGTTGCCCAACCATTTTGCATGTGCCTTCGCAGCCATGCGCCCAAATCTCTGCATGCGCCTCGAAAGCCATGCACCTCAGACTTTTCTCTGATCCCTAAAGACAGAAGTCAAGTACTGAAGCCTCGCATGCGCCCCAAAAGCCGTGCGCCCAGACTGGTTCGTGACTCCTAAAGGTTATAAGCCAAAGTCTCCTCATGCGCCCAATCCCAGGCGCATCCTATCAGATCACTCTCCACCAAATCCGAGATCTTTGAGCCATGGACCTACGACACGTGTCGTTTGACTCGATTCAGCCTATAAAGGGGTGCTAATCATCCAAGATCTCAGCAACTGAAAGATCCTCTCCATTGCTACGTGTCAGCTCGGCCGCAGCCCATAAATGCAACAGGAAGGGTTCAACTCCTCAATCAAAGTGCATCGCCCATGCGCCTCTATCAGCAATCACCACGTGGCGTCCCCACGTACAGGCGCATCCTACATATGTGCGCATGAGTAGCCAGCCTGCAAAACTATAAATAGAGGGATCATCTCCTTCTTCCAGACCCATGAACACACAGACAAGAATACACAGAGACAGACCTACGAGTACCCGCACAGAGAGGCAGATACAGACACTCAACATCTTCTGCCTCTCCGCAAGCTCCAGCACCCAGAGCAACTCATACCTTTAGAGAACCGAGAACTGTCGTCAGATCGTCAACGGAGTCAACACATTACCACTCGCTCCATCGGTACAAGGGACCCAAATGAACAAAAGTGACTCCTAGGACTACATCTAAGTCCTATATTGTAATACTGTTCTGTTTGTAATTAAAATTTGCAATCAAAAGATTTTAATGGCAAACAAGCTGGCGACTCTGCTGGGGACCTCTTTCTCCTCTACCGAGAAAGCTGTGTCATAATCCGACGACGTGAAGGTGGGCTCCTCCCACAAGACGCTGGTCGTACGCCTCAATCAATAGGCGTATGAGGAGTTCATCTCTGAAGGCAGTGCGAGTCCTTCGAAGCGGCTGCCGAAGCCGAAGAAGACTCACCAGGTCTGGGTGCACAAGATCGACACCTTTGGCACCATCACCGAAGGGGATGCGCCGATACAGCCTACCCTTCCTGCTGACATCCTCGGCAGCCAAGATGCACCCACCGGTGCAGCGTATCTCTCGGAAAAATGTACGGCTGACCACATTCCCCAGCCATCTTCCTCTCAGGCGAGGAAGATGCATCGACGGAGCAGGGGCACAGCCAATGCCCCACGCATCACCTCTGATGCACCACAAAAGGTCTCTGTCTTTGACAGACTCACTCGCTGTAGTGGCGAGGAGAATTTGGACTCTAAGTACTATACACCCCAGTGGGCTGGTACGAAGAAGTCTAAGGTAGCACGGGCCATGCGCCTTAAACGTGCTATGCTGGCAGTAAACCAGAAGCATGCACTCACAATCATGCGCGCTGCTGATGGTAAGCTGTATAAGGTCGACTCGGGTGCTTCTGCGCTAGAAACGAGCCGACATTCAAAGTCCTTGTCTCACTTGGGCGCATATACTACGTTCGCAACCAAATCGAACAAGGCAAACCCTGTGGTCTTGAACTCCCGCACCTCCACTGGTTGTGCGTCCGAGGTTCGTTCAAGTCACTTTAAGTGCTGTACCCCTACTACTGATCTGAGCGACTGTTTCGTGTTGGATCAAGGGGTGCAATATTCACTTGACCACCCCGATGCTTGGCCTTGCCATACGCCTGATGGGGGTGCGAAGGTAGCACTCTCCTCCAATGACCTACGTAACGTGATTACTCACAAACACCGGTCAGGAGAGTCGACTGACAAGTACAATGCGCCCCTCACAGGGCACACCTGTGCTGTAGTCACTATCAACTGTTGTTGCAAAATAGCAGTCCCACCACCAAGGCAGTCGGTGTTCCAACGGCTGCAATCATCAACACCCCTCCGACGTCGCCTTGGGAAGAAGGTGTCAATTGAAGAGGAGCCAGAATTAAAGGTTGCTTCATGCAACGTAATCTCTAACTCCTCGTCAATCCGAAAGGCGACTGGCGATTCCTCGTCCTCGTCCAAGAGCCAGTCGAGGAAAACCAAGACAACTGTCCCATCCTCTGGAGTGTTTGAAGGCACTCGGGTGAGAAAGAAGATCCTGGAGGAAGCTGGAGGGTAGTCAAGCCCTTGTTGATCCTCCTTCTGAAGACAAAGATATCCTCCAGAGCACAGCTGGGGTAGATCTTTATCCTGGGGACGAAATCAGCCTCCCGAGCACAGCTGGGGGCAGTCTAGCCCCTGTTCTGTGCCTTGAAGACGAAAAAGTCCTCCAAGACAGAACTGGGGGTAATCAGGCCCTTGCGGATACTTCTCCCGAAGACGAGAGTGTCCTCCAGAACGTAGCTGGGGGTAGCCAAGATGAAGCTCCGGGGGAAGTTTCTCCCCTACAGGAGAGTGAGGCCGAAAGTGAAGCCTCAACCAATCCATCCTCTTTCAGCCGTGTCATGACAGTATACATGATTGGGGGTGATGCCGAGCCAGATGCGCCGCCAGCAGACCTCGTCCAGCGCATGGATACCTTGGAGGGAGGACTCAAAACCCTCTCTGCCTCCATACAAACACTGACTCAAGTAGTATTTGAAATACGGTCCGCTTTGGCCTGGGCGCCTTCTATCGGTCCTGACCCAGGGGCCAATGGAGAATCAAGTGTACCCCTTCAACGAGTATCCTTGGATACAGATCGCCGTGAAGCACCACGGACGTCAGAGCCATCAAATGCTCAACTCTAGACGGTACCACCTTTCCCGACTCCCAGCTCCACGGAAGACATGGTCGAGATGATCAGGGACTTGCGCGAGCGCTTTGAGTCCAAGAACAGGCAAGAGGAGCGCCAGAAGATGGGGATCCCCCAACCATATCCCCTCGAATGGAACAAAGTGGTTTATCCTCCAAAGTATAAACCACAAATATTGATGCCATACGACGGGAAGGACTCTCCGCGCCGCTATCTGACGTACCTTCAGTCCCAAACAGGACATCTTCCGAAGGATGACGCATTACTCACCAGCATATTTGTTGGGGCACTAAAAGGAGTGGCGTATGACTGGTACTGCAGTCTCCCCGACAACTCCATATCTTCCTTCGATGACTTGACGCATCTTTTCCTCGACCATTTCTATGATGGAGGGAAGGACATGACAATGGCGTCCCTCATAGAGATACGTCAGAAGGAGAAGAAAACTGTTCGAGCTTTCATCGAACGGTTCCGATAAGCCTGCTTCAGACTGTCCCCGGGCATGCTAGAACATGCGCTCCTCTCCTCCTGCAGCATGAATATGCTGCCTGCAATCAAACTCTAGCTCAACTCCACTCGTCCTCCCGACTGGAGTTCCTTGATCATCGATGCCGAAGCAGCCAAAAAGAAGGCGTCCAATGCTCGTCTTCTAGGAGTCAGTTTCCCTGCCTTCGAGGACAAGGGAAAATGGCCTACAACCAACAATCTTGGACGAGAGACGAAGGAAAAACAGGCGTTGACTGTCAATCCCTCCAAAGGTGCATCAGCACCCGCTCAGAAGCCGCCACTTGCACCAAGGCCAAATGAGGTTTATTCTTTCAACGATGAAGACACCCTGCAACTCTTCGAGATATTGAAGCAGGGTGACAAGATCAAGTTGCCAGACCCGAAGCGTCCCAACGAGGTTGGGAAAGTGGACCATCCGAGGTACTGTCACTACCATCGGTTTGTCGGACATCCAACCAAGGATTGCTACGTCCTCAAAAACTACATCCAGCGCATGATCAATGCGGATGTCATCTCCGTTGACTACAAAGAGAAAACAGTCTCGGCCAACCTGGTGTCACTCTAATTTGGCACCTTGTCGCCAACCACAACATAAGATGGCGTCGTCCCCATCCCAAAGGCGACAATGGAGGTGGTTAACCTACCACCTACCCATGACAACATGAGTGGACTCATCCCACTCACCACATCTTAGGGAAAGGTCTTATAGGTTTATCCTGACCTCGTATCCGAGGTAACTCAACCGGAGGCACGCTCTGCCTCCAAAACTAAAGACAGGAAGATCAAGTCTTGCCGCATGGTCTCTTCCTCTGTGGAAGAGGCACTTTCTCTACAGATGCGTTCACATCAGAATGCCTAACCTGACGAAGCTGCCGTCGAGGTGGTTCCTCCTTGCATCGTCCCTGATACTGAAGAAGGGGGTCCATCCAAACCTCCAGCAGCCAATAAACAGAAGCATGTAGAGGCCCGTTTTGATAAGCCTCTGCGAAAGGAGAATGCTTTGCGGCTAGCCAAGCCCCACAACTTCGATATACTGGTACAACTTGCCAATACTCCCGCCCGTCTATCTCTGTTTGAGCTTCTTCGCCTTTCCAAGGACACTCGTGAAGCTCTCTGTGAAGCTTTGAAGGATGATGAGTCCTTCATCAGTCAGGTCAAGCAGCCTGAAGATCTCCCGGCTATATGTGCGTATTGCCATTGTGTGGATGAGGTTATCCCCAACATAACCTTCATCCAACAAGACATGCTGCTCAAGAACAACTGACACAACAGGCCGCTGTATTATACAGGGTATATCGGTTCCGTCAAGATGAAGCAGATTCAGATCGATCCAGGGTCTTTCCTCAGCATCATGCCAAAGACGCTGCTCTCAACACTGGGGTTCCTAATGTACCGACTGGCGCCCTGTAATACGACAATCAGCGACTTCAATGCTAGCAAAAATGAGCCGCTGGGCAAAATACGGCTAAAGTGTCATATTGGTAACCTCAGAACCGAGGTGACTTGCTATGTCGTGGACGCTGACGTCAACTACAACCTCATACAGGGTCGTCCGTGGCTGCATGAGTACATGGTGGTGCCATCTATACTCCACCAATGTATGAAGTACGTGTCCACCAACGACATCATCCGGACGAAATTCGTAGACATTGACTCTTTCAAGGGGGTCGAAGCCTACTTCATTGATTCTACCTGTACAAGTCGCCCGACGAGGAGGAAGCCAATAATGTTGACGATGAGGCAGAAACGGCAGCAGAGCCGGATATGGAGCCAAAGATGATTCCTGACGCTCCTTTAAAAATTCGACTCAAAGGGAAGCCGCCTCAGACGTTGCCTTCCATGAACATCAAGCTACCTGGAAAAGCACCAACTATTCTAGGTCGAACACCCACTGAAGCTCCCTTGAAGATATGGCTCAAGGGAAAGCCGCCTCAAACATCGGCTCCCCTTGTAGCAAAACTACAAGGGAAGGCACCAATCACTGAAGGCGCAATTGAGGCACCTCTGAAGGTGCGTCTTAAAGGCAAGCCTCCACAATCATCCGCCTCATCCAAGTTGTCGGAGAAGGCCCACATAGCCCTCTCGGACCCCAAGGTCAAAGCTGCGGTGGACTCTCTCGAACCAACCCCAGTACTCATAGATAAAGAGCTAGGGGAATACATATCTGCTGATGTAGATGCACCCTCTCTGGACAATGTAATCCCACGAGATAAAATCTCGTGTTTCATCAATAATAGAGTGTCTTTTAATTATTCTAGCCTTCCACATTGGAATGCCATGTATACATTAGATAACGCTCTACGGTCGTTGCAAACACAAATAACGATCGTCAATCATAAATCGAGTAGTCCCGTCCCAAGGGGTCTATTTTGTAGTCCTACCGCGGAATTGAGACGAAGAATCCATCATCTTCGGCAAAGTCAAGCGTCATCAAGACCTTCTGCCACTCGAGCCAGAACCAGATACCGGCAGAATACAAGTCTATCGGTACGCGGACAAGGCAAAGTACCTCATCCAAAAGATGGGTTACGATCTAAAAAGCAATAAAGGCCTGAACTACGGCAAGGGTCGACGTCTTCCTCTCCGGCTCCCAACATCTAAAGGAAAGCCGCAGGACTACTATCATCGAACTCGACGGGGGGTGGGCTATGTCACGTCGCCGATAACTTCAGAAAGTTCGGAGGCAGAAGAAGTAGAACATTCTCATTCGTCCGAAGCATCAACTTGGGATTCCGATACCAGTATCTGCTCAGTCTTCAAGAAGGTGCTGGCAGCCAACATGGCATCTGTACAACCTCAAGAAGATGAAGGCGAAGACCAAACACCAGAATTCTTCAAGGAAGAACCCTGGGCTTGATGCCTAGGAGAACAGTGGGAGTCTCGTTTTGAATTACGTAAACCCCTTACCGAAGATAAAGTCGAGCAGATCGACCTTGGTGATGGATCTTCTTCCAAACCCATCTTCATCAACAAAAGCCTAAAAGGAGAAGACCGGGAATCTTTGGTCCAATTGGCCAAAGAATATATTGACGTCTTCGCCTGGAGCTACGAAGATATGCCTGGACTTGATCCCCAGATCGCGATGCACAGGCTCAACATCTTACCTGATGCCATGCCTATAAAGCAACAACATCGACGTTTTCGTCCTGACATCATGAACGCTATCGATCAAGAGGTGGACAAACTACTGACCAGCGGGTTCATCCGTGAGAAGTAACATCCGGATTGGGTGGCCAACGTCGTCCCTGTCACCAAAAAACAGAAAGATACAGGTCTGCATCGACTTCAGGGATCTCGACACTGCTTGCCCGAAGGACGAATTCCCACTTCCAACTACCGACGTGATGATCGACAATACGTGTGTCTTCGAACGCATGTCTTTCATGGACGGGTACTCGGGCTACAACCAGATCAAGATGTTCCCCGATGACACAAAACACACATCATTCAGGACTCCGAAGGGGGTTTTCTGCTACACAGTGATGCCCTTCGGCTTGAAGAACGCCGGTGCGACATACCAATGAGCTATGAGCACCATCTTCCGTCAGTATCTTCGTAAGACAGTTGAGTGCTACGTTGATGATCTCGCAGTCAAGAGCCGTCTCAAAGGTGATCATCTACAAGACCTGAAGACAGTCTTCGATCTCATGCGAGCGCATCAACTCAAGATGAACCCCGCTAAATCCTTCCTAGGGGTTTCTATCAGAAAGTTCTTGGGCTTCATTATCACGGTGAAAGGCATTCATGTCGATCTCGAGAAGGCCAAAGCCATCCTTGACATGGACCCTCCGAAGAACCTCTGAGAACTTCGAGGCCTGCAGGGGCGTCTGGCATACATCTGTAGGTTTATAGCAAACCTTTCCAAAAAATGCTAACCCTTCACTCAGCTTATGAAGAAGGAAGTCTCTTACGTCTGGACAGAGGAATGCCAGAAAGCTTTCGATGACATCAAAGCTTACCTGACGAGCCCGCCAGTCCTGGTGGTACCCGTCGCCGGTAAACCATTTCTTCTCTACGTCCGGGCCATGGATCATTCCCTCGGCGCTCTGCTGGCTCAGAACAACAATGCGGGCTATGAGCAAGCTATCTACTACCTCACTAGGACACTGATCAGGGCCAAACATCGGTACAACCCCGTTAAAAATAAGTGTCTGGCTTTGGTGTTCGCCATCCAGAAGACTCGCCATTATGTCTCGGGCCAGACAATTCATGTTATCTCCCGAGTCAATCCACTCAGGGTTCTCATGATGAAGCCAGGATCATTGAACTCCCGGCTAGCTACATGGGCGATCCTGTTAACACCATACAACATGGTGTTCGTTCCATAAAAAGCCGTCAAGGGTCAGGCTTTAGCCTACTTTTTAGCTACACACCCCATCCCAGAGTCCTCCAGACTCTATAAAGACATCCCGGATGAGGTCCAAGAATTAAACATCATCGAAGAAAGCTCCGTCTGGCAGATGTTTTTCGATGGCGCTTCAAGAACAGGCCCCAAAGGCTAAATCATCGCAAGAGTGGGGGTAGTCTTAGTCTCCCCCGATCAGCTGGTCATCCAGCGTGCCTACTCCTTTTCGAAGCCGTGCTCCAACAATGTTGCCGAGTACAACGCGCTCATCATGGGACTCTAGCTGGCGCAACAGCTGGGGGTGAATCATCTGGAAGCCTACGGCGACTCAAAACTCGTCGTTAACCAGATCAGAGGGCAATACGAAGTTCGCCATGAGGATCTGGTTCCTTACCATGAGGTTGCATTAAACATTATTACAACCTTCACCAAGTTCTTCATAGAACACGTATCCTGGTTACAAAACCTGGAGGCTGACGCTCTGGCTGGCCTCGTGGCATCATTGGCCGTACCCCTCGGAACTTAACACTATGTCACGGTAGTTGGTCGAGACTTGGTCTGTCCTAAAAGCTACCTATGCTCACAAATGGCCCATGCCATGTCAACAAGTGCTGGTGTTAACATCCGAGACTGGAGGTTCCCATTCATCGACTTTGCTGTCTACGAAATTCTCCCAGAAGACCCAAAAGAAGTCGTCTCAGTCAGGAGCCGTTCCCTTCGATTCTATTATGATACAACTACTAAAATGCTGTACCGACGCTCCTACGATGGACTTCTCCTTCGATGCCTGTCCAACGAGGAAGCAGCCAAAGCCCTTCGAGAAGCTCATGACGAAACTTGCGGGGCTCATCAACCTGGGCCTAAGTTGCAGGATCGACTGCGACGCATGGGTTACTACTGGCCAACCATGGCAGCCGACGCTGTCGACTATGCCAAAAAGTGCCATGCTTGTCAGCTCCACGCCGACTTCACCCATACACCATCATAACCACTACATCCTACGGTTGCCTCCTGGCCCTTTAAAGCTTGGGGCATGGACATTGTGGGACCTATCACCCCTCCTTCATCGAGGGGACACCGCTTCATCCTGGCTATCACTGACTACTTCTCCAAATGGGCGGAAGCAGTCCCACTGGCGGAAGTGAAAAGCTCTAGGGTGATCAGCTTCATCAAGCATCATGTCATATACCGTTTTGGGATACCCCGTAGGATTATCCATGACAACGGTCCACAGTTCATCAACCATGTTTTCAGCAAATTCTGTGACAAGAATCGCATTCAGAACGTGGCATCAACCGCCTACAATCCGGCAGCAAACGGATTGGCCGAGGATTTTAACAAGATTATCGTCAGGCTACTCAAAAAGGTTGTGTCATCCAACAAATACGACTGGAACGAGAAGCTCGGCGAATGCCTTTGGGCCTACCGCACAACGGTACGGACCCCGACAGGCAATACTCTATTATCCTTGGTCTACGAGAGCGAAGCGGTACTGCCTCTCGAGATCCAGATACCCTCACTCCGTGTAGCCATCACAAATCAACTCACAGAAGAAGACAATCAACATCGCCGTCGGCAAGAATTGGAGGCACTTGACGAAAAACGTCTCCTAGCTTAACAGCGTATTGAAATCTATCAAGCCCGTATATCACAGGCTTTTAACAAAAAGGTCAAGCAGAGGACTTTCCAATTAGGCGACCTGGTTCTAGCAGTCAGGAGGTCGATGGTGTTGACTCACAAGACACCAGAAAAGTTCGAGCCCAAGTGGGAGGGACCTTCCTGTAAGAGCGTAAAAAGTGCTTCAAAGAAAGAGTCATCCCATTCATAAGTGATCGGTTTTTACGCCAAGCAGAGTGGGTAATCTCTTTTACGCCCAAGACTAGGCTAAACAATTTACGCCTAAGCAGGCTAATCAATTTACGCTTGGGTCTACACTTATGATTTTACGCCAAGGACAGAGCAGCCTCTTTTACGCTGGACAAAACTGTCAAATCTCGTATTTAATGCAAACTCTGACATAAAGATATTAATGATGGCATTTACCACAGAATTCAATAGAATTTGTCTTATACAAAGACCATTGTTGTCGTTTATGGGGATCGAGATACTTTACGCTCACTGTATGGTTTCTTTTATGTACGAAGTTTTACATGAGTTCTTACGCTCATAAAAAAATGTGTACGTAAAGTCTATTTGAGCCATTTTACGCTCAAGGTTATTCAATAACCACTTTACGTGGGAAACCTATGACAGAGCTATTTTACGCTCATCTTACTGCTTTACGCCCAGAGGATGTTGGGGCTATTTTTACGCCCTATTCTTTCTGGCCAGTTTGGAACGTAGTTTGCCTACATGGCCTTCATGCCACATATTTCGAAGAACGTGTGTACATGTATCCTATTCTTATTGAAATGATGGGACACGTGTCAACGTATGCAAAGGATGACTCTGATCATGGGTGGCAGTTGTTAGCGTAAAGACAGATTTTGATGCTCTTTTACGCACAGAAGCCCCAGCTATAAATAGACTCATTTTTTTCTCAAAGATGGATGGGGAGACAGGAGATAATACAGAGATCAGAACTTCGAGATTTTTGATTCTCCAGAGCATTCTTCTTCAACTTTTCTTTCAGAACAGAGTGAAGCAAAGCAGGAAAGCATTCGGCCTCGCCATCAGTGCCCAAGTGCGTCGATACCTTTCTGGTGACTTAGTTCTTCCAAGTTGTTCTACTTCAAGCAGTGATCTTCATCATCATCATATGGTCCAAGGAACAAAGTGATCATTTACGAATCAGACTTCCATAGCAATACTTTCCCAGAATCAAATTTGTACTTCTTGTACTTTTTCTTGTTTTATTTTCAAAATCCAACTTTTGTTGGGCAATTTTGTTAAGTGAAACAAAATGGCGACTCTGCTGGGGATGACCTTCTCCTCTGACGAGGAGGCGATTGCTCAATATGATGATGTTTCGGTCGGTTCGACCAAGAAGACTCTGGTTGTGCACTTCGACCAGACTGCCTATGAAGAAATGCTCCGAACTGGAGGTGGTTTTCGCCACTCCAATGTTCAAAAGTCTCGCAAAGCACGAAAAGTTTGGATTCCCAAATCCAAAGTGGTTTCTGATCTCTCTGTTGCTTCTGATGACAAGGGAATTCTTCCCATTCCTGTCGTAAGGGCTCCCGTTCGTAACGAGGCAGTCCTTACTTCAGAGTTGCACTCAAAGTGTGATGATTTATCTCCCGTTTGTAATGATGAAGATAATCAGGTTTCACGCCCACTGCGTAAGAATCAAGTTTTACGCTCAGTGGATAAGAACCAAACTTTATGCTCAGTACATAAGAATGAATCTCCCATTTGTAATGGGACAGACTCTAAAGTTTATGCTTCTGAGTGTAAGAATCAGTCTCCCGTCGGTGACGTGGTAGGCCCAAATAAATTATGCACCTCGCGTAAAGCAAAATCTCCCGTCTGTGATGTGGTAGATAATCAATTTTCACGCTCCACACATAAAGGTAAGTCTCCTGTCTTTGACAGTGTAGATAAAAATCATAACGATGTTTGCACATCTAATATGAATGTACCTAAACGTGTGCAGCGTAAAAATGTCGTTGGTAAAGCTTCTGTCCTACACCAACAACCTTCTTATACTTCTTTACGCAAAGTACCAAACTTATAAATTACACGTCATGAAAATGGAGTCCTTCGTGCTAAATCTCAAGATTTACGCACACAACTCCAAACGCATAAAAATGTACAGTTTGGTTCTGCGAATGAAGCCAGTAATCTTCTTTATACACAAGGGACTAAACGTTTTTCTACCCCAAATGTAATAAAGAAGAATACTCCATCTGTTCCTTCTGATTTACGTGACTTGCTAATGCAAAAACGTAAGAATAGACAACCTCTGGTGACATTCCCCCAAGAAAAACATTATTATGAATATCACCAGGTTGTGATCAACTGTTGTTGTTTGGCTTCAAAACGGTCAGTTTTTGATCGTTTAAGTTTTAACTCGCCTCAACATCAAGCTGAAGACCAAGAACATGACCTGTCATATGTGTCAGTCAACATGGCATCTCATACTAACAGAGGACGACATCCAAGACGGAATATGTCCCAAACCCCAGGTCAACAATAGTTCAACAGGCTTCTTGATTCCTTTGAAGGAGTATATCAGAATACTCGATCAAGAAGACAAAGGCAATTACAGACTTCTGATTCAGAAGCTGGGGGTACTCAATCTTTTGAGTCTGATATCGATAGTGTGGATTCATACTTCTATACTAATCCTTCTATATCTTCAAGAAAGGTTGAATCCTACGCTGTTGGAGATGAACCAGAGACGTCATTTGCTAATACGGAACAACGTCTCACTGCCGTGGAGAAATCATTGAAAGACATGCTTAACATGGTGCAAAGCATGCATCAGATAATTTTGAATCAGCAAACTGCTCAACCTACAGTAATAACTCCGGTACCAGTAGCAGCACAAACTCAAGATAGTCAAGGGGCTGATATACCTTCGAATATTCAAGAGCCTGCTGTTAATCAAAATTTTGCATCTCTAGATCCCATCATTCCAGAAGATATACCACCTCCAGTAGGGGTTACGGTACATCCAACGACTATTCAATCAAATGTGCTTCCTCAAACCAGTGAAGCCATTCAAGCAGTGCGCGAACTCAAAGCACAGTTTGAAGTTTTGAGGCACAAAGATCAGCTCCAGAGGTTAGGGATTAAGCAACCTTATCCTCCTCATTGGAATGATGTACCCTTCCCACCGAAGTTCAAGCCACAATCCATGGTTTTATTCGATAGAAAAGCATCTCCCAGTCAATATATCAATTACTTTGATATTATGACTGTACACTTGCAAAGAAATGATGCTCTTCTCACTCGAGTGTTCATCGGGTGCCTGACGGGTTCAGCTTATGACTGGTATCGTAGCTTACCCGATAACTCTATTTCGTCTTTTGACGAATTCAAAGCTATGTTTCTTTCCCGTTTTTATGAAGGAGGTATGGACATGAACATGTCCTCCTTGATAGAAATCAAACAAAAGGAGAAAGAAGATACTCGGATGTTCATTGAACGTTTCTGACAGGCTACTCTATAGATGCCTCCTGGTATGCCAGATTCAGCGTTGATCGATACATGCAAGATGAATCTGCGACCATCCATTGCTGTCTTCATAGGTTTCCAATTCACAGATTGGGCTTCGTTTATCATAGCAGCAGTTTCTGCCGAGACCAATGGTAGGTTGGCTCGGGAACATGGGATGATTTTCGCTTCAGAAGATAAAGGAAAGAAAAGTAATCCTGGTAATAATCCTGGCAATCGTAACGTGAAAGGAAAAGATACTCTTATGGTCAATCTTTCCAAGAACAAAACGACGTCGAACAATCAAGAATCTTCCAGGCCAAAAGAGGAATATTCTTTTGACGAAAGTGATATCCCAGGGATATTTCAGTGTCTGGTGAAGAGTGGCAAACTTCAGATTCCAGAGCCAAAAAGGCCTAATGAGGTGAATTTAACTGACAATCCCAAATATTGTATCTATCATAGATACATTAATCATCCTACCAGTGCTTGCTATGTCTTGAAAAAGAAGATCCAAGAGCTGATAAATGGTGGCGCTATTGCTTTAACCAATGATGACCATACGGTTACAACCAATATGGTTTCTCTTCAGTTTGGGGATTTTCCTCCATAGCAAGTCCCAGATGGAATTATCCCAATTCCGAAGGCGACGATAAAGATCGTGAATATCCCACCTGCCAGGGAAGAAAATACAGGATTGCTGCCGCTCACATTGAAGAATGGTGAAATCATGTGGGTACATCCTGACTTAATACCTGAGTTAGAAAATGAAGGTAAAACTTTAAAATCTAAGAAAGGTAAGAAAGTCAAAACCTGCAACATGATTTCTCATGTTATTAAAAATCCTGACGACTTGGATCATCTATGGGATGGCCTTCCTCTAGAAGGTAGACTGAAAGGACTAAACATCTGTCCTCCAAGTCTAGCTCCTCCTACCAAGCTCAAGCTTACTCATCAGCAGTGGCTAGCCATGAATAGTGTTCCTTTATACCGGGCACAACAAGTCTTTGTTGCTTATGAAAGAGCTCCAACAGGGATTTCTCCTCGTATCCCGAATCCTTCTCCTCCCTTAACTACAGAGACGTCTATGCTTCATTCTTCTGTAGTTGCAGAGGTTTCTTCCTCTTCCTGTGCTGAAACACCTATCCAAAGTTCATTGCCTATCCACTTGTATAGTCAGTAATCTGTCCTTCTCATAAGGAAGATGGGTTACGACTTTCAAACGGCAGAAGGTTTGAATTATGATAAAGGAATACGTCTTCCTTTACAAATTCAAAATCAAAATTCCACTGCTGGATTGGGTTCTGAAGTACCTCATAACAACCCTCACAAGAAGAAGACTAAGGAAAGAAAGACTAAATCCTGTAATATGGTACTTCCTTCTCCTGAGTCTGAAGAAGAAACTTTTGCTGGTACAAGATCTGGAAAAGAGTACCATAAAGACTAAGAGGGATCCTCCAAAGAAGCAGAAGATGTAGTGGAAACTCTACCAGTTCAACCTTCTTCTGTTCCTATTAAACCGTCTGTGGTTGAAAAGGGGAAACAGAAGGCAGTACGCTTTGATATCCCATTGAAGTCTGCTTCCAATCAGGGGGTGGTGATGAAGCCTTACAAGTTTGACATTCTAGCTCAGTTAGCCAATACTCCGGCTAGACTTTCTATATTTGAACTGCTTCGCCTTTCCAGAGAAAGCAGAGAAACTTTGAGCGAAGCTTTACTTCAAGCAGATTCATGCTTAGCTCAACTCAAGACTCCTGATAATATACCAGTGTCATGTCCGCAATGTCATAGTATGATGGAAGCAATTCCCAACATCACCTTTACACAAGAGGAAATGCTATTGAAACAAAACAAGCATGATAGGCCTCTGTGCTACACTGGATATATCGGATCCACTGAAATTGACAAGATTTACATTGATCCTGGGTCTTCAATTAGTATAATTCTTCAGAGTATGCTAAGACCTCTGAGGATCCCTACTAGTGAGCTGACTTACACTAGTACTTCGATAGTCGGTTTTAACTCTGGCAAGAGCAAACCACTGGGGAAGATTTGTCTACAGATTCAGATTGGTGATCTTCGAACTATGGTAACTTTCTATGTTATCAACTCGGACGTATCCTACAATATTCTTCTTGGAAGACCGTGGATTCATGAGCACAATATTGTGCCTTCAACTCTTCACCAATGTTTCAAATATGTAGACTCCCAAGGAGTTGTAAAAACTGAGTTTGCTGATATTAATCCGTTCAAAGGTGTCGAAGTCTACTTCTCTGATTCAAGGCTTTATAAACAAGAGCATGTGAAAGATATATCAGACATGGCTGAAGATCAATCTATTAATGAAGATCCGCCAGAGGAACAACCTTTGAAGATCATAGTCAAGGGACGAATCCAATCCCAACCTGTCAATGATCAACCTTTGATGATCAAGGTTAAAGGAAGAACTCAAACTTCATCTGAGGAATCAATAAATATTCCTGCTAAGAGCCAAGTTCAACCTTTTATGATTAAGGTCAAAGGACGTACTTCTTGTACGAATGATCCAGAACTACCATTGATTGTCAATCTTGGCAAATCTACGCAGAAGACGGATGATGGTCCACCCGAAGCGTAGCAATCAGACTGTAAATGATGTAAATATTGATCATTCTGTAATTTTTGATATTAATAAAGATTTCCTGTTCGAGTATATGGCTGTCAAGTTTATTGAGAGAATGACTTTATCTTCTGATAATCAAAGTCATCAATATAAAGACAACATAGAACCGGAAGAAACTTTATACATTGATCATAAGAAGAATTCTCTCCCTCCTTATACAGATGTTGGACCATATGCTCAAAGGTTCCTAACATCTTCTCCTTATCTTCTACCTGTGGCTGCTTCATCACAAGCTTGCGTAACTTTTAGACGTCATGAAGAATCTTATTTCGTGGTTCCGTCTGATAAGAAAAACAAGCGCCAAATTGTATTTGGCCTGGCTAGAAATATCCCCGTTGCTCAGACAGATGAAGTAAAAGATAAAGAAAAAGGAAGAATCCGAATTGATAAATACAGTCAGCAATCTATCAAGATCATCCAGAACATGGGGTATGATTTGAAGACTATGCAAGGTCTCAATCAAGGCAAGGGCAGACGATTACCATTATGTGGTGATCCGTTTTACCAAAAGACTCATCATGGGTTGGGATATGATCCGTCTCACATGTTTAATGACGATATACAAGAAGAATTCTCTTCTAGCTCTTCGCAATCATCAGATTCTGAAGAAATTCTATTCATCGAATCCGATATTTCTCGTTCCTCATATTGTGAATCTGGGCAAATATTCTCAGTCAATATGGTTCAAACTGATGGCGAATCCAAACCATTTGAAAATGTTCCTTGAGCCACCATCGGTTTATTTTCTCTTATATATATCTTCAACAACGTCTGTCTTCTTAATTCCCCAGCTACCAAAGTTTGGTTAAGCTGATTACTTGTCTCTTTGAAGAGGGATTTTGATCTCTTATCTTACCAATTAGTATATAAAGTTGGATTTATTATTTATCATGTTTTCATAACCTCTGGATAAATACTAAATCCACCTTCTTTTCCTATCTATCATGTCCATTTGACCTCTGTATAGATATTAAATCTACTTTTCTTTGGGTTCTTACATACTGTCATGTTCATATTACCTCTGATAGTATTGTACACTCTAAATAGAAAACAAGATTACATTATCTATCATGTTCATATTACCTCTGGATAGATATAATGTTTGAGTTTAGAAGACTTGTCACGTCCATATTACCTCTGATAAGTGCTTTCTATCTCTTACCTATTGTTTAAAATTCAACGATAGGATCACAAAACAAATCTTTCATTCATTTCTGGTGGAAATACTACAGAATGGATAAGACAAAAAGATGACAAAACACTCTCTTAAGGTGGAGTGGAAACATCTTGGAGCAACCTCTTTAATTCTTCTAGCCGTCTGCCACGAGAACTCATAACCTTCTTGGTAGCCTCCGCACGTCGAGCTTCAGGAGTGCAAATACGGGAAAGTTCAGCAAAGGTGATTATCAAGTTGTCCTTTGCTTCATCAAGAGTTCTGATGGTCGACTCAGCCCCAAAAGCTTTTTCTTCTAAAATTGAGCTTTGGGTGAGGTGCAAATTTCGAGTATCGATCATCTTCTCTCTTTCAGCCTTCAAGCAAGCTAGCTCAGCCTCGACTTCGCAAATTCTGTCATTCTTGCTCTGAATATCTATGTTCAAAGCGTCATAAGCCACTCTATGGCCATGCAGTGCAGGTTTTATGCCAGTCAAAAAGGCTTTCTTTTTGGCAACCTTCAGACTGTGTTCATGGAGGGCTGTATTATATGTAGTCTCTCGAGCAAGATAATCAGCTGTTAAGGCATCATATTCTTCCTCGATGAGACTTTCAACAGTTTTACTAGACAGATTAAGATATTCTTTGATTGGCTGTTCAAGGTCCTCCACAATTTTCTCCAATACGGCAGCTCTCTCAGTATCGTTGAACAAAGCAACGTTCTTGATGGTCGAAGCCATTGCCGTCTTCAGAGTCTCATAATTGAGGCCCTTATTTAGGACCATTGTTATCAAGGTTGCCAGGCTCTTATAAAAGGTGTCAGTATAAATCTCAATGAGGAGATCCATTTCTGTGCTGGAACTTGGCATAGCAACAATATCTAACAGATCTTTTTCTCGGAAATCGAGAACAGATGCTGGTGGTACAACAGTAGGATGAGACGAAGTCGTGGTTGCTACTACCGTTATAGCCAATTGATCCCTAGAAGCTTCATGGATTATATCTCCAATCGGTGTAACAACAGATGGGGGTGGAGCTGGTGACGTTACTACTGTTATCTGGTTCCCAGGGACCTCAGCATCAATGTCTTCAATATTTGTCACTCCAACCGTTTCTGGAGTTCTGGCGGCAGTAATGTTGGTGGATGTGGTGACAACTACAAGAGCTGGTTCAGATTCTGGCATTGGCTTGTCAGAAACTGGTACTGGATCAGTGACAACAGTAGAGGATGTTATTATTTCCTCAGTTTCTGTTGGAAGTTCGAGCATGCCTCCAACATCTCCTTCAATTGATTGCTCCACAGGATTTCCCACTGTTTCAGCTGTGGTGAAACTTTCTACAGCTGATTCTTTGTTCAAGTCTGGATCTTCTCCAATAGTCCCATCATAACCTACAGTAGGATCGACTCTAGTCTTCTCTTTGTGCTGGTCCTCAGCAAGAGAAGACAATTCAGATTGTGCTTGTTGTGCCTCAAGTGATGGAGGATGTTCTTCTTGAGGCTCCATCTCAGGTTTTTGCACTCCCTCCTCTTCAGCATCTGAGTTTTCTGAAGAAGAAGCTTCCTCTTCAGACTCCTCATTTTCTTCATAGATTTCTTCTTCTTGAGGAGGAAGAACTACAGGCTTTGGTGCAATTATGACATCTGCAAAATAAACAAAAATAAGTTAGTATACAAAATCATGATATATAATTCCGTATAGGTTTTGTATAATACTTGGAATATGTGCATTTTTTTCAAGATATGTATCATAATCACCATCCCAGTCATCATCCTCAAAGTCAAGAGCCGGTTCGTCTGATGGAATACGATCTTGATCAGCAGTGGATACAGTAGTAGTACCCTCCGTAACTTGTGCCTTGGACGGTAAAGATAAATGGAGTGAGGTGCTAAGACGTCCAGGAGACAAAAGTGTTACAGCTCCTGATCTAACTATCTGTGGAGGGACTGAAGACCCTTCTCCAGGATGGACTGAGGAAGAACCGACGAGAGGATCTTCTTCAATGTCCTCTTCTGGAGTGTGAACGCTTGGTTTGGAAGGCCCTTTTGTGGTAGACCTCTTCCTCTTTTCTGGAGTTTTCAATAGAGATGTGGTGACTGCACTCTGTTTTCTTTTCCGGCCTTTGCCAACGATGATAGGTTCTGCAGCTGGTTCTCCAACTCCTGTTGGGATAACTACTAAAAATGGATCTGAAATGCCAGTATCGTCAGGGATGTCTGCTGGTACCCTAACCTGCTCCTCAATATCTCCTTCTTTAGGCCACCTCAGACTACCCTTCATATTGTAACCGTGGGCAAAAAAATGAATTGAAGCATAGAAGTGGGCATACGTATGGAGTATATGTAGTTCTGTAGTGCTAGTGGCAGTCAAAATTCTAAATTTAGCACCAGTCCGAGCAGCACCGAAATACCTCCAACCCCTAGCTCCGTCAAGTAATTTTCCATAGTAACGAAAATTAGTCAAAGGATTACCAACATGAAGTTGGTCGTACCCAAATTGGCGAGCAAACCTACTGGGTAAGTATGGTTCGAACGCACAATTATCTTCATTTCTGTACATCAGATGAGAAGGTCTGATGCACTGAAGCCATCTAAAGACTGACTGTGGCAATACAACTCTTCCTTCAACTTCATCTTCAAACTGGACACCGAAGCAATCTGCTGGAACTTGCGGCCGGGTACAGAAGAAGTTCCAACCGTAAGAATAATTCAGAACCGCTCGGGTATCTGCCACAGTCATAGCAATCTATGTAGCTTTGCTGAATTTTTGGAGGAAGACCTCCGCATCATCACCTGGGCCTGGCGGTAACAATCTAAAGTTGTGATGCAACAACCAGCCCATCAGATAAGTGTAGGGCATCTCTACTCTAGGGAAAACATTCCGATGAGGAGCATTGTTGATTAACTCCTCGCCGAAGGTCCTTAAACCTGTATTTATCCGACACACCATGGCCGACAGCAGGTTGATCCTGACTTTAAAAACCAGACGTACTGCTGGCCATAGCACACTGCGGTGAATCCTGTCAACAGTACCAATACCCGGTACAACCCATCTTCTCAACCATAAAGAAAGAAAGCCTGCCAGCAAAGCTCTCCATGAGATTTTCTGACTACCATATCTGTGGAAGCTCAAGGCTTCAGTTCTGGCAAGAAATTCCCCAGTCTTCGTAGACAGATATTTATTCAGGAATTTGTAAGTAATCATTATATCCCTAACCTTGTTAGAGGGGATTGTCGAATCTATGTTGATTACTGGAGCTTTGTTTTCCTGAAACCTTTCTTTGTCTTCCTTGGATATCTTATCCTTATGGAAGAAGAGATAAGTCGTCCACTTGTTGATATACGCCAAATGGGATGTACTTTCATGCATCATGGTACAAATCAGGTAGTGGCACATCAGTTCTTCGTATATCTCGATTAACTGAGGGTTAACTCCTCTAATTTCAGCAAGCTTCCTGTTGGAGGGAATGTATTCTTCATATAGGGCCTAGCTTCGAGATAAACTGCATCTCATGAAGGGCAAGACCCATTTCACCTTTCGGGGTGGCAAAAGTTCCAGTTGAACTTAGATATATCTCCATCAAGGCCAGAAATAAGTTTCCATTCGGAGGAATACCATAACTGGTGGAAGCTACCGCTTCGTACAAGCCAATATCTTTCAACTCTGCCTCAAAGTTCTTTATCATCCAAAGACTTATCTGAATCCAACTCTGGTTGAATGGAGTCAACCATCCTGGCAGTCTGGGGTTGGTTTAGGGATATAATACAGCATCCCTCATAAATTTATTGACAAACATCGGGGTTTGTACTGGCTGTATTAAACCTGAATCTTCGCTAGGATTAGAGCCTGGCATAAGGCCAAAGATAGAAGTAACACCTCCATTGGGAACACTAGCAAAGTATCCCATATCATTGGCACGCTCTCTCTTGAAAACAATTCTACGCGGTCATCCATGACTGCTGGGAGTCAAATTCCATAACATTTGTCGAGGATGAGTAGCATGGACGAATGCTGACAAAGGATAATCTCTGTCCATATCTGGAAGATACATGGCTCTATTTCCAAATTTGAAAACCCAAGACTCCTTCTTGGGATGTGTCTGGGATTTATAATCAATGGCATCTCCAAATAGAAAGGCTGGTTTTGCGAAGTGTTGTCCGTCTAGTGAACTCAACAATTCCCTATTTATCATGGATAGCAACAGTCTATCCCCTTGAGCTGCTATCAACTGTGCCCTCTCTACCGGATACTCGGGGTTCGACTGAGGAAATTAGACATGAGATAAATCTTCCAAATAGTTCGAACCTACTATGCCAACTAATGATCCGAAAACTTCAGCGAGGGGGTGAACTTGTAAATCCACTGGTAAAATAACAAAAGAGATCAAGTTAGTTCGAAGTTTTTTACTAAGAGTTGATGAAAAGCTTATGAAGTTTTTGTTCGACAAAATCTCTCAAAAGATTGATGAACTTTACTCTACCACATAGTAATATGAGCGTAATACAACTTTTGACGCTGGCATGTACGAACATGAGCGTAGTTAAGTTTTATGCTAGCACATTAACTGTGGGCATAAAACCAAATTTTACGCTGACACGTATAACGTGGGCGTATTCTTGTTATCTTTTACGCTAACACGAACAACGTGGGCGTACGATGTTATTTCAGCTTTACGCTAACACGTACAACATGGGCGTAAAAAGCTGAAAGTTTGGTTTATCTTCTTCTTCCTCGACGGATTTGTTTTCTCCCAGCCAAAGAATAGGGTTTTACCCATCATAGGCGGAGCCACGACCGGGTTGGGATTTCGTTGTGGTGGTGATGACTGAGTAGGGGTTTTCACATGATCAGTCGAGGAGGAATCAATGGCTGGTTTCTTTCCCTTGCTACCGGCGGCAGATGATTTCTTAGGGGCCATCAGATCAGAATTTCGAAGAAAGAAAAGGCAAAGAGATTCAAGAAGATGAGTAAAAGTGTTTTCTCTCTCTGAAAAGACCTATTTATAAGAGAGATTCAAAACCGACTGTTGGATATCCCTATAATTACGCCGACTGTTGGACATCCCCGCTTTTATGCAGATGACTGTTGCGTATCCCGAATTTTACGCTGGCAGATCAAATCTCAACTTTTACGCTTCTGTTCAAAGTGTTTCAAATTTTGGAGATATTTGAAAACTTTGAAGGGGGTCTTGTAGGAGCGTAAAAAGTATTTCAAAGAAAGAGTCATCCCATTCATAAGTGATCGGTTTTTACGCCAAGCAGAGCGGGTAATCTCTTTTACGCCCAAGACTAGGCTAATCAATTTACGCCTAAGCAGGCTAATCAATTTACGCTTGGGTCTACACTTATGATTTTACGCCAAGGACAGAGCAGCCGCTTTTACGCTGGACAAAACTGTCAAATCTCGTATTTAATGCAAACTTTGACATAAAGATATTAATGATGGCATTTACCACATAATTTAATAGAATTTGTCTTATACAAAGACCATTGTTGTCGTTTATGGGGATCGAGCTACTTTACGCTCACTGTATGGTTTCTTTTACGCACGGAGTTTTACATGAGTTCTTACGCTCATAAAACAATGTGTGCGTAAAGTCTATTTGAGCCATTTTACGCTCAAGGTTATTCAATAACCACTTTACGCGGGAAACCTATGACAGAGCTATTTTACGCTCATCTTACTGCTTTACGCCCAGAGGATGTTGGGGCTATTTTTACGCCCTACTCTTTCTGGCCAGTTTGGAACGTGGTTTGCCTACATGGCCTTCATGCCACATATTTCGAAGAACGTGTGTACATGTATCCTATTCTTACTGAAATGATGGAACGCGTGTCAACGTATGCAAAGGATGACTCTGATCATGGGTGGCAGTTGTTAGCGTAAAGACAGATTTTGATGCTCTTTTATGCACAGAAGCCCCAGCTATAAATAGACTCATTTTTTTCTCAAAGACGGACGGAGAGACAGGAGAGAATACAGAGATCAGAACTTCAAGATTTTTGATTCTCCAGAGCATTCTTCTTCAACTTTTCTTTCAGAACAGGGTGAAGCAAAGCAGAAAAGCATTCGGCCTCGCCATCAGTGCCCAAGTACGTCGATACCTTTCTGGTGACTTAGTTCTTCCAAGTTGTTCTACTTCAATCAGTGATCTTCATCATCATCATATGGTCCAAGGAACAAAGTGATCATTTACGAATCAGACTTCCATAGCAATACTTTTCCAGAATCAAATTTGTACTTCTTGTACTTTTTCTTGTTTTATTTTCAAAATCCAACTTTTGTTGGGCAATTTTGTTAAGTGAAACACTTCCATCATAGAGACGATATACTCAAACGGTGCTTACCGCCTCGCCAAACCCAATTGGGACTTGTTCATGATGTCCATCAACGGCAAGTTCCTAAAGAAGTACTACTCTTGACATCCTTCAGATATGTACTTCTATCTCTACCCAACAAGGGAGTCTGTGGACCCAATCATCAGGGCTCACGTACACCTCCCACAAAATCTTACGCTTCTGAAACCCAGCTGTTCCGTGGCGTTCTATCTTCTAGTAGAAGGACAACCACGTCCACATTACCTCTGAGTTGCTCCTCTACGCCCTTCAAAGCGAAATCCTACGCTCCGTAAGACTACGCTATCCACCATGTTTACCACGTCCACATTACCTCTGAGTAAACATCCCGTACAGACAACCCCTGTGTTGTCGTACATTGATCGCAGAACTTCCACGTCCACATTACCTCTGAGTAGTTCCATGTATCCCTCCAGAGTCACTCCTACCACGTCCATAACACCTCTGAGTCGGAAGATTCCATCATTTGAACCCCATATTTGCCACGTCCACATCACCTCTGAGTAAACATGTCAGGTTCTCTCAAACTTTTTATCTGTACCTAACAATCAAGGTGCGCAAAAGATAATAGGTCCACACAAATTATCAAGTTCATGATAGCAAAAAATGAACACACATCAAAACTCTTCGTTCTTATATAAAAGTAAAGAATACATCCCCAGCAGGAGTTGCAAATTACACAAAATAAAAAAAAAAGAGAAAGAAGAGACTACAATCCCTAAGCATCCCCAGGATTGGCTGAAAGCTCTTCGATCCGACGCTTCAAGGCTGCCGCCCGAGTCTCTGCGGTCGCCAGGTGTAACCCCTCTTCCCGGAATTTTGATAATATTTATTTATTTATTTGAACTCAATAGTGATTTTTAGAGTTTTTGATAAATAATCATTTAGCTAATTATTACGGTAGATGATTTTAGCCATGATGGAGTTTTGGAGTACAAGGTGACTAGAAATCGTGGCACGGGTAGTACAATAGCGTGCTTAGACTAATGTATTAGCCCTAATAGGGAAGGCCGAGCCATAGGAGTGTCCTAACTAGGAAAACCATGCCAAGTTATAGCATGACCATTATAAGTAAGTCTAATTAATTATTATTAGATTTATTGACTTTGTAGGAACCCGGTTGAACCAAGTTAGTCCGAACTGAGCCCAAGCCCATGTAGTCAGGCGGCACGTCCAATGACATCCGTATTAATATAATTTGGTATGAGCGTGTTATATTCCGTTTTATTGATTTAATGAATTTTTCTAGTATTCGTATTAAATAATTATAAATATTATTATTAGCGATATTTGGTGACTTTTGCATAGGATAGATCTTCGTACATTTTAGGATTTTTAGACTGTGCAATATGGTATATAAACCATTATTGATTTATTGAAATTATTATTATTATTAGTATTATTATTATTATTATTATTATTATTATTATTATTATTATTATATAATATTTTATTATTGGTTATATTATTATTATTATCTAATAAAGGTATAATATATATATAGATTATATATTATTATATTTTGTATGTGAATATATATATATGCATATATAGATAAATATACGTATATATGTGTATATGTATATACGCATATACGTGTATCTAGATAAATATGTATATATATATATATATATATATATATATATATATATATATATATATATATATATATATATATATATATATATGTGTGTGTGTGTAGGTGTATATATACATATAAATATATATATTGTATATATATGTGTAGATGTATACGTATATAAAAATATAAATAAGGGTGTATACGTGCGTGTATATACATATATATATTATATATGTATTTATGTGTATGGGAATTATGTAAAATATATACTAGGGATTATACAAGTACATACTAATAGAGATACTTATATATAAAGCCTATATATTAATAACCCAACCCCAAACCCATCTCAGCTCTCAGCTCCTAGGCCGAGCCCAACCCCCACGAGCTGAAGACTCTGCCCAAGCCAATTTCCCTTTCCTCAGCTCAAACCGAGCGCGTATAAGTACGAAGAGGAAGCGAGGAATTCTCGTTCAAAACCCTAAACGAACTCGCGCCACCACACCCCGAGGCTGTACGACCTCCCCTGGCCGTGCGTGCGTATAGCGGGCCACCGCCGGCCGGCCAAGAGTCGCCGGAGCACGCGCGTGACAGTGGACACGACGACAGCAGCGGTCCGACCTCCACTTCGTGGTGGATGTTCTCCCACGATGTGCGATCGTTTCCCAACCTATTTGCACAGGTTAGAACTCCATATAACCCTCTTCAATCCCTGTCATTTAGATTTCTTCAAAACGTATTGGTTCGATTGCAAATCCAGTCCAAATTCCGAAAAAACCTAGTTTTAAGAGAACTCAAAACAGAACTTGAAGCAGTCCAAAACCCAACTTTGGAAGGCGATTTTCTGCCGACCTACTGACTATTTTCTAGATCCAATTAATATCAGTCTTTGAGAACATATACGGCTCTGCAACGCACTTTACAGAAGTTGATGCGATCGACTGAGCGCCGAGAAATTGCCGTCTCAAATTGATCGAAAATCTGTTTAAAAATATTGAAAAATCCCTCGGTACGACGTGCGTCCCGCCAAACCGGGCGACGTGGTTGCGCACCGTAGCCATCGAAAGCTGCGTAACAGCTTCATGGTCGTGTGGGCTTTGACGGAATTCAAATTGGTCGCGTGTGCGCGACGAATTTGATGTGTATTCGTCAAAATTCTCCGTATCGGTCTCTGTGCAAACTTTTCAATTACTTTGTGTACGCTCGTCAGATCGAGACGAAACTTGCGCCAACAGGACCGTATCATTTTTCTGGTCCTGTATGCCAAGTTTGGTCCGATTCTGAGACAGTTGATAAAGTTGTCGTTTTGCGAGCCCCACGGTCCCACTCAACGGGCGATTTTGTCCACGGCCCGCCAGAATCCAACTCTGGACATACGGTTGGGTTCGTATCGAAAAACTGGATTCATAGACATGTAGTTTGATGACTTTAGAGACTGTTGACTCTGGCACGCTTTTTGGTGCAAAGCGGGTCCAACGGCGGACATCGTTTTTGCCCGAAATTACCGTTTTGCCCCTGTATCCGGAATTGGACTTAAAGACAGGCAATTATAGCTAATTTGACTATTCTGAGATCATTGGTAATGTTTATTTTAGCTTCCGAGGATTGTTGTACGGGTTTTGACTATTGTGGCACATTTAGTAGTTCAGACTGTCGGTTTCACCAGCAGAGGACCACAGGCGAGTACAGTTTATTGTTTTCATTTTGATATTGATCTTTACTATATTTCATTGATTAGTCATTGGTTATGTGATTATTTTCTATTATAAATTGTTGAGTCGGGAATAAGAAGTACCAAGGATGTGTGATCTGACCTTAGACCGTGTAGACCGTGTAGACCGTGTTACATTTATTTCTTGTAGACAGTGTAGACAGTAATTTATTTATTTCTTGTAGACAGTATAGACAATGATTTACTTATTACAAAGTAGACAGTGTAGACCGTGATTATTACTGCATTTAAACTATGTAGATCGTGATTATTATTTTGTAGACAGTGTTTCTTTACTACAATATTTCTGTAGACCGTATAATTGTAGACCGTGTAACTGTAGACCGTGTAACTTTAGACCGTGTAGCATAATTGTCCCGAGACCGATCACATATCAAAGGTACTTCTAGTAGTTGGGGAAAGTATTTTGTGTCTATTTATGGCTATTGGTTTTCCGTATTTACTGTTTATTTTCAAAACTCATGATTGATGTCTAACCTTTGTTTTGTAGTCATTTTCTTTATTTGAAATTGTATTCAGTGGATTGTGCTCGTTCCATTCCTGACTGGAAACCAACATTTTTAGGTTAGCCGTGGATTCACTTAGCATGGGAGATACGGGGATACCTGCAGACAGAAGCTTAGCGACTAGCTAGATTATTGAGTGGTAGTCATTCTATAATTGTACAAGTTTATGTTTTCTGCAAAAGTAAAACTTGTGCTCTTTGTAAATTAAATTAATTTTGGGAATGAGTATTATTTGTGATTTTGATCTTCATGGCCGTGACGGCGTTCTACCGTCGACACTGCGGCGTAGACTGGCTTGGACACGTCTCGTATCCGTTTAAAAAAAAATGGGTGCGGGTCGTGACAAGTTTTTGTGGTGGCCCATGCAGGTCTATCTTCGCAAATCATACAAACTCGTGATAGTACTTAAGTTAGTCGTACTATTGCGAGCCTGCGACTAGGAAATGCTCATTCACGAAATTAGTGACTAGGACTAGGAGTCCCTTACACAAACTTACCGATGGGTAGTCTAGGCCATGCAATTTAGATGAGGAGTTATTAATTTCAATAGTTTGTCGGATGCCTATAGGTACACTATTTCTTCTTGATATGATGATACGATCCAATGTGAATAGATTATTCATTTGGTGAGACATGGCTTTCTAGAATTAACGATCTAATCTTGATAAATTGTTTAATTCCTTCTCTTTGCCTCTTAGATATCATCCTCCTATCTTAGTCAAATTGTCTATTTAGTTCCTATTTTTTGCCCTAAGAGTTATTATTTTATGTTATCTATAGATGAACCCCAAGATAGTTTCAATTCAAAGTTTTCCTCAAGGGTGTGAATACACATAGAATAGATATTAGAATGTTGCATTTCCTTGTCCTCAGATATTTCTTTCCTGTTCAATCATTTATTTGAAGGGTTATGATTAATAGGATAAATGCTTACGCTTTATTTCATAGTCGACATATTTGAATCTCTAGAAACTCAAAAATTTTGAGGATATAGTTAAAGGAATGTTAGTTAACCTATAATGGCAGGACAGCAGCGCATTGTCGCCATTTATTTGAATTATGGAGACTATGGATCCACTGCAACCAGCAGCACACTGGCAAGGCACGATCCCTATAGTTGGAATTGGTTTAAGAAAATATAAGTTATAGAATATTGCTAAACTATAGCTAGTAGTCCTCTTTGGATCGTAGTCACCCTTGTGTCAATATAAGGTAAAGTATCAGATAACATATCACCCTGAAATCACGAACCCAAGGGCTTACCACAACCCGAGTATACGGGCAAGGCATAACTCTCGGTGAAATGACTTCAGACGTGATTACAAGTTTAGGATACCATAGAGGATAGAAAAATGCCATGTGTAACCCATAGGATCCAAATCCAATACTAGTGGAAGTGTTGTCGGTTGGGTAGCATGTCTCCCAACCTAGCATTCCGTGGTCCTTGTGACCTATTGACGAGGTAATTGACTGACATTAATAGGTTTACTTGGAATATAGAATAGAGGTCCATAACCCATTAGTCGACCAAGTCCTTGTGGATAAGAAGATAGTAGGAAGACTGTATAAGCAAGAACACCGGGTAAGGTTTGATTCTCACAAAACTCGAATTACTTGTGCCTCTTTTCAAAAAAAAAAAAATCTTGCGTACTTGTATCTTGACTATCTTGACCAACGCTGCCATTACAGTCTAGTTTTTGCAAGCTTACTCTGTTCTCGAGCTTGATTCGAGGCATATGTTAGTGGGGACGCCTGCTAACATATTGTCCAATCAGAATCAGTGTATTATGGTCTGATCAACCATGATGCATTTAGTTCACACTTTATTTAATTACCCTACGTGGATTGAGATGTAGATGTCTCTAAGGTCTCATCCGCGACTCCATTGACAATTCCTCTTAAATTATATGTTCGCCCTTGAATCACGAAATTGTATTCAGTAACATCTCCCTTGAATTCTTTATTGTTTTTGTCTTTCACCGATTTGGAAAGACGAAAACTCGTGATTGGTAGAGAGACAGAGTATTCCCATGGCTATGTTGGTTGTATATACAAGTGTAGCTGCCATCGGCTAGCCATGTGACTAGAACCTTGTCTTGAGTTACTCATTTTCTCTCGACCCTCAAACTACTATTGGGACTTTCAAACCATCTGAATTCGAAAATGATTAGAGTTTTACCCTTAGTCGACTGCCAACCTAGGAGACTACCACTCCTCAGGAAACCAATTGTTGTGAGTCTCTAATTTATTGCTTGAAGTTGCTTTAACTAGCAACCCTTAAGCCACACCCCTAGAACTTTTGGGACAATAGACGGGCAGGCTTAACACAAATAGAAACTCATGACTCAGTGGTTAGGAATCTTTTCATAGGATGTGCCTTAGAGTTGCCTACCCCGTCGATAACTCTCGTATATGGTGGACGAGTAGGTCATTCTATATTATCGACCATGTGTCTTAGTACACTTTTGTACTCCATTTATTGAGGAACGATCCTTGATTTGACTTACATCTACCGTATCCCGATACGCTGTGCCTTATTTCCCTATTAACAAAAAGTCGAGGTACAGTATCCGGACTCTGGAAACCCTCTAACCTCAATATTCCTAAGACCATGTCCTATTTTTAAGGTGGGTAGACTGTAAGCCTCCTAAAATTTTGGGATATACGAAGATCACCGATTGATTAGAATAAATTTTATTAGAATGATAGTTAGTGCCCTATAGACTCCCATTTTCCATTTAGATCATTTTGTGTTCCCGGCTGTGTCATTAGTATTCGGAGCACGAGACCAGTTGTTACCTTCCAACAAATTTTACATGCAAGATCTAGACAAGTCCACCTTCATCTAGATATATCATGTCCCACTCAAACCCGTCCCCTTGTACTCTATTTTTATATAGTACGACTTTCAGATAAAAAGGACTAGCTATAACCCTTACCATAATACCGGTATACCTTCCGACTTCCACTAGAGCCGCAACCTCGACTCAAACCTTTCGACCCAATATATGGTTGTGATCTACTCGAAGCCCACTATGCACATGTCACTGGTGTGCTACTCAATTGTGTTTTCTCGTGCTACTTAAACACAGGAATCACCGAAGATGCATTTTTGGCTTTAGGAACCTAGCTAACCAACCTGACTAGCAACTAGCTCAACCCTTGGATAGAAACCTATTCTAGGATACCCTAATCTAGTAGGAAGAGTTTTATCATTAGGATCTTGTCCAATCCATATAGATTGAGAGCCAATGTTCATCCAACCATCGACTGATGTCCAAATAGAGAACCCATTGAGACCCAATAAAATCCATCCATGCATACCACCAAATTTGGACTATAAAACCGAACTTTTTGAAATAGGTCTATGTACCTATTGTGTAGTCCTCACCTCATAGAGTGTGAAGTCTCTCGTAACCATTAATCCATCAACCTGGAAGTCGCGATACGTACTTGTATTGCATTTTATCCCTTGCTCGTGTGTTTAAATAACCACGGAATAGATCGCAATCTTGATTTCTCAAATTCTGTTCTACCATGAAATCGTGCTTAGTTTTAATTTCGAGAACATAATTTCCGTAGTGTATAGGTTGTAAGCCTCTCTAAGAAACGAAGGGTCTCTTCGAAGTTAGCCAGTGATTGGAACGGAGTAGCCCCAATCTAGCTAATAAGTCCATGGTTCATAAGGTCCATTTTATCGGTATCATTTGATATCCTCTACCGCTCTTGAAACTTCGTGCTTGTTCACAGTTATTCTTCCTCGTCTTTTTGTACCATTGACTCTCGTCCTTCCTATTTTGGGGGTCGATAACCGTGTTGCTTAGAATTTAGCAGAGGTTATAGTATAAGTTAGTTGATAATTGAATTTTGGGTTGCTTCATAGATATGCGAGGATTATAGATACCATAGGCGATGGATATCCATTGGAAGAATTTGAGCAACTAGTTGGATGATTATAAAATTTTAGTGACCTAGCTTTGAGGGAGTAGTGTGACCAAAGGTGGGTAGAAGTCCTCGATATTTTTGTAGATACCAAAATGGACAAGAAGAAGGATATGAACTATTTTTGAGGAATTAAAAATTCGAGGAGATTAGGGTAATGGTAGAGTTCTTTTTGAATTTAAGGAATAGTTATGAATTCGAATTTCGAGGACGAAATTATTTTTAAGGTGGGTAGATTTGTAACCCCTCTTCCCAGAATTTTGATAATATTTATTTATTTATTTATTTATTTATTTGAACTCAATAGTGATTTTTAGAGTTTTTGATAAATAATCATTTAGCTAATTATTACGGTAGATGATTTTAGCCATGATGGAGTTTTGGAGTACAAGGTGACTAGAAATCGTGGCACGGGTAGTGCAATAGCGTGCTTAGACTAGTGTATTAGCCCTAATAGGGAAGGCCGAGCCATATGAGTGTCCTAACTAGGAAAACCATGCCAAGTTATAGCATGACCATTATAAGTAAGTCTAATTAATTATTATTAGATTTATTGACTTTGCAGGAACCCGGTTGAACCAAGTTAGTCCGAACTGAGCCCAAGCCCATGTAGTCAGGCGGCACGTCCAATGACATCCGTATTAATATAATTTGGTATGAGCGTGTATATTCCGTTTTAATGATTTAATGAATTTTTCTAGTATTCGTATTAAATAATTATAAATATTATTATTAGCGATATTTGGTGACTTTTGCATAGGATAGATCTTCGTACATTTTAGGATTTTTAGACTGTGCAATATGGTACATAAACCATTATTGATTTATTGAAATTATTATTATTATTAGTATTATTATTATTATTATTATTATTATTATTATTATATAATATTTTATTATTGGTTATATTATTATTATTATCTAATAAAGGTATAATATATATATATATAGATTATATATTATTATATTTTGTATGTGAATATATATATATGCATATATAGATAAATATACGTATATATGTGTATATGTATATACGCGTACACGTGTATCTAGATAAATATGTATATATATATATATATATATATATATATATATATATTATATATTATATATATATATATATATATTTATATATATATATATATATATATATATATATATATATATATATATATATTATATGTGTGTAAGTGTATATATATATATATAAATATATATATTGTATATATATGTGTAGATGTATACGTCTATAAAAATATAAATAAGGGTGTATACGTGCGTGTATATACATATATATATATATATTATATATGTATTTATGTGTATGGGAATTATGTAAAATATATACTAGGGATTATACAAGTACATACTAATAGAGATACTTATATATAAAGCCTATATATTAATAACCCAACCCCAAACCCATCTCAGCTCCTAGGCCGAGCCCAACCCCCACGAGCTGAAGACTCAGGCCAAGCCAATTTCCCTTTCCTCAGCTCAAACCGAGCGCGTATAAGTACGAAGAGGAAGCGAGGAATTCTCGCTCAAAACCCTAACGAACTCGCGCCACCACACCCTGAGGCTGCGCGACCTCCCCTGGCCGCGCGCGCGCGCAGCGGGCCACCGCCGGCCGGCCAAGAGTCGCCGGAGCACGCGCGTGACAGTGGACACAGCGACAGCAGCGGTCCGACCTCCACTTCGTGGTGGATGTTCTCCCACGATGTGCGATCGTTTCCCAACCTATTTGCACAGGTTAGAACTCCATATAACCCTCTTCAATCCCTGTCATTTAGATTTCTTCAAAACACATTGGTTCGATTGCAAATCCAGTCCAAATTCCGAAAAAAAACCTAGTTTTAAGAGAACTCAAAACAGAACTTGAAGCAGTCCAAAACCCAACTTTGGAAGGCAATTTTCTGCCGACCTACTGACTATTTTCTAGATCCAATTAATATCAGTCTTAGAGAACATATATGGCTCCGCAACGTACTTTACAGAAGTCGATGCGATCGACTGAGCGCCGAGAAATCGCCGTCTCAAATTGATCGAAAATCTGTTTAAAAATATTGAAAAATCCCTCGGTACGACGTGCATCCCGCCAAACCGGGCGACATGGTCGCGCACCGTAGCCATCGAAAGCTGCGTAACGCCTTCATGGTCGTGTGGGCTTTGACGGAATTCAAATTGGTCGCGTGTGCGCGACGAATTTGATGCGTATCCGTCAAAATTTCCCGTATCGGCCTCTGTGCAAACTTCTCAATTACTTTGTGCACGCTCGTCAGATCGAGACAAAACTTACGCCAACAGGACCGTATCATTTTTCTGGTCCTATATGCCAAGTTTGGTCCGATTCTGAGACAGTTGATAAAATCGTCGTTTTGCGGGCCCCACGGTCCCACTCAACGGGCGATTTTGTCCACGGCCCGCCAGAATCCAACTCTGGATATACGGTTGGGTTCGTATCAAAAAATTGGATTTGTAGACATATAGTTTGACGACTTTAGAGACCGTTGACTCTGGCACGCTTTTCGGTGCAAAGCGGGTCCAACGACGGACATCGTTTTTGCCCGAAATTACCGTTTTGCCCCTGTGTCCAGAATTGGACTTAAGGACAGACAATCCTAGCTAATTTGACTATTCTGAGATTATTGGTAATGTTTATTTCAGCTTCCGGGGACTGTTGTACGGGTTTTGACTATTGTGGCACATTGAGTAGTTCAGACTGTCGGTTTCACCAGCAGAGGACCACAGGCGAGTACAGTTTATTGTTTGTATTTCGATATTGATCTTTACTATATTTCATTGATTAGTTATTGGTTATGTGATTATTTTCTATTATAAATTGTTGAGTCGGGAATAAGAAGTACCAAGGATGTGTGATCTGACCTTAGACCGTGTAGACCGTGTAGACCGTGTTGTATTTATTTCTTGTAGACAGTGTAGACAGTAATTTATTTATTTCTTGTAGACAGTGTAGACAGTGATTTATTTATTGCAAAGTAGACAGTGTAGACCGTGATTATTACTGCATTTAAACTGTGTAGATCGTGATTATATTTTGTAGACAGTGTTTCTTTACTGCAATATTTCTGTAGACCGTGTAATTGTAGACCATGTAACTGTAGACCGTGTAAATTTAGACCGTGTAGACCGTGTCGCATAATTGTCCCGAGATCGATCATATATCAAAGGTACTTCTAGTAGTTGGGGAAAGTATTTTGTGTCTATTTATGGCTATTGATTTTCCGTATTTACTGTTTATTTTCAAAACACATGATTGATGTCTAACCTTTGTTTTATAGTCATTTTCTTTATTTAAAATTGCATTCAGTGGATTGTGTTCGTTCCATTCCTGACTGGAAACCAACATTTTCAGGTTAGCCGTAGATTCACTTAGCATGGGAGATACGGGGATACCTGTAGACAGAAGCTTAGCGACTAGCTAGATAGTTGAGTGGTAGTCATTCTATAATTGTACAAGTTTATGTTTTCTGCAAAAGTAAAACTTGTGCTCTTTGTAAATTAAATTAATTTTGGGAATGAGTATTATTTGTGATTTTGATCTTCATGGTCGTGACAGCGTTCTACCGCCGACACTGCGGCGTAGGCTGGCTTGGACACGTCTCGTATCCATTTTAAAAAAATGGGTGCGGGTCGTGACACCAGGACTCGACGTTCGGCTTCTTGACGCATCATTTCTATGGCCTCAGGAGAATTGTCATCCTCATGCTTCTCGTCCAACTGTTGCCGCTGTTGGGCCAGAGAAAGAGCCTGGCGGGTGAAAGCTGCTTCCTCCTCCTTAGATGCTACATATTCAGCTTGGACTCGCTCAGCATCTAACAAAAGTTGGGCCCGCTGGTCTTCAAGGAGGTAAATCTTGGCATTAACCTCCGCTATACAAGCGTCCAACGCAGCTCGCAACTCCACCTTCTCCTGCGTGGACTGAGATAGCCTCTCCACCGCAGCCTCGGTTTCGGCCACCTCGCGTTCCCAGACAGCCACGGTGGCCTGATAAGATGACTCAGTTTCAGCGATCAACTTCTTCTTTTCTGCGCCTATCAAGGCAGAGAAATTATTTTGCTGGATACACTGAAACTCGGAAAGCAGCTGGTCGAGCTCGGCCACCGATGCCTCCAGAATCTCGGCCATATGATCATGGCCCTGGTGGGAACGTATCAGACCAATGTGAGGGAGCGCCATGGTTTTTGCCGTCGCGAAACTCCCATTGGCATTCATTACTGCCGATACGCCCCTCTGTAGCATCTTATACACCGCCTCAATGATGAATTTCACATACTCATCTGCATCCGCCAGCACTTGCGACGTCATAGCAGGAGTTGAAGGAGCTGCTCTGGATGGCGGACCGGAAGAAGACCCGCCGACTTCAATCTGCGAGGCTGAAACCTCGGCACTGGCCCGAGGAGCCAAAAGAACAGAAGGAGCCGAGAGAGGCGTCGATATCGTACCCCAAGTAGAAGGAGCAACAAAGGGTTCTAGCAGACCCTTACCCTTCTCAAGCTCGGACGGACCACCGACGTCAGGGGCTACCCCATCTGTCTCCAACGCATTATCAGCAGGCCGTACGGGACCTTCCCCCTCTGGAAAAATAGTGAGGTCAGCACTTGTTTCCTGACTTGGCTCCTCTGGATTTAGGCTTGGCGGACGAGTCTCACCTTCCTCATCAGATCCCTCCACGGGGATAGAATCTGTCGCTGCCTCCTGGTCGGCAGCCACCTCAGCTTCTACTGTTGAGTCTGGGGTAGGACTCGGCAATGCTGTAGCCGACCTCCCCTCATCATGACAAAGAGGGGAATCAACCCTCTCCTCTACTTCAATCATGTCTATTGCTCCTGCAACAGGCTCACTCATCTCTGGAGGAACGTCATCTGAAGACAATGAACTCCACTCCTCTTCCTCATCTGGAAGCCCCTTGTCTGCTGGGTCCTCAATGTCAGAGGCCCCCACGGTGGTTGGCACCATCCCAGAAACTGCTTCAACCTCAGCTTCCCTTCCAACATAATCGGGAGATACTGGAATCTCCGCAGGAACGACATTGTCAGGATTCTCCTCCACGGGAGACATTATATCGGAGGAATACGCTCATCAGAAGAGCTCGCCACCTTCTTCGGTTTACTGACACCCAGTTTCGAAACCCGGGTCTTCTTCTTCAACGATTCCTACAAAAGGAAAGCATATGTCACGAAAATGACAGAAGGAGCCAGATTATGAAAAATGTCTTTACCTCAGCAGGAACTGATTACCTTGGTATTACAAGCGGCACTCCCGTAGCCTTTGGAGTCATCGTTTTTCTCGGCCTTTTTGGTACAGATGAATCGGCTTCTGCGTCAGCCCACCTCTTCCCAGCTGGGGGATCTTCCCGAATGCCACCTGTTGTTGCTGCAGCAGCAGCCCGATATCCCGCCAACTCTGGTGGATGATACGACCGGGTCGCCGCCAACATATTCTTCGTAGCCTCAAGCTGAGCTCCAACGATGAAACTAGCCTTCCTATCATAATCAGGAGGCACAGTATTCATGGCACAATATAGCTTAACGGTCGAATACAGGATCTGTGGCCGAGGGTTGTGAACTGGTGTATTAAAACGAACCCAGTGCACCCGACATTGTAATATTGCCAACCCCGGGCTCCGTCCAGTAAACTTCCAGCAAACCCCAGACTGTTACTGGGGTTCCGTAACATTAGCTGGGTGTAACCAAATTGGCGAGCAAACCGGCTCGGTAGATATGGCTCTAGATAACACTTATTTTGGTTGCGGTAGACCAAGTGGGAAGGCCGAATACTCGACAACCAACAAAACCCCTATTTCGGCAGAGTGATCGCATCCACACCAGAGTCTTCCAAAATCTTGGTCAGCCTCAAAATCTTTGAAGATGGGACTGACCTTGACAATTTCCTACCCCTGGAGATAAGACAAGACTCTCCTACAGATGGGGATGCCAGTGTGCAGCCACTTCCACTTGTAGAAGCGACGGATAAAAGCGTCGCCTTCAACATGGTCGTCTCCAGGACCCGGACTCAACACGTTCGGGTGGTACAGAATCAACCATCCCATCAGATAATAGAATGGTAGCTCAGCTCGGGGAAAGTTGTCTTTTCTACCCCTCTCACGGACCATGTCATCAGCAAAATCTCTCAAACCCCGCAGCTGGTTACACACCATCGCGGGGAGGAGAGCCAAAGGGCGACCAAAAACCAGTTTCATCGCTGGCAAAATGAGGTTCCGGGTTATCCTCTCTACAGAGCCAGATCCGCCCGAGAACACACAGTCCCGGAGCCATATCATCAAGTATGTAGTCAACACTGCCTTGGATGACATCCGGTGCACACAGTGCCAGAAACAGCTGTACACATCTTTGCCACTCTCATGTGAACGGGGGGCCTTCTCACCTAGTCGGCTCATTTCGGAAGTTACTTTCGCGGGTTTCAGCCCCTGCGGAGTCGTAAACCGGATCTTCGAGGAGTCCGCCAAATCCTGCTTGAAGATGTAATCCCTCCAAGCAGTCACATGAGGCTGTGTCTTGCCTTTGTCTTCCGTTGCATCAGATAATGATGGCTCGCCACCTTTTTGAAGATGGCCATCATCTTCGGGTCCTTCTTTTCCAGAACCAGGATCTTTTCGTTTGTCGGAAAATATTCCTCGTACGGTTCCGAGCCCCAGGGAAGCTTGGACACCTCGTTCATCTCATGGAGAGCCAATCCCAATTCCTCCACTGGAGTAAAGAAAGTGCCAGTCTGGGTATTGAACATTTCCAAGAGTGCAAGGAACATATGCTTGTTGAGATCTACGCCGACCTGTGTGGCACGGATAGCGGCCGTCAGCCCAATCTCTTTAAGCTCGGCCTTGAACTTCGATAACACCCAAAGGGTCAACTCGTCCCACTTTGGCACGTGGTGACACCAACCTTCAACCCTAAAGCCACCTTTCAGATACATAACCTTTGACGTTAACATCCGATTTGCAAAGGTCGAAGCACCAAAGGCAAAGGTGTCGTTAGGGACCTCACTATAAATGTAAAACCCCTAAATTTCTACTATTTTTTTATACATTAAATTTGGTACAGATTTAAAATTTTTGTATTGTACGTCGCATAGTCGTATTGTACGTCGCGTACGAAATTTTATTTTTCGTAGTTGCTCGTCAAGTGCGAATATGTACGAGCGTACATATTTTAGAAAAATATTTTTTCTATTTTATTATACACTTTCAAAATATTATATAATTATTATTCTTGCTATAAAAAGCCATTTTATTTTTAGCAGTTATTAATCATAAATAATATTTTATTGTATACTAGGAAAAGCATAATCATGTATGCATTATTCGTGCATACATATATTTCGTAATTATTTATTAGTCTATTTTAAATAAAAATGTAATTTTTGAGATTTATTAATAAATATTTTATTATTTAAAAAGATATTTAAAAATATTTATTATTTTTGAAATTATTATTATTGGTATTTTGAAAAATATATTTGAAAGTTATGGTGGCCATTTAAATCTTGATTTGATTTTTGGATTTATTTAAATAGTTAAATATTTGAAATTATTTATCCCATTTGATTTTGAGCTAAAAATTTAAATAGATTTAAATTGGATTTAATTGATTTGATTTTAAACTAAGAGAATTTGATTTGATTTAAATTAGATTTGGATTTGGATTTGGATTTGATTGCTTTTAAATTAAATTAGGAAATATCTAAATTGGGTTTAAAGGAATCCTAATTCTTACCTAATTGGGAATTCCCACATCCTATAAATAGGCAGGTACTCCTCCATATTATTTTTACCACAAATCATCTTTTAAACCATCCTTGTCAAAATTTCTCTCTTTTTTCGTCATAAATTCAGCCTCAATTTTCAAAGGTTGTAGCAACTTCGAATGACCATAACTCCCAACTCCGGACTCCGTTTGACCTCCAATTTTTTTTGTTGGAATCGTATTGAGGTATATTTTCTGAATATAAATTTTATTTTCATAAATTCAGAACTTAATTTTTCTGGAAAATTTGTGGAGTGTCAGTTGTCCGAAATTTGACACGTTTTAGTGTTTTTGAGATACTGGGAGAACCAGGAATCAGAATCACGAATCGTTTGAAGTTTCGGAATGCTGACGGAAAAATACACATTATATATTTTTCCCATAAATTTTCCAGAATACTTTATTTTTGGTTTTTATTTTAGAAGTTTGTCATATCGTCTGAGTTATCTTGTGTAGCCCTGTGACTATTCTGTACCCAACGGGATTGTTGGTTTCACCAGCAATGACCTCAGGCAAGACACCTTGCCATTTGCTGTTTATTTATTTTAGCTCATATTTTATGCATTATTTATTTTTTATGTAAAATAAACTGTGATACATGGCATAACCTGTTAGAACTTACTGTTCATTTATATTTCCTGCTATGTATTATTTTTCTTACACATTAAACCTAGATTTAAGGGACCACCTTGTGTGTTGCATTCATGGCCTTGACACGTTGTACCACGAAGTTGTGTGTAGCATATAGAACACGGACGTGCGTGATTGGCTGGCTACCAGTACGTACAAGCCGTACGGTAGGAATAATCGCTAATAGAGGTTGCATGCTTAGTTTGACTTAGCGGTTAATAGAGGATTTATATTGTGGATACAACATAATAGACATTGGGTGGGAAGAACAGTTCCTTAATGTATGGGTCATATATGCACTGTCCTGATTGCCGGTTATCTCCAATGGGAGGTACGGTCCTGATAGCCGGTTATCTCCAGTGGGAGGTACGGTCCTGATAGCCGGTTATCTCCAGTGGGAGATACGTTCCTCATTTCTGATATTCCTGATCTGGCCCATGCGTCAAAGGTTTGTTCTTATTGCATTCACTATAGTACGGTTAGGTACCATATTACAGGCATCCCTTATTTATTTGAGCAATATTTATTCAGTTTATATGGCATGATATTATGTGTCTTGTTACGTCCCTCTGAGGACCTGGTTATCTCTCCAGGTGTGTGTGCTTCTGTGATATTGCAGGTGTGCTAGTCGAGGCCGTGATCTTCTCCATCCTTTTGAATATGATTGCACTTGGCTAGTCATGTTATTTCATCTATTCCTTCTTGTACATTTTATTTGAGATAGTTGGTAGTGGACTTTGTCTCCACCCAACGTATTGTACAAAGACTTATTACAATTGATTATATCTTTTATTCTTCATTGTGGATGAGATTAGATTACGCTTGGTTTACTGCATTTTACAGCTTATGTATTCATACGAGGTTTCCATATATTGGAGTATCTTCGTATGTATACAGCTGGCATGGATACGTACCTAGTCCTAATTATTATGGGACTGGGGCGTTACATGTTTTTGTGGTGGCCCATGCAGGTCGAGTTTGTCACTTCAGTTACGTTACTGTACCGATGTGAACCTGCAACATAGGATTAGAATTATAGGAATCTCATCCATACAGCTTGACCTCTTCCCTTGGCTTCAAATTTCGAACTCTCGTTCGACTTCCTTGAATTGCATCTTGCTTGATTCCTTTCTACCGTTGGTTCTTATTTTCATGCTTAGTGTCAACTAGGAAGATGACTACACTTGTATATGCTCATAGGTCAAACACATGGCTAGAATGGTTATATTGGCAATTGGAATACATTTAAGACTCTAATTGAGTTAAAGAGTTTTTTTTAGTGTGATTTAATGATTAGTAATTTGTAAAGTAGGATATTACCACGGAAAGTTTTAACCTTGAGATTTCTAAATAGTAAACACCAGAGGATTTATAGAATTTCATACTTGGTTTAAGAAATTGATTGATTTTCAAAGATTTGATATTTATGATTTATTGGATTATAGTTATACATCCTTGCACAAGTATAAAATTGATTTGCTTTTCGAGTTGTGATATTTATGAGTTTGGGTGATAGATATACATCTTTGAACAAATATAAAATTTATTTGATTTTTGAGTTTTAATGTTCATGATTTATTTTATTATAGTTATGCACCTTGAACAGTTATAGATTTGGTTTGAAAATGATCTTAGCTTTTAAAAATGGTCGTAGAAATTATTTAAACGGAGTTGTACAACTTGCGGTTTTCGTGTTTATAAAATTTTAAATTTTAAGGGGAAGTAATGACGGTAAATTTTGGTTTAAAATATTTGAAAGTTATGAAAACGATTTTTGAGAATTTTTCTTTATTTTAAATTATGTCCTATGATTGAGGATTTACAAATCTGTTTAGATTTTTGGTAAAAAAATAGATTTTGACTGATAAAATTATTTGAAAATTTAGTTTAATGGGGGATTGCTAATATTAAATTTTTTTTAAAAAATTTCGAAGGATGTGATGGAAAGTTATTTCGATTGATTAAAGGAAGTTACCATTTAAAAGTTGTGAGTTTGTTGGAATAACATAGCATAAATATAAGTTAAAATTGATGAGAGCATTGAGCTTAATTTTTTGAGATTGCTTTTAATATGCTAAGAGTTTTATTATAAATTAATTGAAAATTTTATAGTGTTAAATTTTTGATTGATTGTGAAATTTTTATGGATTCGTAAATTATGAACTCTTGAGTTAAATAGTTGAATTTAAACGTTAATTTTGGAAAAGGTTAGTAGTAATATGATAAAATTTTGCTTTGAGATTTATGAGAGTGATTTAAATTTTTTTTGATAAATTTGAACGGTTTGGAGTAAATACAAATTTTGGTGGTATATTTTTTTGAAAGTTTATTTTTTTAAAACTTTTGGAGGAAACTTGAGTTAAAATATTAATGATAGGCCACAAAGGTAGCCCTAATGAGTTAGAAGTATTCCACACTAATTGTCATGTCACTCATGACCATGATAGTAGTATATACACAAGTGTTGTTAGTCATCTACCCAGCTATGTGACTGTATTTTTACCTCGACTTACTCGACCTTCCTTCAATTCTAGATCTTTTAATTGCGACCTTCTAACCCATTTGCAATTTGAATAATGAATTAATGGTTCCTTAATTGTATTCATCTAGGAGACTATCTTCTCTCCGGAATTGTGTTTTTAAATTATTTTAATGGATTCTTTAGTTAATTTTATTTCACGCTTTAACTTGATCTTCTTTATTTTCTGCATTAATTATCACCTCGTGAACTCCCACTTTCTATTTTTGATCTTCTGGCGTCCCCTACCGTGACTTGTATATTTGGAGTACAACACTACACTTTTCCTTCCAACAAATTTCATATGTAAGACCTAGACAAGTCCACCTTCATGTATGTATCATGTCCCACTAAAACACGTCTCCTTGTACACTATTTTCATGATAGGACCTTCTGGTCAAAATGGCCAAACTATAACCTCTACCATGACACCAAAATACTTTTCGACTTCAATTAAGAGATCCAACCTTGACTCAATCCCTTAACCCGATAGGTGAATTTTGTTCTACTTAGTTCCTTAAATGCTTAAATTTGTGCTTTATCTTGATTGCTTACCCATTGTCTCATGCCATTACTATTTTAACTCTTGTAAGTTGGGTAGAATACCTCACGGCCCAACAAAGCCTTTGTCCTTGTGACCCATGTGGATAAGTTTGCTTAGCCTATAAGTTCAGAGGACCCTAACTTAGCTAGTCAACCAAGACAACTGTATAGGCCCGAACTTCGGGCGAGCCTTGATCTTAAAAGATCTGGAACTATTTAAAATTTCCTTCATCAAGTACCTCCCTTGCTCATATTTTGACTATCTCGCGCTGCTAACGTAGCTTCAGTTTTGCAAGCTTATTTCGTTATCAAGCTTGATCATGACATATTTTATTGGGTGCACCCACTAACATATTGTCTAATCAGAACCGGTGCATAATGGTCTGATCAACCGAGTGCACTTTGGTTCGCTTTTATCTATCGTTCTACGTGGATGGGGACATAGCTAAACTTGTCCTCAAGAGTCCCATCCGCGACTGCCTTGACAACTCCTTTTAAATTATTTGGTCGCCTACGAACCACGTATTCGTATTCGATAACGCCTCCTTCGAACTCTATATTGCGTTCGCCTTCACCTATTTTAGAAGGACGAAAGCGTCGTACTAAAACTCCTCTAACTGTCCTATCACCATGACCATTACCACCCAATGTAACCATATCTTTGTCTTGAACTACTCGACTTTTCCCTCGACACTAAATTTACAATCTTGACTTTCTAATCACTTGAATTTAGAGTTATTACAATCGTCTCTTAATCATACCCTCAACCTAGACTACGACCATATAAACTTCCTTAAACCCTCCTATCTACCGTTGTGCCTTCTCACCCCCTCATAATTCTTAATTTCGAGGACGAAATTCATTTAAGTTGGGTAGGATATAAAACTCCTAAATTTCTACTATTTTTTATATATTAAATTTGGTACAGATTTAAAAATTTTGTATTGTACGTCGCATAGTCGTATTGTACGTCGCGCACGAAATTTTATTTTTCGTAGTTGCTCGTCAAGTGCGAATATGTGCGAGCGTACATATTTTAGAAAAATATTTTTTCTATTTTATTATACACTTTCAAAATATTATATAATTATTATTCTTGCTATAAAAAGCCTTTTTATTTTTAGCAGTTATTAATCATAAATAATATTTCATTGTATACTAGGAAAAGCATAATCATGTATGCATTATTCGTGCATACATATATTTCGTAATTATTTATTAGTCTATTTTAAATAAAAATGTAATTTTTGAGATTTATTAATAAATATTTTATTATTTAAAAAGATATTTAAAAATATTTATTATTTTTGAAATTATTATTATTGGTATTTTGAAAAATATATTTGAAAGTTATGGTGGCCATTTAAATCTTGATTTGATTTTTGGATTTATTTAAATAGTTAAATATTTGAAATTTATTTATCCCATTTAATTTTGAGCTAAAAATTTAAATAGATTTAAATTGGATTTAATTGATTTGATTTTAAACTAAGAGAATTTGATTTGATTTAAATTAGATTTGGATTTGGATTTGGATTTGATTGCTTTTAAATTAAATTAGGAAATATCTAAATTGGGTTTAAAGGAATCCTAATTCTTATCTAATTGGGAATTTCCACATCCTATAAATAGGCAGGTACTCCTCCATATTATTTTCACCACAAATCATCTTTTAAACCATCCTTGTCAAAATTTCTCTCTTTTTTCGTCATAAATTCAGCCTCAATTTTCAAAGGTTGTAGCAACTTCGAATGACCATAACTCCCAACTCCGGACTCCGTTTGACCTCCAGTTTTTTTTGTTGGAATCGTATTGAGGTATATTTTCTGAATATAAATTTTATTTTCATAAATTCAGAACTTAATTTTTCTGGAAAATTTGTGGAGTGTCAGTTGTCCGAAATTTGACACGTTTTAGTGTTTTTGAGATACTGGGAGAACCAGGAATCAGAATCACGAACCGTTTGAAGTTTCGGAATGCTGACGAAAAAATACACGTCATATATTTTTCCCATAAATTTTCCAGAATACTTTATTTTTGGTTTTTATTTTAGAAGTTTGTCACATCGTCTGAGTTATCTTGTGTAGCCCTGTGACTATTCTGTACCCAACGTGATTGTCAGTTTCACTAGCAAGGACCTCAGGCAAGACACCTTGCCATTTGCTGTTTATTTATTTTAGCTCATATTTCATGCATTATTTTTTTTTATGCAAAATAAACTGTGATACATAGCATAACCTGTTAGAACTTACTGTTCATTTATATTTCCTGCTATGTATTATTTTTCTTACACATTAAACCTAGATTTAAGGGACCACCTTGTGTGTTGCATTCATGGCCTTGACACGTTGTACCACAAAGTTGTGTGTCGCATGTAGAACACGGACGTGCGTGATTGGCTGGCCACCAGTACGTACAAGCCGTACGGTAGGAATAACCGCTAATAGAGGTTGCATGCTTAGTTTGACTTAGCGGTTAATAGAGGATTTATGTTGTAGATACAACATAATAGACATTGGGTGGGAAGAACAGTTCCTTAATGTATGGGTCATATATGCACTGCCCTGATTGCCGGTTATCTCCAATGGGAGGTACGGTCCTGATAGCCGGTTATCTCCAGTGGGAGGTACGGTCCTGATAGCCGGTTATCTCCAGTGGGAGATACGGTCCTGATTCCTGATATTCCTGATCTGGCCCATGCGTCAAAGGTTTGTTCTTATTGCATTCACTATAGTACGGTTAGGTACCCTATTACAGGCATCCCTCATTTATTTGAGCAATATTTATTCAGTTTATATGGCATAATATTATGTGTCTTGTTACGTCCCTCTGAGGACCTGGTTATCTCTCCAGGTGAGTGTGCTTCTGTGATATTGCAGGTGTGCTAGTCGAGGCCGTGATCTTCTCCATCCTTTCGAAGATGATTGCACTTGGCTAGTCATGTTATTTCATCTATTCCTTCTGGTACGTTTTATTTGAGATAGTTGGTAGTGGACTTTGTCCCCACCCAACGTATTGTACAAAGACTTATTACAGTTGATTATATCTTTTATTCTTTATTGTAGATGAGATTAGATTACTCTTGGTTTATTGCATTTTACAGCTTATGTATTCATACGAGGTTTCCATATATTGGAGTATCTTCGTATGTATACAGCTGGCATGGATACGTACCTAGTCCTAATTATTATGGGACTGGGGCGTTACAATAAAGGCTCCCAGGGCGCAAAGTTTGACAACTGAACGAGGGCCCAGCTTGCGAGGCGGCCAAGGTATCCCTTTGATTCGAAGTAATATCAATCGAAAGAGTACCGCCCCACTAAGGAGTAAGTTCCCATGGCATCCTTCTCTTGGAAGCTAAACGGTAGAAGGCCATCAGCGACAACTGGCGTTCAAGTTGTCGCATGTACAGAACCATGCCTTTTGCAGAGAAGAACCAGTCTTCTTTGATCTTCAGTATCTTCGTCTCGGTAGAGGTCAAGCGGTCACCAAACAGAAAGGCAGGTTTCAAGAAGGTCACATCCTCGGACTCAGCAGATTTTAGTTTACCGCTCTCCATCATACTCTGGAGGAAAACAGGCGACTGATTCCGGATTTGCAACATTCTCTCGGAAGGCTGATTTAGTAGGATAGCAGCCTTCGCGGGGTTAATAACCTCCTCGTCGAAATTAACTCCCATTTTACAGGGAGAGGCATCCAGAAGGACTTCATTCAGCAAAGGGATAGTCATCGACACTGACACAGCAAAAACAAAATTCAGGCAATGAGCTTTAAGAAGACAAAGTATGTCAAGTAGCCTGGCGCATCATCAGGATCTAAACCCATGTGCATCAGCAGTGAAGCTTCGGCGCATCATCAGGGTGTAAACCCATGCGCGTTAGCAGTGAAGCTTCGGCGCATCATCAGGGTGTAAACCCATACGCGTCAGTAGTAAAACCTCGGCGTATAATCAGGGCCTAAACCCATATGCGTCGGCAGAATAGCCTCGACGCATCATCAGGACAGAAGTCCATGCGCGTCGGCGACAAAGAGTTAGGGCACGACAACAACTCAGCCATGTGCTCCAAACTTGTCTAAAAAGGTTGAAAGATTACACCCATCCGTCCTCATAGGCCGAACGTCGGCCGGAGTCACAATGGTGACAGGAGCATCTTCCTCGATGAACTCTGCAGGCTCCTTTCCCTTGCCAGCACCGCCGCGAGGAGTTTTGGGGGCCATTTCGTGAAAGAAGAAAGTTAGGGTTTTTCGAAAGAAGAACTCTAAAAGAGAGCAAAGAGAGGAAGAGCTCTCTCTCTCTCTCTATCAGACGCCTACTTTTAGGCTTAGTCGCACGCGTGAACCGATGAAGTGTGACATCAGCCGCCGCCTCGGGTTCTGTGAAGTGATAACTGCAAATAAATCCAAAAAGATCATCATAAATCTTCTTGGTTATCGAAGCGTTATCATTTGCATTAACTGAAAGGAGCATGTGCCCCATCACTGATGCGCAGAGTAACCATGCGCCCGAATAGTCATGTGCCCCATAGAAGACACCACCATGCTTCTTATTCAAAGTATTCCAAAAATTGGTGAAAAGTTTTGAAAACTTTGAAGGGGGTCTTGTAGAAGCATGGAATTTCAAGACCAGAAATCCTATGCGCTTAATATTACATGTGCCAGGGAGCTCGGATGAGGTACTCGGCACAGCAAATAACAAAAGCATAGACATTAAAAGAAGATTTTTTATTTCATATAAAAGTCTATTACATGTCTAAAAAAAGAGTTGTACAAAGAAGAATTTCTACAAAGAAAAGACCCTAAGTGTACAGCTAGGCGCAGCAACCGCCATGCGCTCTCAGCTTGGCAGCGTCTCAGCCAGGCGCATCCCTTCAGCAGCTCAGTTATGTGCATCCTCGGTTATGTGCATCCTCAGTTATGTGCATCCCTTCAGCGGCTCAGTTATGTGTATCACTTCAGCAGCTCAGTTATGTGCCGTCCTTTAGCGTCTCAGTCAGGCACATCATGAAGTCTCAGTATATGCACCATCAAATACTTCGACTAATAAAGCATTTATTGAGCAGAACGAGGGTGGACAATCAACCCTCTAGATGGACACTACCAAAATACGCTCATTTAGCGACGAATTATTAGCGACAGAATTATTCCGTCGATATTAGCGACGGTTTCGTGGCCGCTCAGCGACTGATTACCGACTACAAGCCTTTGCCATTTTTATTTTAATTTTAGGGGGAGGAAAGGTCGCACATCTGTCGCTAGAGTGTCGGTGTTATAGCGACGGATCTTCGGTCGTCGCGACGTAGTCGATTATTTGGCGGGAATTGTGTAGAGAATTGGCGGGACATATCTTCGACTACGTAGCGACGGATATTCAGTCGGATTATTAATAATAGCGACTACCTGGCGACGGATTATTAGCAGTCGCTATTCTGTCGCTACATTTACGTTCTAGACTTAAATAAAAAGGCGGGGAGAACTTTTAGCATTCCCCCCAAATTCAATCTCTCTCCTCTCTCTCTCTCTCTGTCTCTCTCTCTCTCTCTCTCGTGCGGCTTCGGTGAACGGCGACGGCGTCCTCTTCTCTCTCTCTCCCGAAGGTAATCCTCTCTCTCTCTCTCTCTCTCTGTGTGTGTCGCGGTGTCGATGTAGGGGCAGCGGGGGCGGCGGGCTTGGGGACATTCGGGCTTGGGGTGAGGGCGTCGGGGGCTGGGCGGCTGGCTTGGGGCGGGGGCGTCGGGGGCTGGACGGCTGCCTTGGGGCGGGGGCGTCGGGGCCTGGGCGGCGGGCTTGGGGCGGGGGCGTCGGGGGCTGGGCGGCTGGCTTGGGGCGGGGGCGTCGGGGGCTGGGCGGCTGGCTTGGGGCGGGGGCGTTGGGGGCTGGGAGGCGGGCTTGGGGCGGGGGCGTCGGAGACTGGGCGGCGGGCTTGGGGCGGGGGCGTCGGGGGCTGGGCGGCTGGCTTGGGGCGGGGGCGTCGGGGCCTGGGCGGCGGGCTTGGGGCTGGGGCGTCGGGGGCTGGGCGGCGGGCTTGGGGCGGCGGGCTTTGGTCGGGGGCTGGGCGGTGGGCTTGGGGCGACGGGCTTTGGTCGGGGGCTGGGCGGCGGGCTTGTTGCGGCGGGCTTTGGTCGGGGGCGGCGGGGGGCTTTGCTTATCAAATTCATCTGAGTTTATATATTGGCTAAATAATGTGTTATCCATATTGGGTGTTATCCATTAGTTTGGTGGTGTTTGGATTAGTAAATGTGAATATGGAGTTTGGGTTCATGGTGTATATGTTCACTGTGTCAAGGACAGTACGAGTTCTTCATCTGCATAAGTCAGTGTTTGGGTTCATGGTCTATACATCTAACTGTGATATACATATATATGTGCCTATTATAATTAGCATGCAGGACGGCTTGGGGTGTAATGTGTGATTGTAGACATGGTAGGAATTATAGGTAATTAATGCTAGTGTGACTAGACTAAGGTAGTGCTTGCTAGATAATAAGGACACTCTAGTATCCTAACCAAGTTAATTTTAGACTAGATATTTAGGATATAGCTCCCATATCCTAGAAGTGGACTCTTGCAATTTAGAAATAGATAGATTGACACAGTTTGGTATCGCACTATCGGTATCGGTATCGGTATCGCACTATCGGTCAAGGTTCACAATCGGTATCGGAATCGGTTTCGGACTATTCCTATGAGTATTGGTATCGGCGATATCGGTAGTATCAGCGGTATCGTATCGGAGTATCGGACTTTGGTATCGAAAAACAAATAATTATTAATAAATTATTTACATTTAAAAACATATATTTTATACATTTAGGCATAATTTTAAGTATTTCAACGTTATTTCTTAGTAGTTTTAAAATTATATGAAATAGTAGTCACCCTTACCGATTGGTTTTGCCGAATTGACCGGAACAAAGACCCCCATAGTCGGTATCGGTCAATATTTGGTATCGGTCGGTATCGGATCGAAACATGCCAAATCGTATCGGTATCGGCCGATACTTTAAACCATGCTATCGGTATCGAACTATCGGTATCGGTATCGGTATCGCACTATCGGTATCGGTATCGCACTATCGGTATCGAACTATCGGTATCAAACTATCGGTATCGGTATCGGTATCGCACTATCGGTATCGGTATCGGTATCGCACTATCGGTATCGAACTATTAGTAACAACTGTATTTATATTTTCTCTTCTCGAGCTAGAATACTAGCGGATCCACCAGTTACATGATTATATACTAATTCTGTTTAGTTTGTCTTACTATACAGATTTTTACATCTAATCTGTGATGGATCGTTATTTAGTTGATCGTACATGGATATACAAACGACAACACGAGAGCATAATAGGTGTGAGTGACGATTTTCAGGCAGGCGTAGAAGTGTTTCTTAAGTATGCCATGAGAAAAGCTCAGTTTATGGACGGTAACAAAATCAAGTGTCCATGTCATAATTGTCGCAATAGACGTTACGAAGAAGTGGTGAGTGTAAGAGATCATTTGACCCGTAAGGATTTCGTACGTGATTACGGCCTGTGGTCATCGCAAGGTGAACTATATGCCGAAAGACAGGTTGCGAATGCTGCTACTTATGCTTTTGATGATAATGCTGCAGCGGATTTTGTCGTCGATGACGACGAATGCTCCGTTGATTATGGAGACGTGCAGAACCTTGCACGAGATATGGTGTACGACGCGGCAGGGCCTAATTTTGATCCGGAGGATCCTAATCCCGAGGCAAAGGAGTTCTATGATATGTTTCAGGATGCTGAAACTTCTTTATATCCTGGTTGTGATCCACATTCCGTACTGTCAGTGATGATACGGTTGTTGAACATAAAGTCCAATTTTAACTTGCCACAAACTTGCTATGATCGGATTACACAACTAATGAAGGAGGTATTACCGAAGGAATCAAAAGAGCTTCCAAAAAACTTCTACAAGTCGAAGATGATGGTCCGACAACTGGGACTGGGGTACGACAAGATAGATTGTTGTCGTAACGGATGCATGTTGTACTATAAGGAGAACGAGGATGTAGAAAGTTGCCGCTTCTGTAATGCGGATCGTTACAAGGAAGTCAGAGGAAAAGGAAAGTCAACTAGAAAACGACGTCCTTACAAGTATATGCATTACTTGTCGATCAAGAAGCGCTTGCAGAGGATGTATATGTCTCAGAATACAGCAGAACATATGACGTGGCACAACGAAGAACGCACAAAGGACGATGGAGAATTGTCACATCCTTCGGATGGAGAGGCGTAGAAATATTTCGATTTTCGCCATCCAGATTTTGCTGCAGAGCCCAAAAATGTACACATGGGGCTATGTTCTGATGGATTCGCCCCTTTCGGGCAGTCGGGATCTCAATACTCCTGCTGGCCGGTCATTCTGACCCCTTACAATCTGCCACCATGGATGTGTATGAAGACTCCTTATATGTTCTTGACAGCTATCATACCGGGTCCCAAAAATCCTACAAAGAATATCGATATATATTTACAGCCGTTGGTGGATGAGCTAAAACAGCTGTGGGAGATCGGCGTCGCGACGTATGATATTTCTAGGAAACAGAACTTTCAGATGAGAGCTTCATTGATGTGGACAATCAATGATTTTCCCGCATACGGTATGCTGTCGGGATGGAGTACTCACGGCACCCTGTCTTGTCCGATATGCATGCAAAATAGTAAGGCGTTCCGTCTTAAGCATGGAGGAAAAACTTCTTTTTTTGATTGTTATCGTCAATTTCTGCCCGCGAGTCATCCTTGGAGAAAGAACAAGGACGCATTCAGAGCTGGAAAACAAGAATTTTCTCATCCGCCTGCCAGATTATCGGGATACGATATTTGGGAAGATGTAAAGGATTTTCCTACTATAATGGAAGATCCATCGAACAATCGTGTCGATGGGTTCGAACAAACCCATAACTGGACCAAACGGAGTATCTTCTGGGACTTGCCTTATTGGAAAGATAATCTTATAAGGCATAATCTTGATGTTATGTATATCGAAAAGAATGTGTTCGATAATGTCTTCAATACCATCATGGACATTAAAGGAAAGGCGAAGGACAATCTAAAAGCAAGACAAGACATTGCCGAGATATGCAAGCGTCCTTATCTGAACTTGATACAAAGGGTAGCTGCTGGACAATTAAGTAAGCCGATAGCACAATACACATTGAGCAAGGAAGATAGATTAATAATCTGCAAGTGGGTATCTACTTTAAGATTTCCCGACGGCTATGTGTCGAATTTGTCTAGATGCGTTGACCTCAATGAACGCAAGCTAACGGGAATGAAGAGTCATGATTGCCACGTGTTTATGAAAAGATTACTGCCCATTGCTTTGAAAGAGTTGTTGCCTTCTGCTGTATGGGTTCCGTTGGCCGAACTATCAACATTTTTTAGGGATATTTGTTCAACTAAGTTGACTGTGCAACACATGGTTGAACTTGAGGAAAAGATTATCTTAACAATTTGCAAGTTGGAGAAAATATTTCCTCCTGGCTTCTTCGACAGCATGGAACATCTACCGATTCATCTAGCATACGAAGCCCGTATCGGTGCATCTGTTCATTATCGATGGATGTACCCATTTGAAAGGTACATAAATATCAATATAATTTAAGCTAAATTTCCATTTATTTTAAAATTCTTTCTTAATTCTCAAGATAATTTGTCTCTCTAGATACCTACACCATCTAAAGAAGAAAGTTGGCAACAAAGCTCATATAGAGGCTTCGATATGCGAAGCATATCTTATCGAAGAGGTTTCAAACTTCTGCTCCATTTATTTCGATACTCATGTTAAAACAAATTGAAATAGACCTCAAAGGAATGACGAGGACGTTGAGGATGGAGGAAGATTTAATGTAAGGGGCAAGCCTGTTGGGGCTAGTAAAAGACGGTGGTTGACAGACGACAAGTATGATGCCGCTCACCGATATGTCTTGTTAAACTGTGACATACAAGAAGTGAGAGATTTGGAGAAGTAAGTCAGTACACTTGCACTCGTTATAATCTCGAATTTGATGAAGTAAGTGACTACACTTATATATTCTTATTTTCTCTAATAGTATTTTTAGAGATGAAATCAAAATGAGGAGACCCAATATTACCGATGAGGGACTTCAAAGAGAGGTTGATTGTACATTTCCGTCATGGTTTCGCAAATACGTAAGTAACTGTGATTATAATTGAGATTATTAATATATAATCTGAAACATTTAAAGTATAAATATTTGTTTACAGGTTTTATTGCCTGAAACAATACTCACTCATGACAGTGTTCGTTATCTGGCACTGGGACCGAAGAAGCAAATAAAGACTTGGCCAGGCTATGTCGTTAATGGCTTCAGGTTTAAGTCAACTCAGAATGCTATAAATGTCGAATTTATCAATGACGGCATCAATACCAAGGATTCTAGTGTTTGCATAAGAGGCACCGTCTATGACGACGAGCCGGACTTTGACTATTATGGAGTGCTTCGGGATATTGTAGATTTACAATATACTGGCCCATATGATATACATATTGTGATGTTCAAATGTGAGTGGTTCGATACGACACCAAATATCGGTTGGAGAATCGATAAACAATTTGGATTCGTCGATATAAATCATCGCAGGAGGTATAGAGGGTCCGATACATTTGCAATAGCAAATCAGGCTGTTCAAGTCTACTATACAAGCTACCCAAGGCGTCGTAGAGATCGATTTGACTGGTGGGCAGTATGCAAGATTAAATCTAGAAATACATTCAACGTTGGAGACCCAGCATACCAAGAGGACCAGATCGAAAAGTCCCAATACTTGGGACAACACTCAGATACAATGGATGTTGAAGATATTGTTGAGGAAAATAGAGAGGAGGAAGAGGTTGATACACAAGACTTAGCTGTCAATCAGGGGAGAAAGAGGCATCTTGTCCCAAATTTTGAGGCAGAAGAAGGAAAAGAAGAAGAATTTGATGGGGATGAGGATACAGATGAAATCGACGATAAAGATAAGGATGAGGATGAGGATGAGGATGAGGATGAGGAGGATGATGATGAAGACGAGGCTGAGGATGAGAACGAAGACGATGATTAGGTTAAATATTATTGTATAGTAAAAATGCTTCCAATTACGTAAATTAAGTTTGACCTCATAAAAGCAATTACGTGAATTCATGTTTTTTTCATTCGATTATTTACTTATTGCAGATGGCACTCCTAGCCTTTTTCGTCGCGGCGGCACTCGTCTTCCTACTGGTGGTATGTATATTTTAGTTTAGTTTTTTATATCCATTTATACTTTCATATTGTTAATTATGTTTATGTGTTCTATTTACAGGTCATGATAGCTGGCCGTGGTCGTGGTGGTGGTGGTGCGGGTCGTGGTCGTGGTCGTACTGGTGCTGGTGGTCGTGGTCGCATTCAAAGTTCCCGAGATGTGACCCCATCGAGCGAGCCCGACCCGGAGAGTACCCCGGGCACAGATGCATCCCGCCCTCGATCGACCACTTCATCGAGGCATCAGACCGGATCTGCTAGCGGATCCGATCCGCTATCGGAACCACCAGCAGCGGATCCACCAGGGGATGCCCCAGTTACTGCACAGTGGGCCCCGGAGTACCCCCATACTCGGTTCCATCCGGTTACTGGAGAGTACATACGCGGACCCGCGGATCCTCCGACGGCACCAGAGAGGCCAAGAGGCGAGTTCCGACGAGAGCTATGGCCCGCGGGGACCTCGTTAGTAAATTTAAGTTAATTTATTAAATTTCTTTCATTTATTCAAGTTAATAATCCAGTCGTTTCTTCTTTGTAGGTTTTTCCGTTTAATGTTGGCAGGGCCCTTGGAGAAATTATCAGGGCTAACTTCCACGGTCCCTACCTCAACTTTACGTCGGTGCCCCCAAACGTGCAGTACGTCTGGCTCGACGAGTTGAGGGTATATATCTATATTTTTTTGGTTAAGTCTCTGTGATTCTTTAATCAACCATTTTGTAAATTACGTGATAATTAATTTTCTGTATTAGAGAACGTACTGGTGGCCCCCCCATCGCGAGGAGGGGATCCGCAGGACCTACAGAAGCGCATGCTCGAAGAAGATACGGGATATGATTCATGACCTAAAAATGGGGCATACGAGGCCGAATTGGATCCGGCAGGAGTATTATGAGGACCTCTTAGGCATGATGGATAACCCTGCGTACAAGGAGAAATTGGAGAAGGCGAAGGTGAACCGATCTGTCGCGGGCCTTCATACGGGGGGATCAAGGTCTCATGCAGCGATACTTGCAGATCTGGTGAGCAACCGTAAATTTATTTCACTATGGAATTAGGTATTATTAATTAAAGGAGTTAATTAGTTTCTACGAAAATTTCGTATGCAGGCCCAACGGGCGGTGAAGGAGGGAAGGGCGCCAGAATCGGTCACCATGCACGACGTGTTCCAGCATACGCACAAAAGACGGAAGGACGGGAGCTTCGTCGACGAGAGGGCCAAGGAGACTGATGTAAGTACTTATGTTTATGAGATTAACGTTAGAATTAAAAGTATTCGGACTATAACTTAGGTAAACTTAGGATTCACACTTAACTTAGTGAAACATAGGATTTAGATTACAACTTAGGTAAATCTTATAATATAAACACATATATTTGATAGGTTGCGTATCGTGAGGCCCTTAGTCGGGCTCAGTTAACTGACACCGAGGATGTCGGTGAAACGACGCCCTTCCGGACGCCCTCTTCTTTGGCCGCTCGGAACGACTTGTTCGTAGATACCATCGGCGGCTTTAAGAAAGGGTTCCTGTACGGAGTCGGCTTCCTAGGGCCATTGCATATGGCGACGCAGAGATTTCTACCGACACCGCCTCCTCCCGTGGCCCGGGCAGACGATGATGTTAGGTCGCAGCTTACGCAGCTGCACGAGGTGGTGTCGTCCTTACGGAAGCAATTTGCCACACACTTTTCGCCTGCGTCTGCTGCTGCCGGTCCGTCTGCTGCTGCCGGTACGTCTGCTGATGGTGCTCATCCGTCTTCTACTGGTCTGTCGACTGCAGATGTCGGTCCGTCTTCCGTGGGCCATCTTTTTTTCAACCCTGAAGCCCCTGTGCTACCATCTACGGCTGTGACGGCACTCCTGGATCTCATGTCTGCAGAGCAGCTTCGCCGACTTCCGAGTACTGTCTACGACGCCTTGCCTCCGTACCTTGTGGAGGAGTATATTCGTCGGTCGAATACGGGAACGGACAATCGACCTCCTCCTTAAAATGTTGTATTAAGAAAATTTAGATTATTTGTGAGAGCTTTGAACTAATTGTGCTATAATCGGCTTATAGCACCGGATATTATGTTACTCATTAGGATAATTGATATTTATTTTATATTAATTTGGTTTGGTCTGTGATTCTTGGATAATTGGTGTGCATTAAATTCGTATGTGGATATTGGTCTATGTGATTCTTGGATAATTGGTGTGCATTATATATTTGGTCTGTGTGATTGTTGGATAATTGGTGTGCATTATATATTGGTTTGGTTTATGCATATATTTGTGAACAGGGGAAGTGCTACAATTTTTTTTTCTAAAAAACTCAGTTGATCTGTGGCAAAAGGAGGCTTTCAACACAACCAGAATGGGCAACACCCACTCTGACAGAGGAAAGAACCTCCAAAGTTGAGGCACCGCAATTTCGATATACGGCTCTTCCAGCATAACGGAGACGAGGCTCGAACATCCCGACCTTTGGATGCAACATGCACTTTCCGCCTGCCTCAGAAGCCCTCGACTCCGACTTTTAGATGTAACAGTCACCTTCAAGTGCATCAATAAAGACAATGCGTTGCATCTTCACCCTCGGGAGCATCTCATCAACAGAATGTGCTCGAGCAAACAAGTTCATTTCAGGAGGACGTGAGAAAACAAGAAGCAAACTCTCTCCTTGCCACTATTTATAGGGCGGGTTAATCAAACCCATGCGCCAAGTGGCGGGCTCTTCGAATCCCATACAATGAATTTACATTAATGGCGATGAACCCGACGCTTCAAAATTCGGCCAAGTCAAAAATGGCTATTTAAAGCACTCGAAGAACGGAACAGTCGGACCAATAAAGACGTGTCATACAAACGGATGCGCCGGTCAGACCGCACATCATACTGATGTGCCCATCAGCACCAAGCGCCTTACAAGGATGCGCCCCATACGTCCCCATGCACCTAGTGGAACGCAGATCGACGTGCCCATTCAACAGCCTATCACCTGTCAAAGAACATTAAATGCTGAAGTGTAACAGAGTTGGCAGCACGTCCCCCGAGGACTGAACAATTGACAGCTTTTTCAGAAGACGAAACGTCGCCGACGTCAGCATCATTATTACTCTCCTTCGGTGGTTACAAGCCACGTGGCTGCCCAACCATTTTGCATGCGCCTCCGTAGCCATGCGCCCAAATCTCTGTATGCGCCTCAAAAGCCATGCACCTCAGACTTTTCTCTGATCCCTAAAGACAGAAGTCAAGTACTGAAGCCTCGCATGCACCCCAAAAGCCGTACGCCCAGACTGGTTCGTGACTCCTAAAGGTTACAAGCCAAAGTCTCCTCACGCGCCCAATCCCTGGCGCATCCAATCAGATCACTCTCTACCAAATTCGAGATCTTTGAGCCATGGACCTACGACACGTGTCCTTTGACTCGATTCAGCCTATAAAGGGGTGCTAATCACCCAAGATCTCAGCAACTGAAAGATCCTCTCCATTGTTACGTGTCAGCTCGGCCGCAGTCCACAAATGCAATAGAAAAGGTTCAACTCCTCAATCAAAGTGCATCGCCCATGCGCCTCCATCAGCAATCACCATGTGGCATCCCCACGTACAGGCGTATCCTACATATGTGCGCATGAGCAGCCAGCCTGCAAAACTATAAATAGAGGGATCATCTCCTTCTTCCAGACCCACGAACACACAGACAAGAATACACAGAGACAGACCTACGAGTACCCGCACAGAGAGGCAGATACAGACACTCAACATCTTCTACCTGTCCGCAAGCTCCAGTACCCAGAGCAACTCATACCTTCAGAGAACCGAAAACCGTCGTCAGATCGTCAACGGAGTCAACACATTACCACTCCCTCCATCGGCACAAGGGACCCAGATGAACAAAAGTGTACTCCTAGGACTACATCTAAGTCCTACATTGTAACATTGTTCTGTTTGTAATTGAAATTTGCAATCAAAAGATTTTAATGACAAACACGGGGCTATCGACACCTTCGTCGAGGGTGTCTCCATCCGCTAGCGGATCTGTTCCGCCAGCGGATCCACTGGCGATACCACCAGTTACTGTACAGTAGGCCCCGGAGTACCTCCGGATTCAGTTACACCCAGTTACTGGCGAGTAAATGTGCGAAGCTACGGATCCTCCAACGCCACCAGAGAGGCCGATAGGCGAGTTCCGACGAGAGCTATGGCCCGCGGGTGAAGCGTAAGTAAATTTAAGTTAATTTAATAAATTTGTTTCATTTATTCAAGTTAATAATCCAGTCGTTGCTTCTTTGTAGGTTTTTTCCGTAGGATGCTACCAGGCTTCTAGGGCAGATTATCCGGGCTAACTACCATGGCTCCTATCTCAATTTTTCTGAGGTGCCCCTAGACTTGTAGTACCGCTGGTTCGACGAGATGAGGATATATATATATATATATATATATATATATATTGTGATTAATTATTAATTACTCTTTAATTAACTATTTTTTAATATCGTAATAATTGAATTTGTATGTTAGAGGACCTTCTGGTGGCCCCCCTATCGCGAGGAGGCGATCCGCAGGACCTATAAAAGCGCCGCCGGAAAGAAGATCTGGGATACAGTTTATGACCTTCGAATGGCACATTCGAAGAAAGAGTGGATCCGACAGGACTACTATGAGCAACTCTTGGAGAAGATGGATGCTCCTGCCTTCAAGAAGAAATCGAAAAAAACAAAAGCGAATCGACGGGCCGCGGGGCTACATACGGGGGGATTAAAGCCCCACGCAGCGACGCTTGCAGATCTGGTGAGATACTGCAAATTTATTCACTATCTAATTCGGTACTATTAATATACTTAATTAATTAAATTCTACGAATATTTCGTATGCAGACCCAACAGGCGTTGAAGAAGGAAAAATTTGCTGACTCGGTCACCATACACGATGTATTCCAGCATGTCCATAAGAGGCGGAAGGATGGGAGCTTTATCGACGAAAGGGCCAAGGCGACGGATGTAAGTACTTATGTTTATGAGATTTATGTTAGAATTATAAGTATTCAGACAATAACTTAGGTAAACTTAGGATTCAGACAATAACTTAGGTAAACTTAGGATTTAGACTATAACTTAGGGTAACATAGGATTTAGATTATAACTTAGGTAAACTTATAGAATAATAAACACATTTATTTGATAGGCTGCGTATCGTGAGGCCCTTAGTCGGATTCAGCTATCTGCTCCCGAAGATGTCGGCGAAATGATGCCCGTCGGGATGCCCTCTTCTACGGCCACTCGCTAGGATGACTTATTCGTAGATACCGTTAGCGGCTATAGGAAAGGGCACGTATATGGAGTCGGCTTCCTGGCTAATTTGCACTCGGCGACTCCAAGATTTCAACCTCTCCCGCCTCCTCCCGTGGCCCCAGCAAACGATGATGTGAGGTTTCAGCTTGCGTATCGAAACGAGGCGGTGTCAGAGATTCGGACGTAGTTATCCATGTACCTGCGTTCTTCTACTGGTGCTTTCGGTCCGTCTGCTCTCGATCTGTCTACTGGTGCTACCGGTCCTTCTAGTGCTGTCGGTCCTTCTTTCGCCGGGCATCTTTCTTTTGACCCTACTGTCCCTATCGTACCGCCTCCTACTTTGACGGCCCTCTTTGACATGATGACGCTAGAGCAGTTGTGCTAACTTCCAGACCATGTCTTAGAGGGATTGCTGCCGTACTTGGTGGATGAGTATATGAGACGGGCGTAGCAGGGAGTACCACCACCAGCGGACGATCGTACCCCTCGTCGTTGATGTTTGTATTTTTGGGATTATTTTGTTTGTGTTGGTGGATATTGGATATTTTAAAAAATGTTTAAATATTGAATATTTGTGTGTTTTGTGTGAACAATTTGAATGCTTGGGATTATTTTTGTATTTTGTGTGTTTATTTGTGTGTTGGAATTGTTTTTGTATTTTGTATATTGGAATTGTGTATATTAGAATTGTGTATATTGGAATTGCTTGGAATTATTTGTGTGTTTTGTATATTAGAATTGTGTATATTGGAATTATTTATATTGGAATTGCTTGGAATTATTTGTGTGTTTTGTATATTGGAATTGTGTATATTGGGAATGCCCAGTTTTATGCTTTTTTCAAACATTTCCCAGCTACCGACGGACTGGCGACCAATTTCCGACGGACTATTCGTCGCTAACTGGGGGATTCCTAGTTAGCGATGGATGTGCGACTAATAGCCGATGGATTATCCGTCGCCAAGGTTCTGGAATTATGAAAGATTCACAGGACAGGGCCGACGGATATTCCATCGGTATGTCGTTGCGAATCCGTCAAAACTTAGCGACCATTTACGACTGATTGGCGACGAAATTTGCATATCAGAAACTCTCTGATACGCATACCGACCAAATAGCGACAGATATGTCCGTCGGTAAGTGATACGTCATTACTTCTTTTGGTACGTGATTTGACGGTAATCCGTCGACGAGTCATCGCAAACTACACGAGTATGGTTGACGGCAGTCCGTCGCTAATTCGTCGCTGGGCGACAACTTGCCGACGGATTGTAGTTAGCGACGAGGCTTTTCCCGACGACCATTTTTAACCAATATCCATCGACCATCCGTCGGTAATAACATTTACCGACAAATTTTTGATGGATATAGCCGTCGCTAGATCGATAAATTTTTGTAGTGATCTAGCATATTTATCTTGATGTCTTGCTACTAGCTCATATTGATATCCTTTAGTTGCTTATTATATAAATCAATGTGAGATATAATACTAGCATGCTTAGTTAATTTTCTTATTATTTCTTTTATCTAGCATGACTAGTTACTTAGCTTAAATGATTAGTTCACACTATATAGTTTATCACACATTTTCTATTAGTGTGACACATTTATATATGCATGCTTGTTATTCTTAATCTTTATTTATAAAACATGCATATCACTATAGTCCATAGGAACTTGGTTCTGATTTAAGTTAATATGATTTTAACTCTCTGTCTTTAAAAGTTTTGAGATAGTTACTTCTTGCCGATTTGTATTTAATATGTCATATTTATCTTAATCGGTATTTGTGAATATATATGTTTAGCACAAGCTTCTTATCACTTGACAAGTATACACTTATACTTCCATTTTAACCTTGTATTTACATAATATATTCACTATTGATTTTTTATGTTTTATTTTGATTACACCTCTTATGAATCAATTATGTATTTACCTAATAAAGTCTATTTATACGTGTTTTGAATTTGTGATAGTTTTTCAAACATTCAATAAGGATGCATGACTATATTCATTAAATCTCCATTTACATGTAGATAATGTATTTCTTATATTGATTTTTTTTGTATAAATAACTTTATGTGGGCATATGAGTTAAGCTCCAGTTTTATATTATTTTGAAGAATATTTAATTATACTTGCTTCCTTCAAACTTGTGCTTATTTTAGACTTTAGCTATTGATTTCTTTAACCAAATTTGTGCATCTCTTCTTGAATCAATTAGCTTCTTCCTTAAAGCCTTCTTTAGATGATATCTTCTTGGCTTCTTTTTGGTTGACTTTATGGATACATGCCTTTTAATTGATTGTTGATCTTTTTTATGTATGCCTATTTGTGATATATATATATATATATATATATATATATATATATATATATATGATTTCTAACTTCTGATATTTATTTGTTTTACTTCTTCAAGTTAGGATGTTGAGAGAAAATGTTTATTAATATCTTGCTCATGACTATTTATGGAAGTTCTTTTGAGGATGACATGATTTTGTGTTTTACCTTGCTTGTTAATTTTATCTCCTTAATTAGTGCACACCTTCTAGTCTATTTTTTTATATTTTACTATGGTGCCCTATGAAAGCTTTAAAAAAATTGTGTCTCGTACTATCTTTAGCTCTTAATTAGCTTTATTGATCTTAATGATCTTTCTTTGCTCATTCCTTGGACATATGTTTCTTCTGAATTATTGTTGTCCAATGATATTTTGCAGCACATAAGAATACATGTAATTAATACATCGTATTTCTTATGTCTTTAGCTACTATGGGTTGAGTTTTTGCTTTGAGATTTTCCATTTCTAGATAATATGCTTTCATAATGGCTATAATTTTGCATTCTCCAGATCAATCTAGTATTTTATTTTCTTGGATTAATCTCAATACTTGGCAAAGAGATTTGTTCTATTGTGTTTTCATGAACATCTCTTTTGTCCTTTACTTGATGAGAGTCTAATTTATTTACTTGCCATCTTATACTCTAATCCTTGCTTAATAAAGTGTATATAAATCATTTTGATCATTCAAAATGTATTACCCTTACTATGAACTCTATGCTTAAGCATGTATCTTTAGTGTTAGTGACTTAAGATTTAATGAGCACATTTATCCTATTAATGTCCTACCTCATTAATCTTAATTAGTTATGTAGCTTGCTTATTTACGATGTATTGTTAAGCTACATAATTTTTGTTCACTTTTACTCATCTAGCTATCTTCTTGAATTTCAATTAATATGTAATATGCTAGTTTACAAAACAAGATTTACGAATTTTCTTGGTAAGTTTTATATTCTATTTTAGATACATATGTTTGGTCTCTAAAATTAGTTTGACAAATTTTTTATTTAATCTTGTTTCCATTGAGGTTTGTGATTCATCGCTTTAACTTCCTTCCATACTAGTCATTGGTAAGCATCTCTTAAATTTTTCTCATTTTTGAGTCATAATTTTATCATATTATCATATTACATCTCTTTAAATTAAACCTGTAATAATTTAAATGAGTTTGACTCTTTTTCTATATTTTCTATCGATCTGTAAGATTTTATTATAAATATATATTTAGGATTTTCTCTTGATGAGATTCGTTGGATCATGTTTACTTTTATTGATAAATGATCCTAATGGTTGAGTTGTCCTATATTATCTAATTATGTGGTTATCAAGTTAATTTATTACTCTACTTTGACTACTCATGGATTATCACACATGCTCTTTGCTATTTGAACTTCATTGGTTTCTCATTTAGTATTAGCAAGTTTGGATTATTATCCGTTAATTGGTTGATCATTTCTTAATTAGATAATCATGGACATGATATTTGAGTTTTTTTTTGTATTTTTGAGCTATATTTTGACTTTCATCATGATTGATTTAATTGACTTTATTCTTTTTCATGATGACATTTTTCTCAAAAGGTAACATACATTGATCTATCATATTTAAATATGAGATCCTTCTATATAGGTTAGTGTATGTCATCTTTTGATTACATGTGCTAAAATGGAATATTCTTTTGATCTCTCATCTTTAGTAGCTATTAAGTGGATATCTCTTCTTGACTAAAGATGACATTATTCATTTTATGACAATTTTATAGCCTTATATGAATTGAGCAAGGGAAAGAAATCCATAGTCGATTTATCCCTAGATCTTGTAGTTATCTATTTTATGCTATAAGTGCTTTGGAACTAGATACGCATATTTTAAGGGGAAGCAAATAAATTGGTCCAATTTATTTATACCCATTAATATGTTTTATATCTAGTTCATCATGGACCCATATTTTCTTCAATTTCATATCTCATTGAGGTCATGATATTATTTTATTTTTACGGGTTTATGAGAGTGTATGCAATTATCTTTATTACTTTATCTCTCTTATACGGGTTAAATAGGTCATCTTGTTAATATTAACTTTCGTATCTTAACTTGATGACTATTGTGCTTTCATTGATTTGGCTTTCCTAGTATGCTTAATTGATTTGGCTTTTCTTGTTGAGGACTTACTTTAAAACTCATGATTTGTATCAATATTGGTACTACTTTAAGGGGGAGCATTCAAATCGACTGAATTTCTCCTTCTCAAGTATTTTTTTTTTCTCCTTTACCTTCACGTTTATCTAAAGGGTATTCATATAGCATGATAAGGGAATTGAGTTCAAATGCATGAATAGATTTGCAAATAATGAGATCATTTTATATCAATTGCTCTATTTTATATTGATTATTCCTTTATTTTGTTTCACTATTTATCTGTGGACAATTATGACTATCATAGTTTCATTTATTAATGTTTCAAGTTTATATATTTCAACTGATATCAAGTTTATATATTTCAATATCTTAATTGGTATCTTTCTTCTTTGATATCTATTATTTACAATTATCTAATCCCCATGGCTTTGACTGAAATCCTTTATTTCATAATTCTCTTCCAAAACTAGAGTAATATTTTATATCATATTATGTTTAGATTTCTTTCTTTGATTTCATGTTGGTAAACTATCTATTGTTTATTATCAAATTCTTTTAGTTTTGCCAACTATTTTGTGTTTTGACAAGCTCTTTTCTATTTGGTACTCTACATTTAGTATGTAGTTTATATACTTGTCTTACACACTTCTTCTATTGTTCTTCATTTAGTATATCTTGATCATGATTCTCTATGCCTTTCTCATGCTCTATGTAGTTTATGTATGTTTCAACAAGACTGCAAGTTTCACGTGGTGGATTATCAAACTGCTAGTTTCTCTATTAAGTTTGGTTAAGGTTATGTTGTGTGTTTGGTCTTTCACTTTGCCTATTTTTATATCATTTATGGGGGAGCTATGCACTATTTTGCTAAATGATAAAGGGGGAGAAATATTTTATGTCTTGAGCTGTGATATTGTATTTTATGACTTGAGATGTGATATTGCATATGCATTGTATCTATCTGCTATGATATTGCATATGCATTATATCTATCTGTTGTGCTTGGATAAAGCTTTTGTACCAGGACGAAAATATTCATTTGCAGGAAGCCACTTCATACTTGCAAAATATCTTCTCTCCTTCAACATGTGTCCTGGTATGAATATTGAGACATACAAATATCATTTTGTCAATTATCAAAATGGGAGAGATTGTTGACCCAAACTGGATCACAGTCAACGTAATTTAGAGAATTAACAAAATGATATCTGATATGATCCAATACGACACATCAAGTTCAAGACGGACGTCATCGACAAAGCTGTTACATTGCAAATGTACTTGTACTCAGTCTGTAATTTTTTAATTTATTGAGTCTAGGAACATGTACGTTGAGTCACACTGAGTCATCTCAACCCCTAAACTTACTTCTCCAAGCACCACCATACAAAACAAAATAATCCCTGAACCAAACCAATCTAGCCCATATAGACTTTTTGGTCTAAGGTAGACAGAATTCAGGGCGAACTCTGCCTTAGGCCGAACTCGGGCCGAACTCTGTCCACCTAAATTTTAAGAACCTAATTTTTAGGAACACCACGCTACAAGCTGTCAAACGTTCAAATTTTTGAATATTTGGGACATAATTTTGGCCGAACTCTTCCTACCCTGACTAGTATATATAAGGCTTGATTTCTCTCATTTCAAATCATCTATCACTCTCAATCTTCTAATTCTTATTCATTCTAAGCTTTATTCTTCCAATCTACTAAGCTACAAAACTTTCTAAGCTCCAAGGTGCTCAGTGCGATTCAGCTATAAGTTTCTGTGCAAGAGTTGAAAAGAAGTCACTTAGACAATTCCAAGTTTCACCTCTGGAAAGTTGTAAGAAGTTGGCGTGCTCTTCTGAGTAAAGGCACGTGTGTATCCTATTTCACAAATAGTGGATTTCAATCCTGAACGAGAGTTCTCAGGCCTGGACTAGTCCTCCATGAGGGAAACCATGTTATATTGTTGTGTTACGTATGCTCTTCTGATCTCTCTTAATTTCCACATTACTACTCTGATTATATATTCTTTTGGTAGTTAATTCTAGACTTGGAAAAGAGTTAATTTTTAATTGGTTATTTTTTTACACAAACTCTATTCACCCCCTCTAGAGTTGCCTACACGTAACTTCAATCCAAACATTCATTTCTATCAAAATCCCAAACATAGCATCCATCGAAATAATAACTTTTAACACGATCATCATTCATCGAATCAGAGTACCCCCGAGTTATCGTACATCGATCTTTGATAAACCTCAATACCAACGATGATGTACATAACCTGACGATCTTCCCTTTCAACAAAATCTGAGTTATGCAACTTAATTCCTCAATTCGCATTGTTTTATGCAACTCAAGTCATTGAGCAACATCCATTCTAAATCCTTAGTCATTCTTCGTATCTTCAAACCAACGTTCATGCACGCTATCTTCCAATCGTGCTGTCATTGATCCCGTCTATGAGTATTTTACCTCAACTCAAGTTTTACTCTATTTGACTATTCTAAAATCGCACATACGATCTACCAAGTTTTCTCGACCAAGACATCCACTCGTTTCGTCGTTCCGAATCTCTATTCAACTGTTTCGTAATTTGTACCACACATTTACAAATCGTTCGAGCAATATCTCATTTAAGACTCTCAAAATTACGACCATCTAAGCGTTACCCGTTCTAAGGTTTTGCACGATAGCACCACTTGCGGATATACTCGTTGCTACCCGTAAAATCCTCAGTTTCGCTCGAACAATTTCCAAGACGTCCATACACCACTCAGGGTTCGAGCCACTCGACTAATCATCGAAACTCATTCTTATTCTTCTTCGAGACTATTGCATACATTATTCGGGGTCAAGTCATTCTATAAATCCTCAAAAAGATCATTCGATTCACAATCGACACATTCAAATATACGTTCGCCCGTTCCTCAAAATCTAAGAACCATTCCCCGTGTTTGTCTTAGCGTTGGTCCGATAGCATCTCTATTGATATAGACTATAAGTCTAACTTATTCTTGTCCGAGCGATAGTCAATCTTGCTCACAATCTCGTTCGCACCAGAAAGTCTAGGTGCACGATACTCGGCACAACTTAGCTAAAAGGCTGTGTACATAGCCATCTCGTTCAAACTAAATTTTGGTCTCATACACTTGTTCGTTATTGTTAGCGTAAGGTCATTCAGCTAAGCACACCACTTGCTAACTTTAGCAGGGGTTCATTCCAATTGAAGTCCGACAAAATTTGGCACAAAGGCCTTCGTATATCAATTTCATTCAACTGAACACTTGTACGAGCTTTTGAAAATATTAAACTTATTGTATGGAACATCTCAAGGCACAACGAGAGAGAGCGTACACTTCTTTTATCCACGATCGAGCTTTCAAAACTGAGAGAATCGAAATGATGTCCAAGGACGTAAAGCCGTGCTCTAATACCAATCTGTCACGCCCTGCTCTCGGAGGAGCGATCGTCCTCGCTAAGGCGTGATGCCGTATGAGCCTAGGTTGCACTCGTGCAAGGCCAAGTTCAGAAACGGCCGATTGAAGCTAGGCCATAGAGTTGCACAGAGTGTCTCCATTTGCAACGGAAAGTAAATTAACACAAGACGAAATGCAATTTCAAGATCTTTATTGACATTCAAGAAGTAGTACAAACGGCGCTAGGCCGAGATTACAATCGCACAAGCTCTCTCTCGAAACATAAAACGCGTGCCAAGCGGCTTACAACATAGGATAATACATAGCGATGTTCCAATACATTATGTCCTGTATATGGTGCTTCAGTTCCTTTGCAACGCTCTAAGGCACCAGAGTTAGCTTTGCGCCTTAGCACACTCGAGGGAAGTCTCTACACCCGACGAGGTTCTTTCGTACCCTGCAAGCAGACTATGTGGTTATCAGTACATTGTTACGCACTGGTGGGGAGGCTAGCTCGTCCATTCGCTATTATTACCAAATCACGTTCATTTTACTTTTTTGCACCATCTATTAGTTATTGTCTTACTAATCTTGCCTTAGGATCAATTTCATGCCATATGATTTAAAGCCTCTCATGTTATCTGTAAGCCTCTAAATATTTTTAATATTAAAATATTATTTTTTAGCCTTAAAATAAATTATTATAATTATTAGGGATTTTTTAGGATTTTTGAATAATTTTTAAATGATTTTATAGCTTAGAAATATAAATTTGCAATTTATTAAATTATTTTAATATCAATTTGTAATTTATTAAATTGTTTTAATCTCAGTTTGCAATTTACTGAATTATTTTAATCTCAGTTTGCAAATTATATTTGCAAACTGTGAGACAGTAGGGTTATTTGTAAAACCCCAAACTTGGGGGACCTAAATGAAAAACTATCCATCCCCCACGATCTTTCTCTCTCCTCTCTCACCTACGACCGACGACCGACGACCACCGCCCCGACAACCCGGCCGACCTAACCCTAATTCAACCGACTTCCCGACCCTATAAATGGACCCCGACCCCAAACCCGAACCCTATACTATTTCCCGACCACCCCAGCACCGCCCTAACCTAGTTCTTCTCCGACGAGCTCGCCGGAACCCTAGATCTAGGATCCCCGTCGCCTCGGCCATTGTCGACACCTCCGACCACCACCAATCAACGCGTCTCGACGAGACGACCACAGCGCCATTTTTCTGACCACCCCGACGTCTCCTCCGTCGTGCAACGCCCCCGAAAGCCACTGCCCCTCGGACACATACGTGTCATTTCTTCTGTGTGTCGAGTTGTGTCTCGTATTTGCGACCCTAGACTCGCCTAGACACGAGCAGTACGTGAGTGAGTTCGGACACGGCCAGTTCGTATCTTACGTGTCGTGCACGCCTGGGACACTGGACTCGTGTGTCTTCGTGTCCCTAACTGTCAGGACACGAAGACATAGAACTATGGGTTAACGGGTTTAATAAACTGTTATTGGGTTTAAAACCCATTATCCTAATTCACTATATATTTAACCCAAGCCTTATCTCTAACAGCAAGCTCGAGCTGACCCCCTGGTTAGCCGAGTGGCGCTCATACCAACCCCCTGTTCCAGCGGGCCGAGTTCGAGCCCCCTTTTGTGTTCTTTTGTTTGTTTTATTTTTATTTGTTTTATT